>CM042314.1:19457405-19729905 GCA_023566125.1 Zingel zingel | reverse complement strand
CAGTGGGATAGTCACTCAGGCTTCAGGGCAAACACAGGACTGCTGCCTCTGCTGACCCCAAAGGTTTCAGTGACCCCTTAAGCCCATCACATTCATACAAACACACCCTCACAGATGACTGGAACTGTAACCTGAACTCCGTGGTCTCTAAACTGTGCTGTCACCCTGCTGAACACAGGAAGTAATCTATCGATCCGGGGGGAAGGGGGATGGAGGGATGCAGGGGAGAGAGACAGAGAGGAGGAGAAACAGCAGAAAGGAGAGTAAAGAAGAGCATAAAGAGCTGCAGATTTGCAGAGTGGTTGGCTGACAGACTAAGGGATAAATAGAGTCAAAAGCCTGAAAACATCTTTAGCTAATAAACTTATTTTGCCAGAGAGATTTCTGTATTTAGTTCTTCTCACTGTTGGGTCAGCTGGAAAGGGGGATGTCACATTATACCCATTCACCAGTGAGGATTTAGTTGAATCAAAATGTGATGACAGTTGTGCGGTTGTTTGCTTACGTTTCCAGGCCACTGTCAATCAAATTTGATCAATCCACACCCACACAACCCTGATGAAGCCCATTAGCCTCAGAGTTTTTAGTGTTGATTAATAATTAATAAGGATGTTTTTACCAAACTAACTTTGATTCTTGCTGCCTTAATCTCTGTTTTTTTATTGTCCTCTTTGCATTTTTGCATTTGATAGATTAATATGATCTGTTATTATATTGGATCATACATTAAACTGCAAACAATTTAAAAAAGTAACAATGGAAGTACAGACAAAGAATAAATAGTATACAATAAGGTTGTCATATACCAGAATTTCTAACTTTGATCCAATACTAGTGTAAAAATAACAATGCTTAATACCTCTTTCGATACCACGGTAAAAAGATAAAAAATTCTGAGGCAAAAAAAATAGGATTTGTTTTTTTATTTTCTTGGTAAACAATCTGCATACAGAAAAGAAGTCAGTGCACATTCGTAATAATGTGATTGTTTGATTGAAAATCTGATTGTAGATCAGTTTTTTTATAGCTTCAGTACTTTTGATACTATTGAATGTAAAATTAACAGAGACCGTTATTATCCGTTAAATTATCAAAGTATTGATACTTTTGACAAACTTAGTATGAGGCAAGAATAGAGGAAGAAGGGCTAACAAAGAAGAAAGGATAGAGAAATAGTGGGATGGAGAGAGTAGATGGGTAGAATTTCCTCTATGCTGCAGTTTTGTAAATGTCCGTATGAATCTGCCTGTACCAGCCAAAAATCCTCCTCCTCTTTGGCCTAATGCAGAGTCCTATCACATTCCCCTTTTCTCTGTACCAACAACTGGTAAAAATAGACACTTCCTCTTCGCTCTCTGTCTCCCTGCTTCTGTCTTGCGTCATGCAGCTCCTTTCTCATCTCCATGCATGTGTCTACCACTCCACTTTCTTTCGTCATCTTGTTTTTCCCCTCCTCTCTCTCTTTCTTACTTGTAGCCGCCTCAGTCTGATCTTTTCTATTTTTAATATTCAACCTTCTCATATGACACGCTGTAAGACCAATTCCTCCTACTGAATGCACTCTGGGGTGGTCAGAGATGTGAAAACGAAGAAGCAGGGAAGGAGGTGACAGTGAAAGGAATTAAAGTGAGAAAAAGGACTGCGTTGTTATGTTTCTGGTTCTGTAATATCAGGCCATATAGCACCAAGCATCTGTTCAATATGGAGAACAATGCTTCAAATAAAAATGAATAAGTACCCAAATTAGAACATATTTATAAAACAGAATCACATCTCAACCTTTTTTTTCATCTTACATTAGCAAACTTTTCTTTGACCTATTAGGTAATAACTCTTAAATTAATGGTTAATAATAAATAAATCCTAGGGCTGGGCAATATATCGATATTATATCAATATCATGATATGAGACTAGATATCGTCTTAGATTTTGAATATCGTAATATGGTATAAGTGTTGTCTTTTCCTGGTTTCAAAGGCTAGTAGCAAAAAAGGAAATGCTCAAGTAAAGTACATATACTGTACCTCAAATTTGGCAGTCAATAGAGTTTTTTACTTAGTTACATTCCACCACTGTCTGTAAATTTCTGTAATCGACAATCTGACATCATCACGCAGCACTTGGCCAGGTGTGCAGAGGTGAGAAAGCAAACAGGGTTTACATTTCTCTCTCTAGGTCTTTTATTTCCTTCTTTGCACAACTATATCTCTCGTTTTTCATATGAACCATTATCCCCAAATTTAAAAGATTATCGCATCTCCTCCCTCTCCCTCTCCTCGAGCGTGACCACTGACAAACTAGTTTCTTTCAAGCATATGCCAACGTTAACACTTTTTTTTGCATTGAATACTTTTATTATTGATACTTTAAGTACATTTTGCTAATATACTTACACATTTTTACTTAATTAAGTGAATAAATGATCTGAATACTTCCTCCACCACTGCTCTAAACCCATCAATATTTAGTGTTCAAGCTAACTTTTTTAAATTAAAACTCCTAAACTAAAAAAGGCACAGTACAAAATGTACACCGACGCACAGATGCACACCTACAAACTGTCACACTTTCAGATGAAAAATACACTTACACATGAGGGACACCAATAAATGATTTCTTTTATTGAAAAGAAGAAAAAAAAACTTTCTTTCTTCTGAAGAAGGAAATACCTTTTTCAAATGAGCAGAACGGCCGCTTGAACGCAGCTTTACAACAGTTAACGGAATATAATCATAGCCAGAAAGTCCTTGTCACTCCAAATGTAGCTGTTTGTTTTGTTCAGCTTCACCTTTATGCTTAATATGACATGACTTGACATGTTTTTTGTATCCTGAAGATGAAGAGGTTTAAGGGTCACCAGTGTGTATTACTTACATGTATACTTTTCTTTAAGTTGAGGCGTTGGGGACTGTGCGTTTGAGGACATACAGTACCATTTCTGATGAAAACCAGTGAAAAATGAGTTGTGTATCATGATCTATCATGGTAATATCTGTCACAAACACATGAAGGTAAAACAGGCACTTGTTCAGTTATAAAACAATAATATGATGTATCAGAATGTACAAAGGAACTAAAAAGGAGAAATACAATAAAGATAAAACATAAAATAACATTAACTTCCAGTTTAAAACCTATTATACTGCACTGTCATATTTCCCAGTGTTAGCATTTTGTCATTTTTTAGCTCAAACGTCTCAGTTCCAAGAAAATCTGCAATTTACAATGGTCAAACATAAAATATGTACAATTATGTGCAAATCAAAGCAATTTAACCCTAAAAAGAGCCTAGCATCATGATTATAATATAAACTGTACGGGTTTACAGGGCAATAACTTATAGCTTCTGAAGGCAATATAGCTTACTCTATTTTGTTTAATCGTACAGAGGAGTCTTGGTTATAAAAATCCCAAGTTGAAGAATGAAAATTTCCTGAAATGTTCAGCTTGTTGAAATACAAGGAAATACTGGACGAAATATGTTTTTAATGTAGCTCCCAGTGGAGCAAATCCTGACTTAACATGAATCAGCCTCCCGCTTGTTTTGCTCCACGCTTCTCTGGCAAAGAGTGAGATGAGAAGATCGATACCAATTTCATGTCTGTCCTTGAAATATAAAGCCAGCAGCTGGTTATCTTAGCACACAGACTGGAAACAGGGGGAGACAGCTAGCGTGGCCCTGAACAAAATTGACCTACCAGCACCTGTAAAGCTCATTAGTTAACATGTGTCTTGTTTGTTTAATCTGTACAAAAAGCTAAGGGTTTTTCTGAAATGTTGTACTTTTGCTTTAAGTTGTACTCTGTTTAGGTGTTTAGGCTAATATTCAGTTCATTCTCTATTATCATCAGTATAAATACTTGTCACGTTTGGTTTTATCCAAGCAACTGATCTACCGATTTGGCTGTCCAATGGTTGATAAAACTCCACTTCACACTAGACAGTTAAGAATACATAACAAAAAACTGGCTGTTATTTATCAGGTGGTAATATATGTATTATACTTTTATGTAAAATAAAGCATAGCTTTAGTTTAAATGCAAGTTCACACTTATAGCAACAAAGATACATTCATGTTGCTGATGAAGCTACAATTTTTGAATATTTCAGATACAGACTGATAATATGTCTGGTTGAAGTTTTCTCTTCATTATAGAAAACACAATCTTTTTTTCTACAGTTCTTATAAACACACATACGTACTGATGCGTACATACACACCCAGACAAACAGAAAGACACCCACACTTCACAATTGTTCCGCTTAATTCACTTTGACTTCCATCAGTAGTTGCTTCAGGGCTATTTAAATTTTGTTTTTTTTTACCTTTTGTTTTTATTTATCCATTTTGTTGCATTTTTTAAAACATTCTTCACTCTGATGTTTTTTAAAAAAAAATGTAGTATGCCTCTGATGCCTAATTAGCACTTTGGCAGATTGATTATTTTTCTCTTCTTTTAAACCCCAAAGGGATTGTAATGTGGGTATTTCTTCTAATTATGAGCATATTAATCCTTTTTTGTATGAATAAAAAGTGAACTAAACCTACAAACTAAACCGACTGTGAAAACCGACTGTCAATCTCACACTGCAAACGCTTCAGAAAGCTTTGGGAGTATATCTGGTAGTGTTATAGCATAGCGTTGCACTAATTAATAGAAGTCGTTTACAGACACTTTCAAATTCACTCCAACATTAAAGAAATGAACCCTTAAACTGAAGTATATGTAAAGTATAAACACTAAGTGCAGTTTCAACAGCTAACATACCACAGTATGATCAATGAACACCACTTTAAATATGAATTTTTATACATAAGTGAAAGTGCACTGCCCCTTTTTGTCTTATTAATGGATGCAGTGCCTACTCAAGTGCACACTCTAAAGATAATGTGGTTTAAATACATCAGCCATCCAAAAAACAATATGGTGTGTTTTTTTTTCCAGATTACATTTTTTAACCAGTTTGGCTGTCTGGGGTTTGGGATAAACAAGGTTGAAAAATTCTCCAACACCAGCAGAAAGTGTCTGTGTTTCTTAACTCTGTAGTCCTCTTAATCAAATATTCCCTATGCATCTGCCCTGACCTCAATCTGTGTGCGTGCATGCGTGCATGTGTATTCCACACACTGACTTGACATGTGCACAGATGGTGGACTGTATGCAGTAAAATACTACCTACATGTGCATATGTGATCCACTTAAGCACTTGACATGTGCATGTAATTATTAATTTATGTGTGCAATTGTGAATATAAGCATTTATCTGTCTCCGCAATGTAACTGAGAGGTATGGCATCGTATCTGTTCATATATCTAATATGAACATGTGTAAGCAATATGGACACATGGAATATGGAGGAAAAAATTATAAAAGTCCAATGTAGCCCAAACTATTAAGGCTTTCTATACGCAGTATGAGTGTTCCTGGGTGTTTATGTGTGCACATCTGTGCTATTAGAGACAGATGTCTCTCAGAGAGGAAAGATGGGTGGAAGGCAACCCATGATTAATTTAACAGAGAGACCTCAATTTATGATCTACTGCGTGTCAGTATTGGGAACTGACTAAGTGTGTCTTCCCTAGTGAGTTACAGACAAGGTGACTAACATCTTAAACATCCTGTACTTTAAAATATTTCCTCTAAAAACCACTACCAACATTGTTTGATTTATAGAGCCACTTATTTTCCACTGTTTTACAACAGAGTTGTTATTGAGAAATCTGTCTTGTGGCGGATGTGCTGGATGTTTTGACAGGTGTGGTGAATACCTGCAAAACTAATTTGATGGTTACACGGCAGTTTGAGAGCACAGTGCCTGGCAAACAGTCAGGCAATGATTCTGCCATTCCTGGTGTTAACAGTTTCAGAAACCTGCCCAACTCATCACATGGTTATCCTTTTTAGCAATTATTGCACGCAAGAGTGAGGCAATTAGCAGTGAAGCCATTTTCTCTCAAATGCATTTCCATACCTCTGATCACTTTTATTACGTGTTCTAACTGTGACTTGCAGCAGGAATGTGCTGCCAAATTCAAACAAAATCATTTTATTTATTTTTCTCTTCAAAGGCACTTTTTCTTCCCTAGTCTGCAAAGTGGCTTTGGTTAATCATTTTAATGAGCCTTAAAACTTCTTCAGACTATTCTGCTGTATTTTTTCAGTTGGGCTGGATCACTAAGAGCCAGTAGAGTGGTTGGATGTCTCGAGTGTTTGGATTGGTGTTATTGTACGGGGTATTACAGGTCTAGATAGACCCTGAAAGCAGCGTTGTTTACAAAGTTAGGATTGTATGTGTGTAAGAAGGGCTTGTGTAGTGTGCATTAAGAAATATTGAGCTGGTCTATATCAGCAGCACTAAGGGGCTGAGTGGTAATGTACGCAATCAGTAGCCAAGGTGTAATCTGCAACAGTGTGTCCGTGTACAGAGGGTTGGGTGTGTATGGAGGAGGGAGACATGTGTGTATTTGGGGAAGATGTAGGTTAATGGCTGTCTCTGTCCCTAGGATCTGAATAATTCATCCAATGGGAGGCTTTTATGGGTCTCTGAAGGCTCTCTCTGATTGGTTGATCAGGCTGCTGCATCCCAGAGCTCTACCTGGTTCTACTTTTAGAAGTTGATAATGGAAACCATCTACCTGACCACCTGTGTGTGTGTGTGTGTGTGTGTGTGTGTGTGTGTGTGTGTGTGTGTGTGTGTGTGTGTGTGTGTGTGTGTGTGTGTGTGTGTGTGTGTGTGTGTGTGTGTGTGCAAATGTTTGCACAATTCTATAACCCCCTACAGGGTCCACTCCCTTTTTTTAAACTTCTTTTTGTTGTTGGTTGTGATATGGATGGCCCACTCCTTTGTCTTCCCCCATTTTCCATTTTCTTTCCCACAAACACTCTCTATCTCTCTTTCTCTCTCTCACTTACACACACACACACACACACACACACACACACACACACACACACACACACACACACACACAAGCAATCTTTCTCTCTTTCTTTTAGTCTCTTGTGTGTCCGTCTCCATTAGCGTGAGACCAACTCCACTGGGATGTTCTGAAACAACGTACAGCCTGAAGGGAAACACACACAAAAATAAACAATAACAAAAAAACAAAACAACGGTAACAAAAGAAAACAATTGTAAAATAGTAATAATAATAATAATAATCATAATAATAATAACAAACAACTTATGCAAGATAGGTCTAGTTGCTGGTAGTGTCAGTACCACAAAGAGTTATTTTGCTTAGTATGTGACATCTAAGTTGTTTCTGTGATGACGTGCTGTAGGATGGAGAAAGAACACAAGGCTTTTGCAACAGGAAAATAATCATAATTCTGTCATTTAATGTTAAGGAAAGCAGCACTCTTAGAGGTTTTATGCCAATCTTCAAATGTAGCAACCTGTTAATATCCTTGTGTTGTTTTTCCACCCTCCATATAGCTACACCTACTGTGAGTAAATGATCTTCTAGGTTAATACATCTAGTATAAGAGCAGAGAGGTTTAGTATAGTAGCCTAATGTTATTCACAACAGAGCACCACCAGACTTCTTATAGTCAGTATACTTGGCAATGCAATATATAATATCTAGAAATATAGGCTCATACAATCCTGGCTAAACATGCCTCGGTGGTCATTTTAAAGCATGGTCAGGCCCCCAAACTGCAGCAGTGCAATTATCAGTACAAAAAGTGAATGCACCAACCGACACTTTTCTAGGAAAAAGTCGTGCACAAGAGCACATGGTAACAAACAAGCTCTCAACAACAGACTGAACCTCCTGCATCGACCGAACATAATTAATCAAGTATGGTGGCAGCAACATGGTAAATCACAAATGGAGCTAGAGAATGTAATTTCTGAAGAAATTATGGTCTCAGTTAACATTGGAGCCACTGGGGCATTTGGATGGCACTTCTGTCACTTTGAGGCCTATAGAGCTAAATGTGTCAAAAAGTATATTTGGTCAGATAGTTACAATGTTTTCTAGGTTTCTAATATTGTGGTTGTAGAGGAAGTTGAAGGTAGATTTGTTTTTAAGGAGAGTTAACAACTTAACCCCACTCTGAATAGGATGTCACCAACTCCAACTCTGAACAGGATGTCACCAACTCCAACTCTGAACATTCTGTCCATTTATTTGAAAGGGGGGGAAATTCCCCAAAAATGTTAAATATTTTGTAAAATATGAATGTTTGAATGTAGTTTCTACGTTGAATGATGTTAAAGTATTTAGGTGCCAAAATCATGCTAACATGCTGATGTTTAGCAGGTATAATGTTTTCCATTTTCTTCATGTTTGCCTAGTAAGTATACATGCTAACATTTGCTAATTAGCGCTAAATACAAAGTACAGCTAAGGCTGATACAGTAGGAGTGTTATCAGTTTATTAGACAAAGTCAAATGTTGACCTACTGGTGGTGCTGGAGGAAAAGTCAAGATAATCAGAATTCATCTACTGGGGACCATGAATGTCTTACCAAATTTCATCTACCCAATAGTTAAGATATTTCAGTCTGGACTAGCAATGCAGCGATGAACCGATTTCACTATTAACCGCTCTTCAAAACGTCACAGTTAATTAATCGTAAAGGCTCCACTACACCAAGTGTTAAGTGGCTGTACATTATGTGTAGCCTTGCGTGCAAATCTTATTAAACCTCCTTGACAACATAACACGCCCATGTGTGTGCATAAACACACGGCACATGGCTAGGCATGTTAAATCAGACGGCAGTCACCGAAAGTATTGACTGTCAGAGTGGTGTACAACGGCGTCCCGTGCTTGGATACTGCTGCAATTTTTTAATGTTACATCAAGTAAGCAAACTTCAGGAAAAGGCAGAGCAGAGCCAGCCCCATAACCGCCGGCCTCTGACATCACGACAGCTGCAGCTGCAACGGGGAATTCAACACAAGTTGGTAAGCTTGCTAGCGACTTTATTGTTTAACGTTGTTGTCGTTGTCGTTGTTGTTGTTGTTGTTGTGTTTGTTAACTTAATGTTACCAGTTAGCTAATGTTAGCCTTAACAGTTAACAGCTAACGAGTCAGCAGCAGCCAATGTTTACATTTACAGTGACGGAAACGTTACGTTCGTATGAGTCAAAACTCCGCAACAGCTCAATCATGTCACTGACGTAATTACCACTAACCCTCATTCCCTATGGGCCATAAGGCTGCAAAGAGATCTCTTCATCGCATTTTGTCCTTGGCAACATGCTGCGCATCTCTCTGTGACAGGTGGATCTTGTCCAGCAGCTTTTAGACACACCAGCTAGCAGGGCCGTTTTAGCTTTTAAAAAGGGCCAACTTCTTCGTAAGAAGGACAGTACTGTTGTTGCCAACTTGGCCTTTGTTTGTGGTGTGACTGTTTCACCTCTAGGCTCTAATCTTTTCAGATTAATTTAAATTAAAAAATTGATGATTGATAATATAATCATTTTCAAAACTGTTACTGTGTTATTTCTGTTCAGATGGCAACAATAAATAACACATTCAAATCTAGAGTGTCCATGTGATTTTATACATTAGTAGTGAAATAAATGAATGCATAATAATCGTGATAATCGTGAAACTGTGATTATTTTTCAGACTATAATTGTACCAACAAAATCTATAATCATTGCATCCATAGTCTGGACCAAGGTGGTGGACCTGCGGATTGAGCCAGAAATATCATAAAGTGTTATTAACTAGTGTTAACCTCATGTCCAAGGACAGATCACGATTATATACCTTACCATACAATGGTAAGTCCAAAAGTTTAACTGGTGCACACACTCTATCATCTCTGTGTGTGATAATGTTGAGTATATTTGTTTATTTATTAATTATGCAGTATAGTTCACAATTACTCTGAAATACAGATCCACAGAAAAGCAGCTTACCGGTAAAGTGTTTATTATTTGTTTAAAACATTTTTTTTTACTCACAGTAGGGAGTATTTATCAAAACTTGAACAATAAACATATTGATCCTCAACACATCTGAACTTTACATTATAGCCCTTCCCACTGCGACCTAATCAATGGACACTCACTTATATTGCTACCTCATACCAGAGAGCACAAAGGGCTGTTTAACATATCCAACTGTTTCAAGTTTGCGTGACATCTGTGCCTGCAAAGAGACAGAGACATTATACATATTCTTTGTAAAAATGACAGGCTGATACCAACACCTGGCATGTCACTGTGAGAGTCCATGCCAGCCAAACATAAGAGCCTTATCTGTGTTGGAGGATTATGTGTACATTACCAACCTGTCGGTTTACGACCATGGCTGAGCCAGCCAAAAGAAATAAAACCTCTCTGCTGGATGTGGCATTACGATTTAAATGCATTCCAAACATCAGAGAGAAAATAAGAAATGTCACAAAAAAACCTGTAGCCAGAGTTTGTTGTGTGTGAGAAAACTGTTGGAGGTATAAGTGATTCATGTCTCGCAAAACATCAAACAGAGGAGAGATAGAGATGAGGTAAAAAGAGAATAAAAGTCAAATTCCAGGTGTGTCACAGCAGTGGTTTCGATTTTAATTTCGTGGAGCAGCTTTATGTCCTCGGGGTCTCCGTTGCATTTCTTTTGATTCCCTGCTGCAGTGCTACAAATGCCTGGCTAGATTTATTTATTTATTTTATTAATCATTTGGACTACACGTGTTGTTCGGCCTTGTACCTCCCACTGTGTTTTAGATGGGAACCATCACTTGTGCAGTTATTGAGATTTTTACATTTAGTTAAACTGGAGGTCATTTTCTTGTACTTGTGGCGTGTCTTTTCCAGGAGGGCAAACTGTTTTGTCAAACAAGAAAGCGCTTAAGCAGTCCATAGTTACACTGCACGTTCTATAAATGTTTACAAATCCTGTAGCACTAAATGCCAGTTCAAGCAGAGACTCTCAAGAGAAATGCTTTTAAACTCTATGTTCGTCAATGAAGAACGCAAAGTGTGCCGTTCCGGCAGGGCGGACTTGTGCTGCTGTTGTGAGAGAGTAAATCATGAAGGAAATGCAGGATGTAGAACATTATGAATATGGGATAAAAACCACATCAGATTCAGCATAAACCCTGGACTTTCAATGACAATTATGAGTAATCTGCAACTATTTCAATAATCAATTGATCTTTTCAGCCACCACAACCTTCAGTCCCTTATTTTCTGCCTTGCAACAGAAATACCACACTTTTTTGCTTCCTCTATAGGCACTAAATGTTAAGATTACAAGTAAATCCTGAGGTGCAGATGTAATATATGGATGTAATTATGCATGGGCTCAATGAACTTAAATAATTAGTGTAGGAGCTCATATTGCTCCTTTTCAAAACTAATGAGGGCCAGGAATTAGGAGAGTCTGGGATAGAGGTGATACAAATCTTCTATTAGCATCTCAGTTTGCTTATTAAAACAAAACAAAAAAACACTAATGATTAACTGAGGGATAACATCCAGTTTATTCGTACAGTAGCTGCTTTTTATGTTCTGTCCCAACACAATATCTCCCCTACTGCTGCAGGTTTGAGGAAGAATGTGTAATTAGGGAGCTTGTGCAGTGGAAATAAAGTCAGACCAGGAAAGTAATGGCAGAGACGTCTGTCAGGACAGGAATGTAAAGGAGAAAACCATTCCAGGCATCTGACACTTTATGATAAAGGACAGTGAGGCGAGCCAAGAACAACAACCTGCTTTCCCCCTTAAGCTGTGATTGTCATTTTTGTTTTGTGGGAAATTGAGAGAGAGTTGTGGATATTTGCAGAGTAACCAAGAAAAAAACAACACACTTGTCACTAACACTCACTTTACTACCTCTAAGCAGTGACCACAAAGACAAAAACATTATGTCCCCCTTGAGGAAGGTTTTTTGAGATTCACACAGTGATCTAATAACAATCCACCAGAGACACTTTGGGTTCTTGGATTTGTACATTGACTCTACGATACAATGGTTCAGATATATAGTTGTGTAGGTGTGCAGTGGAAATTTAGTGGATTACAGTCACAGGACAGTGGAATGTTATATCAAAGGGGTTTATTGGTATCACAGAAGGTTTCTATGTGACGGTTTATGCATTTAGCAAAGCCAAAACTTGGTCATGGTTCGACTTCTCAACTGCAAAAATACATTTTCTCAGGCCAGAAACGTTACAGCTTTAGACTAGAACATACTGTAAGATGCCACTAAGAACCAGTGTATAGCAAAAGGACCTCAATCCAACTTTCTGAGGACAAAACTGAAGAAGTCCTCAAAACAAGCAAGAAGTGATAATGGCTGTAGTACTGGCATGACAGAGCATCACCACAGAAAATGAAAGTGTCACTGATTGCAAATGATTTGACAAATATTGAATATAACAACTTTATTTTCTAACTTGTCCCCTAAAGTTTGGGGTATACTGTAAATAAAAAGGAGCTATAGTTCCTCCACTGTAAACATCCTCAAATACACCTGAAAGTCAGCAATTTTACCACATAGTCTAAAAGAGTATTATTAGCGTAACTTAGGAGGACTAAGCCAACACAAAACATATGTCACTTCCGTAATACTTAAAATCAAATACCGATGTGTTATGTGGTGTGTTGTTGTGGACATCTATTGGTGTCAGACATGAAATTAAGTCACAGTGTGCACTAGGGATGTCCCAAAGGATTATTTTTTCAATTAATCTAACGATCAATTATTAACAATTTACACAAAACAAATTTCAATAAGGTTCAAATCTCTATTTATTAAAATTGTTTAACACTGCACCGTTCAAGTAAAATGAATTTGTAGTGCAACCTTAAGCCAGATGTAGGCTATCAATCCAACAACAAAATAAAGTCACTTTCAGGAGGAATACAAAAATAAAAACTTAAAGTTAACAGAGCAAGTGCAAAAAGAGTAGCCTGTATTTGCTTTATTTAACAGTAGTAGGTAAAATAATGAATAAGCTCTTGTTTAAAGGAACATGCCGACAGCTTAGTCTAGCACAGAACATGCAGGTAACTGTTTCCAACTAGCCTACTGCTCCGAATAAGTGACAAAATAACGCCAACATGTTCCTATTTACATGTTGTGATTTGTAGAGTCACAGCGTGTACAAAATACAACGTAACATGAGACGCAGCCATCTTCTAACCGTAAACAAACCGGGAACTATATTCTCAGACAGGCTTGCTGCAAAGCAAATCATTCCGCCCAAGTACTATATTCTTCCACCTGAGAATATAGTTCCCGGTTTGTTTACGGTTAGAAGATGGCTGCGTCTCATGTTACGTTGTATTTTGTACACACTGTGACTCTACAAATCACAACATGTAAATAGGAACATGTTGGCATTATTTTGTCACTTATTCGGAGCTGTAGGCTAGTTGGAAACAGTTACCTGCATGTTCTGTGCTAGGCTAAGCTACCGGTGGAACCGCCAGACACCGTTACAACACGCACGGACACGAGAAGGGTATGTATCGACTTGTCTTACTCTGGTGGTTATGGTGAATAAGCTAAAGTCCCAATAAGTCGACGTGTTCCTTTAACATCCAAGCTTTTCTCCCTTTAATCCTACAGTAAAAAAAAAGTGCAATTTTAGCAACATATGAAATCAGATGTATCAAATAAATCCAACATAAGGCAAGTTGCAGAGTGTCTAATATAACAGTCTGTAATCGATTGGGTCACTCATGATGATGGTAAACCAAAATAATAACACTGCCAACTGACAGCGTTTGATGATGCTTAATGTTAAGTCATAGCGGCGCATTAAAACGAATCAACGGACTAACATACCGTTGGGCTTCTACTGGGAACACATTCCGTGTCACTATGTTGATAATTGCACATGCTTGGGAGTAAAGCTTAGATAGGGCACAAAAAATCAAGCCTGACCCTACCCGAACCCGTCCACGTTGTGTCCGAGCCAGCCCAGCCCGACACATTAACTGGAATTATGAGCCTGAGCCCGAATTTAAGCTGACAATTTTTTAATACGTGGACCGTTATAACTAACGTTATAATGGACTCATGAGATATCTGAAACAATCTGGCCTGGTTACGCAATTATCAAAGACAGTGCTACAGATGGGGGAGAGATTTAGCACAGTTTACCTCACACTCAAGTCAGTGCAGGACATATACCCAGAGCTACGGGAGAAGCTGGAGAGGCATAGCTTTCTCCCCACCCAATTAGGCTTATAAAGTAATTATTAAAAAAACACAAATGCTTGATCAAGGGACGGGCCCGGCCCGGGGATAGTGGCAGGAAATATCGGCCCGACCTGGCCCATGGGTCAAGTTCGGGCTCAGGCTTGGGCTCAGACTCGGGCAGAGAAGCTAAACTCTACTTGGGAGGGAAAGGGACAAAAAGGTGAGCAGAACTTACGGTGTTTTGCTGCTGTTATCCTGACTCAGGGATGCATTTTACAAAGTCTACAGACTACCACGTTGTTGTTGGCATTAATTGTAAAATACCCCCACACTTTAGAAGACCTTGTGCAAGTATTTTTCTCAACGTGTTGTTGAACTTGCGAGGAATCCATACTTGCGCTGTTGCTGGAGGCAGCTATGTTTTTTTTTAATTTCTATGCAAATTATTTGTGTCGAAGCATTTACGTAATCGAGTACGTCGACTATGTCGACGAATCGTCCCAGCCCTAGTGTGCACACATTTTTTCCTTCATACTTCTATTTATAGACCAGCACCTGTTATATTGTTTATACCAGCAGGTGCTGTTAAATATTTCAAAAGAAAGACATTTTGGCACTTCATGTATCACATTCCCGATGCTCAGTATCTCAAAGCAGCACACCACCCAGACTCAAAGTTACAATTTCAACCTTAAAAATCCCTATCAATGTCATGTTTGGCTGCCAATCACTGTCAGTGATTGACTTTGTAGGAAGAGTAAAAAATGTTTTTCATCCTATGACTCACTTCATAAACAAAGCCAGTAAATGGGGCAAAAATCTCTTAGCTTGAAGCAGTGTGCTGCAGTAATGAACTCAGGCTTTTAGTTTTGACGTCTTTTGTCTGCTCCCATCTCAGTCTCTCGACTGCTGACTTTAGTCGTCCCAGGTGTCGCTTCATGTCTCCGGTTGCGTGTGTGTGTGTGCAAAGGTAGTGATTCACTCCTCTCCCAGACTCAGCTAGGGATAATGATTAAGTTTTAAAGCAGCGCAGGTTGGCAATGACGCAGGTTGCCATGGCAACATCATGCAATGGGCAACGGAAGTTGTCCATGTCATCCTTCTGACAACTACACACACACACACACACACACACACACACGCCACAAAGCTTCATGCACTACAAGAAACTACAGACTATTCCTCAAAGATATATGCTATCCTCACACAGGAAAATGTCGACATGCAACCTTACTTTAACAAACATCTGCTTTGCACTTAACAAACATCCTTTCAGCACCTTGCTGTCTAAGTATTAGTCCGTTTTCACTTTTTCTTCACTTATCATGTCTCACACATGTTGGACAACAATGATCAGGTTTTTGACAGAACTGAGGTACAATCTTGCATCTCAACATTGTAGTCTGGCGTTTTCAACGTAACTCACTGGCTTCAGGAGATGACGTTACAGTTGTGAGAATAACACAAACCATCATAATTTTCTTATATTCATATGCATTAGAGCTGAAACAATATGTTATTTAATTGGCAACTATTTTCATAATTGAATGATCGTTATCTATGATTAAAAAAAAAATATTGAGTTATTTATCATTTATTAAAAATGATCTTTTTAAGTAAAAATGCCAGCATGTCTACTGTGAATATTTGCTGTTTTTCTGAATATCTATTTTTATAGTTAGTTTAAGTCCATTTGTGTGATACAACTGATATGGGCCTTTTTTCTTACTAGTTTCAAGCAATAAAGAATACATACATACATACATACATACATATACAAACACATTTCTCCTCATTATTTCTGTATTATGAGTACCATCTGTTTAACCAGCAATTTTTTAGGACATACGTTGCTTTTCTGTGCATGTCAGCTTCAGACTGCTTCTTGCTTGGTTGTGCGTATTTTTCATCAGTTGTCTTATGTCAGCTAAGAAACCCATGGACAGCTCAGCAAAATGGTAAGTCTTGGCACTGGGCCATGGACTGGACCTTTAGAAACACAGTAATAAATCCAACTGGCGTACAGTATGTTCCGCTGTAGTGTCAGGATTGTTTGGTTGTTCTCTCTCAGAAACAAACACATACAAATTCAAAGCTTTCTTTTCACTTTTCACACGTTCTTTCACTGTCTGTCCCATTCATTTATTCCTCTTTTTTCTCCATCCTTCACATACCAATATTCACCCTCCCACTCACACACAATCATGTCCCACTATCTTCCAGTAAGTGTAGTAAATTTGAATCCTTTTCACTGAAATGTAACACGTAATTCTCTTATAAACTCATGACATTAATCAGCTGTCCAATTAAACAAGCTTTATATATCACCACTTCATGATTTAATTAACAAAGATTTTCTACAGGGTTATATACAAACATTTCCTCAAATAAA
Organism: Zingel zingel; assembly: GCA_023566125.1. Classification (NCBI taxonomy): domain Eukaryota; kingdom Metazoa; phylum Chordata; class Actinopteri; order Perciformes; family Percidae; genus Zingel; species Zingel zingel. The sequence goes on along the minus strand of CM042314.1, from coordinate 19,713,391 downwards.
CTAATATACAAACAGACATAACTCCAATTTGGGGGTAAAATTCATTTTTGAATTTGATTAGTTGGGGACACATTCACTCAGACTCAGTTAATGTCTATTTGGTGGACTTCTGATCTATCTGCTTTCCATTAAGGAAATGAACAATTGCCAATAAGCCCATGGTTAAGGAATACTAGCGTAGAGACTTTCAACATCAAACATGATGAAAAGATAATTACCTTAAAGTAATCCTGCCACTTAGATACTTCGCTAAAACGTCATAAGATCTTTAATACGGTCTCTAATACATCTTCTTTCATATTTAATGTGAATTCTACTTTAGACTTTTAGATTTGTTTTTTGTAAGTCAACAATACAAGTAAATAAATAAACAGATATGCAATAGAACAAACAATCACACCCATATACAGTATAAAAGTAGCCATTATTGTTTTGACAAACTGCAAGATTGGCTGACTCTTTGTTATCTTTAAGACTGAATAATTGTCTAATTTAACAGCGTTTTAACTAATTCTATAATTATTGTTATTGATAGTCATCACTCATTTGGACCCCGGGAAGAGTAGCTGATGTTCTGCATCAGCTAATGGGGATCCTAATAAAATCAAAAGTAGAATAGAATAGAATACACTTTATTCTCCCCAAAGGGGAATTTGTCTTAGGCATAATGCTGTGTACTGTGGCAGCTTTGTACTGCTTCTGGTTTGGTTTTGAGTACGGACTGGACTTTAAGAACCAGTAATAAATAAATGTAATTGGTTTGATGTTTCTCTGGAGCTTTCAGCACATGTACTGTAGAATAAAAAAGATTTGGTTGTTCTGAGGAATAAGACTTTGCGTGATATTATGCAGGTATAAATCTGTACTTGTGTATGAGGATGGAAAAAAAGGACTCGGACTGACACAAAAACACACACACTTATACACAGAGGATTTCACATTTTTCCCCTCTTTCTCTTGCATCCATTTTTTGTTTTTTATTTTCTCTCCATCCTTCACACACCCACCGCCCATCACCCATCACCCATCTCCCCTCCACACACACACACACACACACACACAGACACTGTAGGCCAGAGCTGTTGAACTTAGCATTAGGCAGTGATGGGAAGGCAGGGCCAAGAAGAATGAGGCATCCTGGCTCAGTCTCGACGTGCAAACGTCGAGTCAGTAAACCTCTATCCATTATAGTGCTGCTCCCAATCGCTCAGTAGTTAGTACTGATGCTTTTTCGCTCTCTCCCCCTCTCATTTATCTCCTTCCCTGCTGTGCAGAAAATGTTCTTCAAATATACAATGCTAAAGCAGCCAGACACAGTCAATGCTTTTGGCATGCATCTTTGCAAACTGGGGACTGTGTGTGTGTGTGTGTGTGTGTGTGTGTGTGTGTGTGTGTTTGTCTCTTGGTTGCTTTAGTATCTGCCTGAGTGCAGCAGGACTAGGTGTTGATCGATATCTAAAGCCTCATTAACATAGAACCTATCATACAGACATTCACTGTACTGCCAAGAAAAAGCCACATTGATGCAGAATGTACACACTCTCTGGCAGCAGTGACATTTACTGAGCGACCAGAAGGACCTTGAAAAACAACACGTCATACTGTCTGAGGGAAAAAAAATCACACTGACATGATGTACATGTAAACACAGCATAGATGTCTGCATACACAATTAGGTGTGTTCTCATCCGACTTGGTCTCTGGTCGGATGACTTTAGACTTAAAACAGAGTACTCATCTTTGATTTTAACACCAATGACTTCACTTACCCCTATCCTGGCCTCTTTGCACTGGCTACCGGTTAAATTCAGGATCCAGTTCAAGATTCTTGTAATTACCTACAGTGCCATCAATGGTCAGGCACCGGCTTACATACGTGATCTGCTGCACCCTTATGTTGTCAGCAGATCTTTGAGATCAGGGCTTACTGGCTGTTCCTCGTACTAAGCTGAAAACAAAAGGTGAGAGAGATTTTGAAACATTCACTCCTAGACTGTGGAACACGTTGCCACATGTTTTAAGAGTGACTTCATCTGTTGAAATCTTTTTTTTTTTAAAACAGCTAAAGACGCATCTTTTAAGTCAGGCGTTCATTTAGCCACATGCTTTTGTGTTTTACTACGATTTATTATGATTTATTGTGCTTTTTATGACTATTGATCTGTTTTAATGTATGCATTTATTTTGCCTGTGAAGCACTTTGTGACTCTGTCTGTGATAAGTGCTATACAAATAAACTTTACTTACTTACTTTTGACTTGAAATTACTTGATATCCTCCACAAGCCCAAAAAGTAAAAAAAATGAGCAGGGAATCAACTCTTAATTTCCCTTGAAACAAATGTTTTATGAATCTGATAGCAGCCATGATGGAGTTGTGGAAAAGTAACTTACTTTACCCAAGAACTTTACTTAAGTACAGTATTGGTGTACTTGTACTTTACTTGAATATCTCTATTTGATCTTACTTTATACTTCTACTCTATTACATTTCAAAGGGAAATATTTAACTTTTACTGCACTAAACTAAAGCTTTAGTTACTAGTTACTTTGCACATTCTTATTATTTATACAAAATCATCAGCTCTTCTCATTTTCAGGTTAATCTGCGGGTTATGACCAAACAATATGCTGCCCCACAAAGGTGCAGTGTTTCGGCCTTTTCAGCAAGAAAAAGTATGGATCTCATAGCCTAGAAATCTAGACGCATCCCATCGGCAGCAAATGTAATTTGCAGCCGGGGGTCTAGCAACTTTCCGTTCGCTTGCAAGCTGGAAAAGCCAAACTCTAGTCAGGCCAATCACATCGTGTATAGAGTCAGTGGGCGGGCTTAACATAAGGACGGCAGAGTTACGACGGTTCCGTGTGAATTCCCTGCTACTTGAAAACAAAGACGATGGCTGCTGCTGCTGTCTTTTGAATCGGCTTTGGCCGTGAGTCTGGAGACGTGGAGTTAAGCTTTTCTTTGAGAAAAGAACAAAGAACGGCACTGAAGTCATTCTTAAAAAAGTAAGATGTGTTTGGAGTTTTGCCGCATCCGGCAATCTATCAACTAGCGTTGCTCTGGTTGGTTGTAGCGCTATCCTATTGCGTGCAGAGGGAATTTGAAAGACAACCGTTTATCCCGCCCCTCAGATTGAGCCCGGCCAATGGTGAGTTCCCAGACCCAACATCTTGATTTGGGTCTGGCTTTTCAGGCTATGGAGCTCATGTAAAATCTTTGCATTTTTTTTTATTATTCTTAACTTTTGTTGCAAATGTTAAAAGCTGAAGACAAATAGATTCAATATGAGATTCAAAACTAGATTCACATTTGATAACATTTTGTCAAACTCCAAGGCGAACCTGATCATTTTTTGTTTTAAATGTTATAAAATGTAGAAAGTAGAAAATTCAAAATGGCATTACATTTGGTTAGGCACATAATGACTTGTTTAGGACTTGAAACACAAAGTTTAGGACTTGCACGTGACTTGGGACCTTATAGCCAAGACATAAGACTAGAGAATAGAGACGACATAAAAACAAAATCGATGACTTTGTCCCATCGCTGACAAACACAACTCAAATGCTTTCATACAGTATGTCACCCCAATACATTTTATTCAGTATGTTTTGTTCATATAACCATTAAAGCTCCATTGTGTGACGAAAAAAAAACATATGGCTGAAGGCTTCGCATGTGATAATATACTGTTTAAGGCTCTGCCTATATGTGCTAACCGATGGCCTCTATATAAACATTGGCAGAACCTGTTTGTGTTTAAGAGAAAATTTAATTACAAATGTTTTTTTATAATTTTTTTCTCTTCTCACAGATTAAATCCTTTTCGTGGTTTGGTGGATGGCTGAGTTAAGTGGTGTTTAGAGGAAACAGTGGCATCAACGGTATTAGAGTACTGCCAAGAGAATATCAGGATACACTTGAGTAACAGCCATATGATGTTTTTTTTAAATACTTTCCAACAATTAAATATGAGCTCTTTTGTGGCAAATTATGTTAATGTTTATGTGGCAATTACATGGCAGTCAAAACCATTCTTTCTAGTTTGGTCTGTGCTCAGCCATCTGAAAATAACATTAAAGGGAAATGATTTCCATTAATATATTACAGCTGCCGCCAGAAAACCTCACGTCCCAGACAGTATCTGTAATGTCCTAAATATGTAGATACATATGTAGTTAGTGTGTGTGCTGAGTAAGCTTCACGTCCCCCTGGTTTCCTTATATGACCATTTAAAGTCCCTTTATGTTCTCTGATTTGCATGGGGGTTGTCAGTGGGAAAATCAAACAAGGTCACACTGAACATTTCAAAGTGCTTCCATTTTGAAGTGGAGAATAATCAAATTTAAAAAGCCTTTGTATTTCAAAATGGAAACAAATTATAACTACTCAGTTGTTGTTCTGTTCCCACAATGCACTCCTAGTTTCAACTATCTAATTTTTTACTACTCTGTAAGGGTCAGGCTGACCAATACAAGACAGGAAATTATGTACAGCTGCACAATGGACTCGCCTGACAAAGATGGGCGTCAGCAAAGAGCCTTTGGGCCCTGATGAGGGCCTGTACCCCCCAGCCAATAACAGTGTGCAGGTTGTGCAGCCCGTTCTTATTCCCAACCACTGCTTTGTCACTTCACACGTCATCGACCCACACACAGACAGGATGAAGCTCTGCGTTCACACAAAATTTAGGCAATGTGGCACCTTCTTGTGGAGGTGTGTGAGTGTGTGTTTTTGCTTTAGAACGTAACCGTTGTGAAACAATCAAAGTTTTATTCCTCTGATTCACTGCTTTGTTCTCGCTCTTGCATCTCTTTGTTCACTGGTTTCTGTCATTTTAGGTAGTTCTTATCACGCTAATGGTTGGTCAAGGATTTATATTTCTGATGCGTTTTTTATTAGTTATTTGATGCTATAAAAACGGGGTGAAATGTAATGATCAACAGCTGCGATTGACTCGCAATTGGTCGGGCAGGTGTATCGGAGGGACTTTGATATCGCGGCGCCACTGCCCATCACCAAATTTACAAGATGGCCCGTATTCAGGATATTTTGGCTTCACTTTTGTTCAGTGGGAGGAAGTGGAGATGCGTAGTCCATCTTTATGTACAGTCTATGGTGCCGACACATTACGGTCAAAGCTCTAAAAGTGTTGAGGTTCGATACTCGGTTCTAGTCTAAATACAGAATCATAGCTTTTTTCAGCCTCTTCACTCATTCAGTTTTTGCTTCCTTTACAAATGTTTTGTGGGTGAGCTGCTTTCGTCAAACACCTCAAGAGCTGGAGGCAAAAGCTGCTTTTCTGCAGGGAGAGGAAGAAGAAAAGGAAGAGGGTGAGGAGGAGGTGGTGGTGGGTTCGCTGAGCATGCTCTGTTTGGCCCAGAATGACGTTTTGCTGACCTTGAGGGTGTCATATCGATCGATCAGCAGTGAGGAGCTGTGTGTGCATAAGGGAGAGAGAGAGAGGGAGAGATGGAGGCGTGTAACTCCACCAAACAAGGAGAAAACTGAAACCTGCACTAATGATGAATCATTGATAAGTGGACAAGAGAGGACTCTTTACTTCCATCTCTCTCTTCTTCTCTGTTTTTCTTTTCCTTTTAGCCTGGCTCTATCTCAGTTTTTAACATCTGCTTTCTAGCTCTTCTTCCTCCATATTTTTTCTCCTCTATACTTTCTTTCCATCTCTTTCTCTCTCTCTCACTTCCTCGCTGGCTTTCTATCTGCTTTTTATCACTGTCTTGTCAAATGTCAACGTTAACATTTGCTCTTTCTTTCTCTGTCGGTCTTTCACTTTCTCCACTTTTACGTTTACTTTTTCATTTTCAATCACTCTTTTTTTCCTGTCTTGACATTTCCGTCTTGTTCCTGCATGAGATCTCAGGTTTATGTTGACGCTTTCCTCCCTACAGGTGCTTCGAGGGCACAAACATGTATAGATGCTGCTAAAGTGCATCCTTCCCTCTCTGCCTGCACTGTCCAATCTGCTTTCTTATCCAGGAGTCAGCAGTCAGATTGGAAAGGGTTGCTATGTGTAATATTGTGAATTAAAGCCAGCCTGCTATTACTCTTTCTGTTTCTCTAAATCTCTTTCAAAAAGACTTCCTAAATATATGAAACGTAACTAACATATTTCACTCATCCATGAACTTAAGTGTAAATAACAGATGCTGGCACTTGAACTGCACAAGATGACCTTCCTTGTGAGCCAATTTGTGGCAAAGGGGACTCATCCGGGATACAACTCCAAATTTTTGTTAGGTGAAATGCAGCCTTGGTGTGGTATTTTGGGCCCACACTCAGGCGGTGTAGATGTTTCCTTCTACAGACTGATCTCATGAAGTTGCGTATGTATGACACGCCATTTCTTATGCCATTATTGGCGTGTTATCACGATGCATACTCGCTTTTTAGCATGTTTATCAACACCGTTTGGCCTCCATTGACTTACATTACCTCGCGATTGGATGTCAATTTATGCCGTAGCGAGTAGTATGAAAGGGCGAAAATCTGCGTAGGGATGTTGGTTGGGGTGGAGTATGGGTAAAACACAGGACTTTTACGCAGGAGACCGGGGATTGTATCCCGCATGTCACGTTTCCTTCGTGTCCCGCGTGTCATGTTTCCTAAACTCAACTGTCGCTTTCTTCTTTTACTAAAGCCAACCCCGTTCTTCTTTTCCTAAACCCAACTGATTCTTCTTTTTCTAAACCCAACCCATGTGCTGTATACGACACTCAAAATGCGTGCAGATAACACGCCACTTGGCTTAAGAAAGTGGGTGTGTATGTTTATGTGAAGTCATATCAAGTTGCCTCCTAAATGGAAGGTTGTATTGATTAAATAGTTTTAGCCTAATTTGTTATCAAGTTGTATTTTAAACGATTCTGCCCACTATACAGTATTAGTGCAATTTCAGTCTCAGTCAATTTAGGTCTCTCCGGTTTAAATCCAAATACTTTAATACCTTTTTACTTTTAAGCAGCTTATCAATTCTGTGGTTTCTGGTCGTATTGGCTGTGCTTGATTCAAGCAACACGTCTATTTTAATTTTTTTGTTTTTTTACAGTTTCTCTTTACTGTTTTGGTTGATCCTCACTGCTCTCCTCAGTGTTATTTCCAGCTGCAGCAGCTGTTTTCTGTCATATAGGCAAAGTTAGACACTAGCTGATGAACATAGTGTTTACATAATGTTATGACTCTGGTCATATTGTTGTTTTTTTTGTTTGCTCTGTGTACTGTGTGCGCACTGTGTTTTCCTATTGTGTTCAATTTCACATGCAGATAGGGGTGTGCCATAGCCGTAAAAGGATTGGTGGAGAGGTTTCAGGCCCAAACCTGGGATTGGCTGCAGCTGGGGAACCACCCATATATAAGGAGCCAAGATGGTGGCTGTTGGGGGGCAGCAGACATTCCTCGTCCTCTTCATCTCCCAAACGGCCACACTTTTGCTTTGTGTGTAACTTTGTTTAGATTGGATATTGTTTAGGTTTGTTTGGTAAGGGTGGACCGCCAGGTGTGTTAATCTCGTTTTCTCCTGTTTTGTTAGTTAGGGAGGTAAGTCTTTTGTTATTTGTTTTGCCCTTTTGTTTGTTCGGTTAGTTTATCTCACAGTTAGAATTGCTTTGTTTGTTTTTTTGGTGGTAGGTCACCCTGAAGCCTTATACATATATGTTATGTATATATTTTCGTTCTCTGTAAAATAAATAAGTTTGTTGTTATCTAAACCAATTGTTTGTGGCTACTTGGGAGACAGGGAAGATGGGGTCTTTTCATATTACGTCCTAGGCACCCCTAGACTGGGGCGTAACACATAACAATATAGCATTTAGCACCTAACAAGCCAGATGTTTCCCTCTGGAGTTGGTGGAGACCAAAACAGAGTTAAAAGGAGGTTTTCTAACATGTTCGCAATGACTTTGTAAGGTGATAATATGTCAGTGTTGTGTGTACAGCTTGTTGTGCAAGTGGCCAAAAAATCCAATATTTCAAGTTTAACAAAAGCAAAGACAAACAAGATTTCCAGTATTTCAGCTACGCTAAATCTGCATTCACTCTTTCAACACAATCACCACCCATGTGGATAATCTTAGATCTGCCAACACAAGAACACACACAACTACTGTATATACAGTATATAAAATATCAATCCTGTGAGTGTCAAGATACAGCGAGGAGTTTGTGAGAAGCAACCTGTACCAAATGTTGCCCATGTGTTATTGATGAGAGAGGAGCACAATAATGCAGTCAATATAAATAATGAAAACCAGCCACAGCTTTTAACTGCCAGAAAGAGACAGGCAGCGATTCATCTAGAGTCAGCGAAGCAAGTTGTGCTTTTCTCATGCACACCTGTTTAATATGGTACAAGGCCTGACACGCTCTCTTCACACTTTGTGATCACAAGTTCATCATTATCGTCAGCACTAACTGTGTCCATGTGGGGGTGTGTATGTAAATCGTGTTTATGATTCGGAAAACCATGATGTCATGAAAAAGTGCAGTTTGTTTTCGATTAGCACTGATAGTGTGATGCCATCTGCGGTTACATTTCTGTTGTTGAGATGAACGGTCAGTGGTCCGGTGTAGGAAGCATGTGGAGGTTTCAAACAAACAGCGGTATGCGGGCACAACTGTTGCTGTGAATGACTCTAGGGCTGGGCAATATACTGTATCGATATTATATTAATATTGTGATATGAGACTAGATATTGTCTTAGATTTTGGATATTGTAATATCGTAATATGGCTGATATAATATAAGTGTTCTTTTCTGGTTTTAAAGGCTGCATTACAGTAAAGTGATGTCATTTTCGGAACTTAACCGACCTGTTCTAGTTGTTCTATTTAATGCCTCTACCCACTCTACCAGTCATTAAATCGACATTTCTGATTATTTATCAAAAATCTCATTATGTAAATAACATTTTGTTAAAGCACCAATTGTCAAACCTACAATATCGTCGACATTGAGGTATTTGGTCAAGAATATAGTGATATTTGATTTCCTCCATATCGCCCAGCCCTAGATTACTCATAGCTGTTCAACTCTGTGTCTGACTCTGCTCTTCATACTGACACCACTATCTCTCTCTCCACACACTCAATGTCAACATGCTGCAGGGCACATACATCTGGGTGCATGTGGAGCATGAGAACGGGTCCGCATGGGAAGAGGAAGTCGGCAGTGGAAAGAGGGAAGGGTGAAGACTCAAGGGGAGCAATCAGAAGGGCAAAACGGTAATGTGACCTAACATCCTACACATGAATGGAAGCATGCTCACAAATACTGATATATAGGGGCTGCTAAGAGGCATTAGAGAGATCATTTTCTTTAGAGCAACCTCATTCACCTCTACTGGAGAAAGAAGAAACCACACACAAGACTATAAATACAATCTCACAAACACACACACACACACACACACACACACACACACACACACACACACACACACACACACACACACACACAATGTACTGTATATGCTAGCTGCTCCATCTGTCTTGCACCCCTCCTCTCTAGGCTGCCATAAATCAGTCACTGCCAAACAGTACAACTGAGAGTCACACACACAGGTACACACATTTATTGCGTCCGTCTCTACATTTGCATTCACTTTTGGTTTGTTCATTTGAATGTCAAATGTGGACTTTCACTGCATCAAATGCTAATATATGAATAATAATAATAATTATAAATAAAAAGTTATTTATTCCTAAAACAACTGTATCTTTGAACAGCACAAATTGACTTCCACATTCTTGGGTTGCTTCTCGTGAACACATTATGCTTTTTCCACCAAACTGAACTAAACTAAAGTCAACTGAATGAAATGCACAAAATACATCAAGCTAATGTATTTTGGGATTTTCACAAAGCTAAATCTTCTCAACCTGAATCACTTTTACAACAAAGAATAAGCCAGCGGAAATAAAAGATGAGCGTCTGTCTGCTTACAGCTCTTTAGCTGCAGATGCATTGAACATATTTACATTTGGAAAACAGCATTACTATCATTATGTATTGTATGTCTAAAAAGAAGGACTGATGGAGGTGTTGTTCAGCGGTTAGTATACAAAGAATAAGAAGATATCAGCCAAGCATCAAAATGAGCAAAACTGAATAAAATCAGTTCTAGTAAGTCAGTATGATAAATAAGAGAAAATAGATTAGTTACACTTGTAGCCATTGCAGAAGTCACACATCGTTATGAAAATGCTTTTTGAAAACTGGGTGGCAAAATAATGCTTTAACAATGGCTACCACAGTAGTTTCACATCAACATGACAGATCCTACCGGAGCTCAGTTTAGTCGACATGCATGTTATTTTCCCAGCAGCACTAAGACCCGGTGAACCTGCTTCAAACAGCAGCTGATCCCACCTGAACTGGATGGATTCATGAACACATTATGGTTTGCATATTAAATGAGATCTAGTGTGCAACCACGAACAAATCCCAAGCCCATATATTCTTTTTTTTCTTTTTTTCATCCGAACATCATACAAACATGAAGCAAAGCTATCTTGGATTTAGGTCCTATATTATCACCTTTTGGGCTGAAATAACCACTGCAAGGAAAATGTCCAATATGTCCCCTGTAATGTGTAGAAGCGTGAGGCTGAAGCTGGATGTATACTTGTGTTTTAAGGAGCTACATACATGGGCTCCAAGGCTATGGCACAGCTGGCATGCACCTCCTCAAAAATGTGACTAATGTTTTATTAAAATTAACAAATTAGATTTAGTTGTCTCCTGCTAACCTTCATGAAATACAAGTCAATGTGGAAGTGATATCAGGTTCCATTTTAGTTTTTGGTATTTTGGGGCAAATATTTTGAAATGTGTTTTTGATGTATCCATGAAGCCATCCATGTTACACTTGATAGCTCAAATCATTGATCTAGACATCCACAAACAACAAATCACCATCATTTGTTTTTAATTTATTCTGTGTTGTTTATCCTCTCCCACAAATAGAAGTCAAGAGTCTTACCTTTGATGCCAAACTTGGAGTTTCCGCCAAACTTGAGAATAACCAACATTAGAAGGAAACCAGTGAAGGCGACAGCAGCAATGCCCACCACCACGTACACCTGCACAATGAGAAAACAATGAGTTTTAAACCTCCCGTACTGAAGAGACACAATATACACACCACACCAGAAGGTATAGACCAGGCAGATTTTCCAAAGTACTGCTGTATCTTTGTATCATGGTGAGTTCATTCATTTACTTCTAACATAAACAAATCCAACACAAATAAACCAACAAAAAAACAGGCACAAACAGTCAACAACTGACTGAAGCAACAGTAAGTGACTTACAGCAACTCTGTCTTCAGGAGGGTCTACAGTGGGGCCCTCTGTTGATAGAGAGAGGGAGAGAGAGAGAGAGACTTGATAAGTGATTTGTGGCTGAGTGGACTGTGTTGTATGTAATTGTAACATAAACTTTCAAATATTTTAAATCAATATTATTTATTGGTCGTCTGCTTCTGTCAAACAATGAACAGCTTGTTAAGTGGGTGAATTTAGTTCAAACGTTAGCAGCAATGTCTATCACAGTCGGGCAACCTCAGTGTCATTATCTGAGATACTCTTAGCAATGTTTGTGATTGGGAATGAGCAGATAAAACGCGTGGCAGTACCTGGGGTTAGATCTGCAGGAAGGAGGAGGTGTTGGACAAACAGCAAGAAAGAAAAGATACAAATTAGGTCCCAAGCGTAACAACATTCTTAAGTTGTAAATTATTTTACATGCACTTCACAAAAACATGTTGTCAGTCATGCCTGTTTTCTAAACTTGTTTCAAAAACATATCCATTACACAAACACAATACACAAACTAACAAACAACATATATTTAACATGCAAATGAACATAATTTAACATCAGAAAAAAATTATAGCAACATCAGGGCCACAGTGTGGGAAAAAGACATAACATAACATAGACATAACAACCCTAATCCCTAGCTGCAAGGATGTGTAGGTATGTAACGCACCCTCAGCAACTTGAGAGAAAAAAGAGAAAGAGAAAGATTTCTAAAATGTAATTTGTGTTAATTCATAAGGATGAAAATCACGAGATGTTAAACAGAAAAAAAGCACTGATCTAAAAACACTGACTATGTTACATGCACACTATTATTCCACTATTATTCAGATGACAACTATACAAATATACTACAATAATAGGGGAATATTTTATTTTCATTAGCCATATAAACAGCTTAGTCGCAATATTGTCTTTTTTGGAATAGGGGTGGAATATTATGTGCATATATGTATTGACTGACACTATGAACACACTATGAATTTTAACTGGATGTGTTAACACTTTTACATTAAATAAAAATGTGTAGTAATTAATATCTATTTCACTCACCATAATAGTAAGGCTCCTTCTCCGTTCCTGCACATTAGCAAACAGATTTCATTGAATTAAATATTCACTTTTACCAAATATTTTATGGACAGTATCTGCACACTATTAAAGCTATATTTGAGAATATGACCTATATATTAGCATCATATACACAGGGGGGTAGACATGTTGCCTTTTTTAAGTTCAATAAAGTTTTTAGTGCTTTATTCCAATGTTTTTACCCTTATTGATACTGTTATGCACACAATCACCTTTCTGCATCTTCATAAAATATATTCATCCCCATGTATATCTCACCATGTCATCTGTCGACTCTCTATAATTTAATATGCAAAACTCTTCCACGTTCTGCGTTCAATCAAATAATAACAGCTCCTCCTTCAAATCTGGTGACTACCACTAATTGCAGACACTAAAGTGTACCTTGTCATTATGACATCCCATTTTTCAGACAAAAAAAGCAGGATGGTGCTTTAAAAGTCTAAAAGGGAGTCTTCTTCAGACAATAGTCAGAAGTACCCGCCCCCCACCCCCCCATTTACTGAACAGAAATGTGTGACAGTGACTCTGTAACAAGTTCACAATCGTGGCAAAAAGAATGTGGAGAAAATCTACGGATAGAGAGAGATTAAAAATAGCAAAAAAGACTTGGAACAGTAACTGTAATGTTAAAAGTGATAATTTCTTCATCATTTTTAAGAGCTGCAAGCAAAAAGAAAAGAAAAAATGTGTACTCCAGGCTAGGAAATGTTTGAAAGTTACATCAATGTACCAGTTTAACAAAAAACATTATGACAAAGTGGTGTTGTTATATAATGATTAAAAGATTAATCAATAAATCATTTTGTCTAAAAAAAATAAAGAAAATGGTGGACAATTCCCACCACAATTTCCTGAAGACCAAGGTGACATTTTTTAAATTGCTTGTATTGTTCAACTAACATTCCAAAATCCAAGAATATTCACTTTAATATCACATAAGAAAAAAAAAGAAGCAGCAAATTGGTCCATTTGAGAAGCTGAAACATGGGATTTCTGCTTGAAAAACAACATACATTATATATATATATATATATATATATATATATATATATATATATATATATATATATATATATATATATATATATATATATATATAATCAATTGATTGGAAAAATAGTTGCTGATTAATCTTCTGTCAAACAACTAATCAATTGACTAATTGTTATTAATTTAACACTTTATAATGAAAGCAAAAGTTTGATTGTCACTCCTCACCATCCCAGGGCTTGCGCATGAAGTGAGCCTCCACCTCCTTTTGGTCTGTTCCGTATTCGTTTCTAGCCAAGAGCGTGTAGCGCCCATTGTTAAGGTGTGTGGGGCTGTCTAGCTGCAGGCAGCCGTGGTACTCTCTCTCTGTGACGTCATGGATCATGGTCATTATGTAGAGCCCCTCAGTCACCGCTTCGCCATTCAGAAACCATTGTAGGTGCGGCGTCGGATTTCCTAGAAAGGTTTTGAACAACAATACAAGAGACTCTGTAATTTGTTTTGGTTTCAGATTATTTAATTATCAGTCTATCTTCTTTGCTAATGTAGTCACTGCTGTGATTAATATGATGTGATTAAAATATAATGTGACAATATTCAATATTTAGGCAAAGTATGTCATGCCTAATAACAGAAAATCTACAGCAATGTATAATTAAAGGACATTATGTGGATGTCTGTCCTACCTGCCACGCTGAAGGGGATGCACCAGTGATGGTCAGGGATTGCATCACTCAGTTTAGTGATTCTGGGAGGAACTGAGCGTAGTAGAGATAATAGCAAGTTTACGAGTAACAGTGTGAGATACAAACAGTAAAGACAGAAAGTAAGATAAGTACAAAGAACAATTCAGAGGTAAAACTAGTGAAGCATACAAAAACACAGTTGTCTACTGCACTGACAGACACTTTGACACAGTAATCTACATTGAATTAGGGCTGCTAGCCAGAGGGCAAACGTACAGAGTATATCCAGCAGCAGCGAGGACTCTTTCTCTCCAACAATGTTCTCAGCTGTGCAGCTGATCTTGCTGTTGTGGTCCAGCGACGACAGGTTGGACAGTCGAAGCCACGAAATCTGGCCTGATGTCTCAATCTGAGCAAGTACACACATCTATATATCAGCACGAAGATTCTGCTATTTTCTATAATGTACAACTTGAATAATGTTCAGGATATTTGGCAAAGCATGAGCAGCATTGGTTTTAGCTGATCATACCAGTGAAATCATCACATTCATGGCTCTTTAAATCAAATGAGATAAAATAAATCAAAATAAATCGGTGACAGTATCTGTAGCTCAGGTGGTCTGAATCATAGTAAAACACTGTGTCAGTGGGGTTTACTGTAAGTATAGCATAATTCAAAATTAAGTAAATATCTAAAAGAGATATAGTTCAGGGGGAGTTTTACTATTTTGATTACAAAATACAAAGTTTGCATGTATCTGATGACATAGCTCTGATACCAAATGTCTATGGAATCAAGGATCAGTAAAGCATTTAAGACTGCACAATTTATTTTATTTTCATTATTGATTTTAAAACTTTTCTTTAGTATTTCATATGCCTGAAAAACTCAAACGTTTCCGTTTATTATACATGATAACAAAGAAAAGCCCCAAATCCTTACATTTGAGAAGGTAAAACCAGCAAATATTTCTGCTTTAAAAATGACCAGAACAATTGTTTCAGCTCTAAAAGCATTCATACTTAAGGCAAGTAATATGATATTATATGTGATATGATATGCATAATCCAAACATATGTGAGTTTCTGTTTCCGTGTGTGTGTCCTGACCTCATAGTTGGAGACCAATGCCATGTTCCATATCAGCTCAGGTGAGGGCACCCCAGAGGTCGTACAGGACAGGTCCATGTTCTTCCCCTCCATTAGTCTCACTTTGGATGGGCTCAACGTTGCCATGGGAACCTCTACATACAACCACGTAGTGGGAAGGAGGAGAGGGGAGAGAAAAGGGAGGAAGCAAACTTAGGATTCACAGCCAACTCTTGTCTTTTCAGTTGAAACACAAGGCACGTAACAACCTCGACAGTAAGAGTGGAAGAGCAAGCAAACACACACCCACTACACACAAAGAAAAGAAAGGACACAAAGAAAAGACCTCGAATTCAATCACCTTCTTTCTTTCTTTCTCTCTCTCACTCTTTCGCTTTCATTTACAGCACACTCACCCCAATCAAACAGTCAGACAAAGAGACAGAGTTCAAACACAGTGATGGTCACACTGATTACTAGTGCATGTCTTCAGCAGCCCAAGTACTAAATTGATTGGACACAATCTGAAGTCTCATTCAAAGCAAAGACACTGGTGTGTGCGTGTGCGTGCGTGGGAGTGTGCGTGCGTGTGTGTGTATACGGCGATGACCAGGAGGTGACCTGAGTATGACCAATCAGGCTCAATCAGAGTCTTGCCACCCTCATCCCCTGTCCAATAAAAGAAGAAATAACAGAAGGGAAGAGGAAGAGAACAAATAGAAGAGGACAGGGGAAAAAGAAGACAAGGAGACAAGACGAGAACCTAAAGAAGAAAAAAGGGAAGAGAAGACAACAAGAACAATAAAAGAAAAGAGGAAGATGAGAACAAAGAGAAGAAAATGAAAATAAGGGACAAGACGAGAACCAAGAATAGAGAAGAGAAAACAAGAACAAAAACAAGAGAAGATGAGAAAAAGAAGAGAAGAGGAGAAAAGAAAAGATGTGAACAAAATGAGGAGAAGAGAAACAGGAAAATAAGAAGACAAGAACAAAAAGTAAAGAAGACAAGACGACAAGAACAAAAAGAAAAGAGGAGGGAAAGAAAAAGACAAGGAGACAAGGTGATAACCAAGAGAACAGAAGACAAAAAGAGAGAAGAAAAGAGGAGGATACAAGATGAGATGAGAGAAGTGAAGAAGAGGAGAGGAGAAAGGGGGAGAAGAAAAAGAAAAGAAGCAGAGACCAGATGAGAACCAAGAGAAGAGCAGAAGAGAAAAGGAGAACAAAAAGAAGAGGGGAGAAGAAATGGGTGTCGACAGCTACTGCAGATAAAACTGGACAGATTCCTTATCAAACCTCTACCCCCCCTTCCACCTCTTCTGTCCGGCAGCAGAATGCTTATCACCAGGGCAACCCACTTATCACTACGGCAACCTACTCCATCACCGTGAGACACACTAAAAAAACAGTCATTTCAGTGGTGGCAGTCCAGCTGCCATATCAGTACTACATATCTTAACAGTCTCTCGGTAAATCAGCTTTCTACTGACACTGAAGCCATCTGCAGGTCACACACACACACACACACACACACACACACACACACACACACACACACTGCACTACAGCGCCTAGAAATCAGAATACAACTTCTGGAAACCTCCTCTGTTTTGATGTGAGTGCAGTTGTCATGACCTGTCAGTACATAGTAATACAAATTATTTCCATGTTCAATTATTTACGAGTACAGCTTTGGTAGTCCAACCACCCGTGACATCCTGTGTGATTGTAATCCTTTAGCGGCTTGAATGTGTTCAGAATGAACAAGTAGGATTGAAGAGGAATTTACCGTAATTAGCATGGCAGACCAGCCTGTGTCTGTGATAACACATGAGTCATTACGTGGAAAGATTTCACTATTATGTGCTTCAGCATTTGACTTGTGCTACAGCCTACCTGCAGCCAGTTGCAAACATATGGAAAATAGCAGCAGTCAAGTGTCTGCAGAGGGTGAGCCAACTAATGCACAACATCCAGGAATCAGACACTGTGCACTGCATTCGGTTGATTTATTTTCATTTAGTTTTTTGACAACAATCCAAACTCAATGTATTCAGCCGTCTTCACCACCGGATGAAATTCACTCTGTTGTCAATCATTGAGTTGCATTCGTTGATATGCAAGCTCAGTATGTTTCATCTAAGCACTTAAAACATCTCAGTGGACTTTAAGTTTGAAATTATTTTGCCAGACTACAATTTCCAAAGTCAATAACGAACTTTTGTGCTTAACTTTGAGCCAACACAGACAATGGATGAAATCATAACAGCTACTGAGCTCATATGTCAACATATTCTCCATATTCAGTCAAAGTTAGCCTCTCTGCCTCCTAGTGTTTTTTTGGGAGGCGTGGGTCTATAAGTGACACACTGAACCAGTCTATGACATGGTGTGTCCTTGTTTTAACATAAATGTTACTATGCTATGATAAATAATTGGAAATAATGCACTTGTACCAGGATAATATTATTTATAATTCTTAGACTGCTGGTAATTTATGTTCTAAAACTGGATCCCAACTGCTTTCATTTACTGTCGTCAGCCAGGTTAATTTTTTTCTTCTTTTTTAAAAAGAAACCCATACATTTACAGAGGCTTTTTTAAATTAAAAAAAGATGTGAAAATCTTACTTTAAATCTGACAATTCTGTTTGTCTGTTTGTTTGTTTCTTTCCTCAACTAACATTAATTTGTGGGACTGTGGTGCACAAGCAGCAGCTTATTTGCACTTTCTCTAATTGTTTCTCTTATTTTGTATTACCAGATGTCATTTCTGACCTTTTTCAAACCTTCTTTTCTATGAACAATGATTTTTACAGGAAATGTATTGGTTAAGATTGTAACAATGGAAACCTCTCCCTATCAAACCCAGAAGAATGAATGTGTGTAGAATACATTACATTACTGTAGCACTCCAACATTACATCATGACTTTGCGTAAACATACACGCCACTTTCTAAGCCAAGTGGCGTGTTATCTGTACGCCTTTTGAGCTATCCGCGTGTATAAGTGGTCAATAAGTGGCCTATGTATGACACGCCAATTCATATGCCATTTTAGCGTGTTATCAAGACCCATAATCCCTTTTCAGACGGTTGGCTTTAGGCAAACAAT
The DNA here is from genome assembly GCA_023566125.1 of Zingel zingel. Classification (NCBI taxonomy): domain Eukaryota; kingdom Metazoa; phylum Chordata; class Actinopteri; order Perciformes; family Percidae; genus Zingel; species Zingel zingel. The sequence continues at coordinate 19,695,072 of CM042314.1, read as the reverse complement.
AACAGGGTTGGGTTTAGGAAAAGAAGAACAGGACGGTTGGCTTTACGAAAACAATAATGGGGCTGGCTTTAGGAAAACAATAATGGGGTTGGCTTTAGGAAAACAATAATGGGGTTGGCTTTAGGAAAACAATAACGGGGTTGGGTTTAGGACAAGAAGAAAGCAACGGTTGGGTTTGGAAACGTGACACTCTGGACATGATCCCGGTCTCCTGGGTGAAAGTCCTGTGTTGTTTGATCCCGTCCACCACCCCAACCAATCTCCCAATGCAGATTTTTGGGCTTTTATACTACTCGCTATGGCGTAAATTGACATGCAATCGCAAGGTAATGTAAGTCAATGGAGGCCAAACGGCGTTGATAAACACGCTAAAAAGCGATTATGCGTCTTGATAACATGCCAAAATGGCATACAAATTGCTGTGTCATACATACGCCACTTAATGAGATCAGTCTGAGCACTCAGTATATGCCAGTCCTTGACACTCCTTAAATTCAGATTACCTTCATTCACCAGGAGCATGTGTTATGAATGGGCTGTAAATTACAAGCACAGCATCGGGGATATGCCCTGGTGATGTGGAGCTGAATTGCTGCTCACAGCTCATATTTAAAAGCAAAACATCCGCTCTGGATTGAAACCTCTGCGCAATGCAGCCCAAAATACTTCAGCGTCATTGTTGGAGGTGTCATTGTGGTCAGCTCTTGTTACGGGCCACAATACGCACGTCCACATGATTTTCAGAGAAGTGTTCACAGTTATTATATAAGGCTCCAGCCTATCCACCACAGAGATGTGGTGATTTCTGATGAGAGGCAGAAGCAGGCGAGAGTGAGAGAGAGAGAAATCGTTCACAAAATACACAACAGGGGCAGAATGAAATGTGCTGAAAAGTCAGACAACACAAAACCTCTGTATTTTTGTGTTGTTCGCACACAGTGGAGACTGTAAATGCATTATGAGGGATTCATTTGTGCTCAAAGAAGGCAGAAAAAGTAGGAAGGAGAATGGGAGGCAGGACTGGATGAGCAGCCTTGAAAGCCAAAATCTAAACTGATGTCAGTCAAGTTGACTGTCTGACTCTGACATCAGATCATTTGTAGGTTTTTATTTTCCTCAAATCCGTCAATACCTGCCTTGTCTGTATTTGTCACTTTTTATCTTAAATAATGCTACATATCAGTTACTGTGGCAAGTGATTTTGTATCTGTAACTACTGTATATTTCAACTAACATTTAAACATATTAATCCTGTTTTGCTTTGGTTTTAAGCTTTTTCTTGTATTTAATTAGCTATTTTGGTATCTGATCAGCTCAACCATATTGCCATACTAGAATGTTGATGTGGGATACTTTTGCAAAAACATGGAGGGTTCAGTTCCATAATTTTTGCCACTATTTTTTTAAATTCTGACTTTTTACAGTAGCAGCCAAGGCAACTATTGGGGTTAGAGAAATATTTTATTATGGCAAATACATTAAGACTAATGTATGGTTTGTTCAGGCTACTAAAAAACATTAATGGTTGATTTAAAAAAAATAAAAAAGTGAAATGTATGAAAAGCAGAAATGCCCGTTCATTATCTCGACCTCCACACCCTTACTCTCCACCTCTCTTAGGGACCGTTCGGTATTTATGGAATGAACCACCGGAAGAAAATAGGGGAGGGTCATGTCTTTTCATTCTTTGTTGAGGGGAGGGTCATCACATTTTTTTTAGTCTAGGGGGGAGGGTCACCCAACTTTTTTATTCATGAGAACAGCAAAATTTCAAAGTGGCTTGTTTGGTGCATATTTATCCATGTAGCTCCATGTAGCTCATCTGCTGATTTTTTTTTTTATTCATTAGCATGATTGCCGTACTGTCAAGTACAAAAACATCCAAAACACTGTACGAAAACATAGCGGACCAGACGCAAGCTTTTATTTTGAAAAGTCGAAGCTCGCGCCGCGGACAGCACCATGCCGGGAGGGCATGAGACGGGAGGTCTGCAGGCTGCAGCCTTGATACCCGACTCACATATCCTTTCGGTCCCAGTGATTATTTGTGAAATTGTGCAAATGGCACCCTTTTCAAGGCATTTGAGAAGGAAGGAGTGGCATGCAAGCTCCCAAATTGACGCTCGTCTGAGAAATTGAGTTTTGGATAATGTTCAGCTTTGGCAGCTTTACCCATGCTAAAATATACAATGACTGAGGAAGCCTAGTGACAAGTCCATAACAACCAGTGTTGAATTTCTTATTACCCAGTGTGCTTTGCTGAATGGTCTCAATGTTTTATTGTTTTATTTCATGTGAATACTAGTTTACTAGATGAGTAACTTAGTATGAAGTAATGCAGTAATGCAGGAAGTGTGCATTTTTCCATGCTTATTGTGTTTCCACAGCAATGTTAGTGAGTAAATCTACTGAAATGGCCACCGTAACAGAGGAGTGGGATGCGTAAGATGAGAATGCAGAGGTTTAGTCACATATGCCATGGCTGTAAAAACAAACAATGGGTATCTGTATGTCTTTGCCAAGTGCAAATTAGTACAGAAGGCATCAATAAATTGTTGGAGAGGGTCATCCCTTTTTTCCCAATCATTTTCAGTAGGAGTTAGATTTTTAAGTGGCATGTGGCAGCCGGAAGTGGCATGTCCTGGCATGTGCCACCGGAAGTGGCATGTTCTTCAATGTAAGACGTAAAATATAACTTATAATGTTAAAATATAACTTACAACATAAGATTTGATTAAAATATACATGGCACTTTCTAAAGCAACATGGCGTGTTATCGCAAGGCTACGTGTTATCGCAAGGCTACGTGTTATCGCAAGGCTACGTCTTATCGCGAGACTACGTGACACGCGGGTTGCGTTCAGGAAAAGAAGAAACGGTTGGGATCAGGAAAAGAAGAACGGGGTTAGGTTAGGGTTTAAGAAAAGAACAACTGGTTGGGTTTAGGAAAAGAATAATGGGGTTAGGGTCAGGAAAACAACAAACGTGAAAAGGAAATATCAATCGTGAAAGCCCTGTGTTTTACCCATCCTCCACCCCGACCAACATACCTAAATGGATTTTCGCCATTTCATACTACACGCTACGGCGTCAATTCACACGCAATCACAATTGGCATACGGAAGTACATGCCAATTAAAAATCTAACTCCCTCTCATCATTTTGGAGGGTAATCCAAAATGTATTGCTGGTGAAGGGAGGGTCAGGTCTATTTTGACTAAAGATCCCGAAACTCCTCCGGTGGCCCCTGAAATAAATAACGAACACTCCCTTAAGGACACACTGCTTCCTGCATTTGTATTGGACGTAAATCATGAGGCGCTGTCTAACATGGACATAATTCATCATGATACTGAGTTGGTTCAGCTATGCATCATGCTTGTCATGTGATGGAGCACTGCTAAATTACATAAATAAAACTGCACAGTATTCCATCTTTACACAACAACTTGTACTCCCTATTCACTCATATGAATAGCATCTACTGCCCACAGACACAGGAGCCATCTGGCTTTTTGATCTGTGTGTACTGCCATTTACTGCTCGAGTCTGTGCCTAAGGGCTGCATTTGTGTTAGACATACTGTATGCAACTGTAAGAGCACACTACACCAAAGGCATGCCTACCTTACATCAAATGACTTTTCAAGCGATTCCACTGTCAGACTAATTTCCAATATCGGAATGAAATCATGAGTTGCTAGAGTTGGGGCGTACTACCGTCGTCTCAAGCTTTTTCATGTAAGGTGGTCATAAAACTCAGTCCAAGTCAGTCTTTTTTCTTGACGTTCCGACAAAATCAAACGCTTTTGATATTATTGTACGTTTTAAATCTTGGTAGTGAAGTTAAATGGTGTTAACATAGTCAAAAACCAATTTGTGCGCTCCATCCAGCACCAAACAGGAAGCAGCAAACAGCTAGAGCCAGTGTTGTTCATGGTTGCTATGGTGCCACGCTAAGCTAAACACTAAAGAGGGAAAGTTGCCGATTTTCAACCCTTCTGAAGTGCGTCATCAAACCGGTGGATTCCTTAAGCTACCAGCTAACGCTAGCGCTAACTACCTTGGTTAAATCTTTTTAAAACTAATTTAGTTGTAGTCTTGCAATTTCTGACCCTGCAAGATCCCCAGTCTTTACATATTATGACAGTCTTTAACGTTAGATGTGGGATGGTTGTTTTTAGATGTGAGATGGTGTCAGAAGGAAAGATGAGAGCAGAGGAAATAATACTTGAACAATAATTAAGGAAAAGGGGACTAAAACCTGATTCCAGCGAGACAAATGGACAGACAGAAAGACAGAGAGGAAGAAAGATGAAGACAGAGGGCACCAGCGCTGGGATGTGACCAGCAGAGGTCCGGCAATCCATCTGCTGTCATTGCCATTGCACATGGGAAGAAAAGCACCTTTGCTTGTGACAGCTGGTTTTGATTATTAACATTTGGATCATTTAGCAGATAGCAGATTTTAGCCACGTAAACCTAATAGGTGTGACGGCAAAAAACCCTAAACGTCTTGGTTTTCACATTAACGAGCATGACCAAAAAGTTATTTTACAATTTAAGAGATAGTTGTTAAAGGGAATTAAACAAGAGTGGGGAGTTACAAGGTTTTTATAGTTTTAATAATTTTATTAACAAACAACTGAGTGGGAGTGTTTTAATACCTGCAGCTGTTTGAACACCAACATTTTTGCTGAGTGACACAGCCCACTTATTTTCAAGCATGAGGCTGCAGTTACATCAGAGCAGCATTTGTTTTAGTAAAGTTTTGTATAGGTCAGCAGTGGGAACAGTCTGTGTTTGCCAGCCTTTTCGAGGGCAGCTCCAGCAGTAAACACAGAGAGAAACCGACCGAGAGACATATGCGGGTGGCCTAAGAGATCAGTTTCAGCCCGAGGGCATCGTTGGGCACTTCCTCTGCTTTGTGCCTTCCTCATATGTCACTCAGAAATGTTCAGACAGACAGCAGCACATAACGCCAGACATGCAAACAGACAGAGATGGAAAATGAGTAATAAAGAGGGGGAACGACAGCCTGAGAGAAAAGATAGATAGAAAAGATGACACAGAGAGCTAAAGGCCAGCAGTTTGGACTTTTGGTGTATCACTGTTAGCCCTGGGGCATTATTTGTCACCCCTGCTCCACCATGTCCTCCTCCTCATATGTTACACTGCCTGGGGGTCCCCTGCCCACCTCTCCAGGGGCCCTGCTGTAACTGTGTTAATGCCAAAAATAACCTCCGCTAATGGAAGGGAGGCAGAAGGGACGGATCAATAGGAGTTATCAATGACATTGTTAGCTTCCTGCATGCTAACTTATTGTTTGTGTCCTATTCGGGCCCGACTGCTCTGAGCTATTTTTGACCAGATGGCAAAAATACTTTCAGACTCATGTTCTGGCTTATGAGAGAGTACATTTGATTACATTTCAATTGAGTGTGTTTTATAAATTCATATCAGACATGAAGATTCCATTATGTTCTCACTGTACAGTAACAAACTGGAACTGACAGGATTTATTGCCCCAAAGGATGGAACTATCTGCCTTTAATTTGTTTGCTCGGGTTGAACTCAAGCACTAAATTATTATTAAATCTCACTTTTAGCCAGATTTTTGTCTGGACAGACAGGTAAGCTGTTTTCTAAGAAGAGATTCCACAGATAGATTCATGAAAATGAAGGGGAAAATAAAGCATAAATTAACTGATGGCATTTTTACATTCAAGCTTGATAAACACTCCCATAATCAAGTACATAAAAGGATTGTGGTCTGTGGAAGTCTGTCTAGGAGTGACCGCAAACTTGATGGTTAGCTTGACATTAAACTTGCACTGTTGCACTCATAGTGTGAATAAAATGGTCTGGTTTGTAGGCACATTATTCCCTTTGGTAGTACTAAATATTGTTTCTCATTAAGTTTTCCCAAATAAATCTGTGGAAAATGTCTTTTATTCCTCATAAAAATGTGACTATTGCTGTTGCATTTGAGTATTGCAGCTTTCCCTAAGTCAAGAAAGAATTGCTTCCTAGATGACCGAAGCATTATGATTCAGAGTAAAACGGGAATAAATCTGCTGCGTGACAGCAGGTCACCAGTGCCATAGGACATAGTGCAGATGGTATTTATAACACTTCATTTTATTGTGATTCACGCAGTGAATTTTCTCCACTCAGCATCTTCGAAACTCACTGTCATCTGTGTGTTGAATGACACAAGCACTCCCTCTCAGTATAATTTGTTTCTGCTTCTATAATGTCCTGCACAGTGACATTTCTAAACCTACGTGCAAATGTCTCAGATGACTGTAACTAGTCTATAAGATGTCATAACCTCTCACACAGCACACACAAACACTCCTCTGCAGGTCACACATTCCGCTCTCCTCCATCTGGAGGCTAAGCTATGCATCATATGCGATGGCCTTTTAGTGACACCTTGCAGAAACCATACTAAATTATTCTATATAAAAGCAGGGCTCTGACTGTGCATGCAAGTGTTCATTTGGTAATTTGTTTGCTTGTTCATGCGTAAGACATGGTGGCTTTTTTCACTGCCTAGTAGATAAATTACAATACACAGGCTAAGCAGGGTCCTGCATAAGTAAAATACAGTGTGTGCAGCATCCTCGTTTTAGTCTGTGAAAGTTACCAGCTGGTATAAATTACTGATTACTGCAGTGGTTGTAGTTAATTCATGAATTGTGTTATTTGTACAGTTATTCTCATAGGTTTTGACAACAAACTTCACTTTCTCCAATTGTTCATCCCCCACACGTCCCGTGAGAACCGACAAGGCACAAGTTCTATAGAGTATATGTCCTGCACTTAAACACATGCAAACATATACACACACATATAAAAATGACACATGAAAAAAAACATACATACAATCAAATCAAATCAAAGATTTGGAAAGATCTTTGTAAAGGAAACCATTAGGATTACTATTTACCCTCCAGGTGCTTCAACATTTTTCACTCTGCTACAGCTTGTGAATGTCTTTTCCAGCTCGTTACTCTGTGTGTGTGCATGCGTGCAGCGTGTCCTCACCACAGTTAGGTAGTGTCAGCCTGGAGAGCAGCTTGCGTCCTCCTCCATCTTCAATGCAGCGCAGCTCCTGAGTGTCTGCTTCCTCTCCTAACAACAGCTTGATCCACATGTTCTCACAGGAGCAGTGCAGAGGGTTCCCTGTCAGGATCCTACACACACACACACACACACACACACACACACACATATATACACACATATACACACACATACACACACATATACACACACACACACACACACACACAATGTCACGAACATTCTTGCCTTTATTGACAGGTGTCATCACACATTAACCCCGTTCTGGTGGTTAATTGCTGTTTGCCCACTTTAGCTAATCTCAGACTTCACCCTGTTGCCTAACTCTAAATAAAAATAATAATAATTTTCGAGCTCTAGGAAATCCCAAGACTGCAGGCGGCAGTAACATCACATCAGAAATATATAGGTGACATCACAGATGCTGTAGGAATATATTCATCTACAGACTGTGATGATAACTGGAAGGCAGCCCCCCAGGAACAGCGCTCAGCCTTTCCGCCAATCTTTTTCCAGTGGCCACTCGGGGTATTGCAACGAAACATCCCCCTGCGTCCCAAAATGGAGTTTCCCCTTAAGCCAACATTGTAAAAGAGGCACCTGTAAAACTATGACAGAACCCCTCGAACTGCAAACCAGGTCGGTTATGACGTTTTATTCTGAATTTTTAATCCATGGGCTTTTATATTTGAAAAAACTTCCCTCGAGCCGAGGCAATGATTTAAAACCTTTGACGTCACCACAAAGTAAAGTCTATGGGCCGAGCAGGAACTCGCGGGAGGAGCCAGCGGGAGAAACACTACTGCGGATATTCACTGGGCCGTATATATCATGGAAGTAAACCCGAAAGCTTAGAACTTATTTTGGCGTATGCGCCACTGAGCAACTGTCATAGGAATAAACAGGGCTCTGCCTCGAACGCTGTCTCCAGGTCTTATAATACATCCATGCTGGGAGGTAAACCAGAGGGAGAGCCAGGAACAGATAGACAGACAGACATACACAGAGATGGGCAGACTGATAGAGAAGGTTGAACTGAACTCACAGATAAGATATGTTAAGGTGTTTGAATATCCTCCAGGACAGGGATGACAGGTTGTTATCTTTCAGATTCCTGTAAGTCAAACATCAGGGAAAGAGATTGCGTTTGTAAAACTACACAAAATATTAGGTTGGTGTTATAGAAACTAACAGCACATTTTTACATAAGCCTGAAGTATTTTTATCATAAGAAACAAGTGGTACATTCGATGAAAATAACTATCAATCTGTAATCCTGTTACAGGATATGTTTTTTCTTCTTCTAATTTTCTCTTGATAATGTTACAAATAAGTCTTTATAACATTTCATTTCCTGTTCATCAATTTCAACAATAAATAATACAATCAATACATGAAATTGAAACATAGCTATACATTTTAGAAAATAACAATATCGTAACCGTTTTGTCCTCAACTGAATCAAACAACGTACTGACTAAAGGTCATAAATGAATCAGCACAGCGGCTGTCACGTCAAAGTAGGGAACAGATAGCATGATTTTATACTTACAGGTACTGTATCTTGATATTGTTTTGAAAGGCCAGCTTCGAAACGTATGTTAGTCTGCTGTTGGTCACCGTTCTGAGACAAAAACAAACACCAGAGTCATCATCATCATCATGAGCAAAACCATTAACAACAACTGCAACATCAGCAACGGCAAAAACATGAATTCAGGTCCCTGATCAGCTCCATAAAGTCTAAAAATATATATTTCATAATATATATTTCATAGCCGTTTCTAATAGGTCATGCTAGAGGTGTATACGTACACACTAGAAAAATCACCACCTGGCAACCCAAATTCTGTTCTTCTAATGCCTTATCACTAATCCTAGATTTAGTGATCTCAATACCGACATCGGGAGATATTAGCATCGTTATATGCGTGTAGGTCGATAGTGTGTGGTTATAACTGCAGGCAAGGTTTTTGTTCACATTGAAAGAAACCAAGTACCACCAGTTTGGATTGTTGCACAGCAGTTATGTTCTAAAGCCCAAAAAAAAAAACACACACACACCTACGCAGCAACGTGCCACATTGTCGTATTATGAGTGAATGTAGAGTTTTATCCTATCCGTTTCTCTGGGTTTGTTTCCATCAAAGTTGTGCGAAAGTATGAGACGTGAGGTGCAAAGTGGCGGTTGGAAATGAAAACGCTGTTATTGGCTGGGGGTTACACACCAACGTGGGGCTCAAAGGCTCTTTGTTGACACCCACAACCGTCCTGACTCTCCAAAAGAAAAGAAAAAAATACACACAGAGGGCAAGGTATCTGGAGATAGACACCACCACATACTTCTAGTGAGTCATAATTGATGATTGAGAGGGATTACTTTTGAATTAGTTTATACATTGACTTTTGAGGAAAGCATTGCATTATATACCTTTTAAATGATTACTGTAAAAATATCAAAGCTGTAAAAAATATTATCATATTAGTATCAAGACAGAGTGTAATTGTGTGTAGTAGTAGTAGTATTTCTCACGTGGTACAGTTTATGATTGTGGCTCAAACACAACATGTGTTTTGCTCCCACTGGGTCCGACCACATTAAAAGCATTTACACTTGCAATGTGTGACATGCTTTGTACTAATCTGTACCAACTGGAATATTGGCTGGAAAATGAAGTAGTGTTTTAACAAATTATTATGTTTCAGGAAAGTGCTGCTTGGTAGACAATTCCGTTTTAGATTAAGAAATAAAATGAGACACACCTGCATTGCAAAACACAGTAACTACAACTCACACCCTGCGATAAAGAGGGTTTCAAAAACAACAGGCATGGAAAATATATTGCCTTAAGCAAAGAAGGATCATTGTCAATAAAGATTCTCTCTCTTGATTCTGTCCTAAAAATGCTTATATTAGGGCCCTACGATTGAACATTTGAAGCAGGAACATTTTAACTCAATATGTGATGAGGTTAACAGAACATCCACAGAATATAAAAATGTATAACCAAACAAGATTGTGTGTAATCATTTATGAGCAATTTAGTTTATTGATAATAGCTCTGAATGTTTGCCCTGAGTCAAACTTTCTTGGAAGTAAAAGCCATCAAAAAAACTTACAGGTTCCTGAGATTCTTGTAGTAGTGCAGGTCTTTGTCGTTGATGGAGGAGAAGCTGCCCTGGTTGGCGATGTAACTGTCAGGGAATACAAGTGTGTGTCAGAAGGCTCATTTGTTAAAGCAGGGAAGCATAAACAGAAGCATTTCAACAAGACAAAGCGACATAATGAGCCCATGTAATTAGAGTTCAAAATTAAAAAATTAACTCCTGAAGGACTGCAACTAAAATGGGGGGAGCTGGTAGTTGCGCAGCTCTCTCCCCTCTTTTCCTCAGCTGCACTGGAGCAAGGTACGTGATGCGTTTAGGGGCCAACAGGAGATGATTGTGGGCAACTCCCTCATGTGAATGAGTAAAAAAAAGAAAAACAATATGTGTACTTTTCAAATATCACTGCTTTGGGATCAGATGTCTGAGACCATTCAGAGCTAAACAAAACCAGAACAGTCTCACTTAAAGAGGGAACATGTTCTAACAGTCACAGCAGAAACCCTCAGTCTTACTGTTGCATGTATTGTTTGGCTTAATTACAAGGTCATTAAATGTTTTTCATGTGGTAGACATACAGCGTCCAACTGGGAACAAAAAACATCTCTAATTAGAATAATTGATTTCCAAGATCATTACATGGATATAACAGTGAAGGCCCTTCAGTCAGATTTATTTTTGTTGCTCAACATTTCACATAATATGCTGTATTTTACCTCTCTTAAGTCTCTGGATTTATACCAAATGTATTACATTTTAGTAATTATAATAAGATTGATCAGTGAGGATTGAAAACACCTAACCCTTAAAAGATATTTTATAGACGTGTCGTGGTGGCCTATACGGGGGTCTCAGACACTGTACAACCACGTAACTAAGTCATTGCAACATCCCCACTATGGAAGCCTTTTTGTTGCATTTCACATCTCCTCTCTCACCCTCTCATATCCTGTCAGCTCTCTGCCGTCGCTATCAAATAAAGTCAAATTAAAGCCTGAAAAAACGACTGTAGAAAAAATAGTAATACAGTTTGATATGTGAAGAATCTGACCCAGAATGCCAGCATGTGTACAGTGGTTTATACACAGATTAAATTAAACCCATTTTTTGCAGCATCTTCAACACACCGTTTCATAGAATAACTTTCAATAAAGATTTAAATTGCCTGACAATAACCACACACAACTAAAATTAAATTCAGACTAAATGTTTTTAGGGAAACAATCTTATTTGTAATCTACAGTACAATAGGGCACCAATTACACTTTCAAATTCAGTGTATAAGTTTCTGTAAATCAGCTATAAAGTCAAAAGGCAGACAGTGTTCCAGTTCAAGAAAGACTGCTGAATAATAATAATGCCAATGCCAAATACTAAGAGCATGCACACTATATATCCATCTCTGTTTTTTCATCAGGTTGGATGCACACACTGCATGTTTGTCCTAGTGTGCAGGGAGGAGTTAAGCGTGGAGTTACTACACCCACATGTGTCCATTTGCCCTAAATCTACTATGATTGCCTATGGGCAATAATATCAGTATATGTGATCTGTTATGGGATAATGTTGTCTTTTTTACCTTTTATTAAAGGCTCATTACCTATTAAACAATGTTCTGTGTTTTTTCTTGGTAACATTGTATAAGGAGCTGCCACCCCAAACATATCACAAACATTATCACGATTGAGGTTATCGTTTAGTACACCCACCTCCTCAACTAGGTCTACTGGAGGATATTTTCTTTTGCAGATATGGGAACTAAATGTGAGGTTTGACTCAGCTTTTATACTAAACACAGTAATTAATAGGATGTGATGACACAAACTGCTTTATTTGAGTTTTTACATCCATTTAGGAATTCACAATAACATTGAAAGCCTATTATATTCGGTCAAATTATGTGTGCAGACGTCATAAAGTCGCTATGTCTAACCTATACCACGATAACCTCCCCGGATTTTTTGGCAAGGTCGTTTTGGAATTAGAGTGGCACGGTCATCAGTAATTTGTCTGATTACATTAGCCAATAAGCACTAAGTGAATGCTTTTCACCAAACTGCTGGCTCATTTAAAGCGTCCAAGGCTTCTCCCAAGTTCATCTCTGACAAGTCATTATCAACAAGGCCGTTTATCTTTGCCAAAAAAAAGACATTGCAGCAATTCCACATTTTATTCTCCTCTTTTAATTGCTCTCAAATATAAATGCTTAGACGTGCCACAGTTTATTTCTAGGCCACATTATGTTTTATGAAAAAGGTAAAGCTTACAGTACATTTCGAATGCACACTGAGATATTTAGTCTTGAATTATCACCCAGCATCAAAATGTTGCCTGACTAGTAAAAATATCGCATGCCATCGATTTTTCTCCGCTTATGTGGTCCATTTAAATACACTTATATAAGCCATCTTGGGAAGTGTCTGTACTAATATTTGGACTGTGGTGTCTGGTTTGCGTGTCGCGGTCCACACACTCACACACGTAGCCTACGCACGCGCCCGCTCACAGATTGGGCTTTGTCTAATGGTCAGAATAAGGTCTCTCAGCCTTTCTTTTTTAAATGGGCTGTTTCCACGCTGGTGTTGAAAGACTGATGTGCCCCATGATGGCAGTTGAGTCTGTTATGCAATGTAGCCTATAGGTTACATGCGTGTCTGAACCGATACGCTGCCTAATAGGCTAAACGAATAGAACTTGCATTTATAGGATACAAACTGGTATTTGTGAATTCGCCTTAAATGTATGCATGTGATGTCTGGACCGGTTCTGGATCTTTCCTTGCGGAACGTGTCTGTCAGCTCCAAACATAAATGGCAAAGGAGGGGTAGGATAAAGGATGACATTCCTTTATTTGGAAAGTGTTGAAAAATACAGCCTCGTTGATAAGAGCGGCATAAATATGAGAGGACCACTTATTATGAGCTTATGAGAGACACTCACATTTCGGTGATGTTCTCCATCTCCGCCTCGCTCTGCAGGACGGGGAAAGCATTGATACCCCTCTCCGGGTCCACGCAGGAGATCCTGGTGCTGCTGCAAGAACAAAACGACGGGCATGCCTCCGCGGACATCCACGGATCTCCAGAGCCCACTGACACCCCGATTACCACAACCCACCACCACCAGCACCGCCACGACCAAGACCCTATCCCTGGCGAAGAGAGAGCCCCGCTCCCGGGTCTCCAGGCGCTCATCTCGGGTGCCAACTTCAGCTATATGGCTCGCTGAACAGCCCCACAGCCCGGCCCAGGTTGGCTGGGTTCAGCCCCGGTTCAGCCAATCAAGGACAGGAAAAATAAATCAAAATCCGATGCTGAGGTAAATACAAGCGGCACAGCTAGAAAACCATCTGCCGTGACAACGATGACAGAAAAAAATCAAACCGGAGTGTGTGTCGTCCCTTTCCTGTGCGTTTCCTCCAGAATCCCCCGTCAGTCAGTCAAAATCACACTGCCACACTGACGAGTGTGTGCCAAGGAGGACCTCTCTCTCTCTCTCTCTCTCTCTCTCTCTCTCTCTCGCTCGCTCTCTCAGCTGCTCAGCTGACACGCACCGACCGGAGCCTCCTCGACACAATGTTCTCTGTGTGTGGATGATTCTTGACAGAAAGACGGGTGGTGGTGGTGGTGGTGGTGGGTGGGTGGATAGGCTACAGAGCAAATGTCAGTCAGGATGGGAGAGCCGTGCGGGCCGCTGTTCCCGCGCAGCGATGAGGAGAGAGGAGGGAAAACAGAAGAGGGAGCATCAAAGCAGATCATGTATAATGTGATAGGCTACCTGATTGACCCGCTTTAGGGAAATGCCCCTTAGTCTGCTTGCTCTGGGGGAAGGGTCAGGTGCAGAGCAGAAGGGGTGTCTTGCTCAAGGGCACCTCAGCAAGGCATATGCTGAATACGTGTTTTCTTGTTAATCATCCACCTTTGCGCATCTTCACCGGCCTTGCCTTGAGTTGTGAACGAGGTGTGCATGTCCTTGTCAGAGAGAGAGAGATGTTATTCAGATTATGTGCCTAAATGAGATATAAGGAGCAATCAATCTACAGTCTCTAATTGTCATAATCATTCTCAGCATTTATAATCATTATCATCTGGTTGTGGGTGTTTCATAAGTAGACCTGTACACAGTTAATCATTGTCTGTCAAAACTGTCTGTCTGAGGGAGGTCTTATTTTAAATTTAGGCAAGTCTTATACTTGGGAATAGGAAAAAACAGCCTGCTATTTCCCATTAAACAACATTTATTAGCATATTTATTTATTAGCACAGGCCTTTTTTTAATACCAGCTGAGCTGATGGGTGCATCCACTGTAAATACCAGGACAAGAGATAGCCTAGATGTTTAAAACATCACATGAGAGAGCGTGCGAGAGACCAAAGGAGAAAGAGGGAGCAATCACCAATCATCAAGTCTTTAGCTGGCATGTACTAGACCAAGTGTCACCTTATTAAATCATTAGGCCATATTTCATAATCATATGGTGTTCCCAGCCAAACCAGACCTGAATCAATAATCTGTCATCTCAGAGTGGAGGCTATACGGCTGCATGCCAGTCACTCTGCTGCTATAGATCTCCTGCTGGATTTATTTCTAACCCAATAGATGATCTGTCTTTTTAGGCTGTACAGCCTTTGAAGAACAGAGCTACTTCTCCTCAATCTTTCACCTTGTATGAGAATGACACCCCATCTGCCTGTGAGCAGCAACAGCCCTAACACACCACAGCTGTAAGGAGTCCTCTCCTCTCTCTCCAACGTCCTGTCTCCAGCTCCAACATGACGTTTGTGATGACGCACAGGCAGTGCTGCTGAATAGAGGAGTGTAATTATGGAGCCCTGCCTGTGTCTGAACCAATCTGGTGGATGCCTGCCTCAGAAATCGGGGTGTACGCATTCTGCACAGAACAGTGCACACAAAAATTGTCTCACAAACAGAATATTCCAATTACTCTGTTCCTTTTTATTATTTGGAATTTGACAGAGGTTGTAACCTGTTAAAATTCTTTGACATTTTAAACATGCAATCGCCCCTTTGAACCATCTGTCATCACAGACAAAGCATCAGTCAGGATGTGTTTTATCCAACACTGTGAGCATATTATAGTATGCCACGCATATTTAACTTCTTATGCAAATTGTGGAGCATGTTTAATGTGTTAACTGCAAAACCACTTTTCTATTTTTTATATACACAATGGACGCTGCCACTGACGAGATTAAAATAAAGGTGTCCCTATTGAAAAAGTAAATGCATTTCTTTTGACCTAGCAACCAAAGCCCCTTTTTAATTGCTATATATATATATCTGTAGATATTTTAAGTGAGTTTTTATGTGTTATCTAGATGAGTTTGTACAACGAAGTCAGCATCTGACAACAAACGAGTTGCTCCTCAAAAATCACAGCATCCAACCCTTTCCTGGAGTTAATTGACACAGAATTATAAAAGCTAGTTTGAGAGAGTAAATTAAAAATTACAAACAATATTGATTCCGTTGTTCAGATGGCCACCCAACAAGACATTGACGGTAAAGATATTTGCTTCTGGCAGTGTCCCTTTGTCTGATCACAATCATGTATTTTTACAGTCACAACTACCTACCTACTAATTGGTGTTCACAATCTGTTGTGTCATCACACTAGCCACTACCCATTGTCTTCTATCCATCTCTTAATTGTTGAGTTTACGTGTTATGTTAGATTATTGTGGAAAAAGTCCATTACAGATTCCCAAAACCCAAAGATTTTAAAGTTACAATGAAAAGAAAAAAGTTAATTTTTCACATTTGTATATATAAATCACAATCACCTGCTGTTGTCTCACAATCATCTGTTGGTGCATCACGTTACCTGTTACTGTGCTGTGACTTTTTTCTTTTAAAATACCAAGTGTGTATGATTTAGTTGCATCTAGGTTACAGATTGCAAGCAACTAAATACCCCTTCCCTCACCCCTCCCTTTTCAAGTGTGTAGTATAACCTACGGTGACCTTCAGGTAACGTAAAAACGTGAAAGGCAATCTCTGGAGCCAGTGTTTCGTTTGTCCGTTCTGGGCTACTGTAGAAATATGGCGGTGGAACATGGTGGACTCTGAGGACAAGCTCCCTATGTAGATATAAAGGGCTCAGTCTAAGCTAAAGGAAATGCAATGATTCTTAGTTTCAGGTGATTATACATATAATTATGAATATTATATTCAATTTCTGCCAATAGATCCTCCTAAATCCTACACACTGCTCCTTTAAAATAGCATATGGGTTTATTATTGGTAATTGCTTCAGGTTTACAGAAGGTAAAGAAAAACAACAAATCTTTTTCAAGTCCAAACATTTATTAAATCCTTTTATGATTTCTTCATGCAGGCTTCCTGCTTTACCCCAAAGCTATGAGTAACAGAAAGATGAACTGTAAATCCGAATTCGCTAACTCAACCTCCATTTTTTTTGGAAACGGCTTGCACTCAAAACTTTTAATTTAGTACAGTATGGTAACATTAAAGTTTTGAGTACATTAAACATAAAATAAATGTATCACATGAGTGTTATCTGAAAGGAAATTTATGTCAGTTTAACATAATTTTTTATATATATTTTTTTAAGTCATGCAACAAAAATAATTAGTGTTTTCTTAACATATAATTCTACGTTATATTAACATAGAATGATCAGGTTGCTTAATGTGTATTTTTATGTTTATTAAACACAAAAAGTTATGTGTCATAACTTCTTAATTTTATGTACAAACAATTAAACAGTCATAACAACATAACCACATCTATAGCAGAAATAGCATGACTGTTTTGCTGTGGCCACCCACTGGGGGGAATTGCACTTGGGTCCCCGCCCAAGGGCCCCATGTAAAACAGAGGTGTCTCTAAAGCTACTGACCTTGCATCACTTTACGCAAAAGGGTTGCTAGTGAAGTGACACACCACAGCCTAATGCTGAAGAAAGCCTATTACTGCTCAAAGCCTAAAGCTGCAATACTCCAGCTCTTATGAAACGTAACGGTCACTTAACTCATGGTTACAAATGTAAATCAGCACAACAATGACAACTACCAGGCAACAAAAAATCTAAGCAGACACGTTTAATAAATGGAATTCATAAAGTTACATTTGTATTTCGAACAAACTGCAAACTTTTCAGCACATTTTAACACAACTCTATTTACCACATGCATTATGGGAATTGACCATCCAATGGGCTAAATGTGGGCGGAGCTAAACATTTGACTTGAAAAGTACTTTCCATTTCAATTTGAGAAGAGTGAAATGCCAAATTCACAAGTCGTTGACAGGTACTCCCTCCACCTTCGGCACTAGTGCTTTCTTGTTTGCCACAACACGTGTTATATTTTAGTTGAAATTTGAATAGGCTACATCACTTATCTGCGGTGTATAATTCATTTATAGTGTCCATGCTTTAACTTTGCCGTGAAAGAAGACAGGTTATTTTAAACTCAAAAGGCAACTCTTTATTGTTGCAACATACATACACGCTTTTTTTTCAACTGATAACTTAACTTACATACCCAAGTTCAATCAACACATACATATCTGAAATTCTTTTTAAAATAGTCGACCCAATGAATAAATGCAAGTTTAACTTTCAAAAACTCATAATGTTGAGTTCAAAATCCACAACTTGTATAAGCTCATTCAGTTAAAAATAAGAAATAAGTGGACATAACTAAATGGGTCTGTACTTTTTTACAGTGTAGCTTTCACCCATTATTTCCTCCAGGCGGTCATATCTAGAATACCAATAATAATAATAATAATAATAATAATAATAATAATAATACCTGCTGGTAGCAGGGCCAACCCATGGCGGTCTCCTCCCCTCAGTTTTGTTCTCTTCAGCTAGTCTTTCTGTGCTGGAGACCAGAGTGAAAGCTCTATTTTAAGGGTCTTTATGTGGTTTGGAGTTTGGTTTCATTCCTGTTTTCGTGTTTGTACTTTCAGATGAGTCTTATTTTACCGTTTACTTATCACTTTCAATCATTTTGGTGCTCTGCTTTTACTACTAAAGCATACCAAACCTCTCCTGCTGTTGCAGCTACACATTAAAAGCTTTACACTGGTGAACCGGGGGGACTGCGCTTTTATTGTGAAAAAAGTTATATGAAAAAAAAAAACCTATGAGGTAGGACAATTGATTCAAACGGTTTTATAACATGATTTGATGTTGTATTATTTTATTGATACAGTGGCACCAATATTGTGATAGTGTTGTATTTCTGAGCCAGAGTTACTGTATTCCTTTTTTTCCCTTTCTGGCAGTTGCTCAGAAATTCTATGCTGTCCATTGAGCTTAACAATATATGCCATTTTAACAGTAAATTTGAATGTTGTATCAAATCAAACATAACACAAATTGTATGTATCCCTTCTATTCAAACATTTTAAATTAGACAAACAAAGAAATGGAAGTTGTTCTCAACCTTTAAATTTAACGTTGCTTTGACTAGTTAAAGCTAATTATGTGTACTAAAACATAATACGTTGGTAAAAACACAAAACTTTGTGGCAGTTTTATGGTAAAACAGCACAAAATATTTGTGTTCAGCATAACTCTGGAACTTATGTTGTAATTATATGTTTTTGTTGTGTTAAGTGAACACAATATTTTCATTTTGTTGAACATGAAAGTGACTGCTTGTCATATGAACATAAAAACATTGAGTACATATTTTGACAACCATTTTTTAGGTTTACTTAACTATAAAAATATATGCTAAGTACACAATATATGTGTTGTTAATTGGCCTTGAACTAATTATGTGATGTTGACGTTATACATTTAAGTAGAATGAACTCAAAAGTCAAAAATTGTTGACTTAACATAAAAAAATTATGTCAACCTCACATGGGATGATTTTTTGTGTCAAATGAACATAAAGTTTTTATGTTGTTTTGACAATCCTGAACATTTGTGTGGACGTAACATTAAAATGTTGTGTCATGGATGGATTGGGGTTTACAGTGTGGGGTCATGATTGGGACACTAGACACAAAGGGTAGATGCAAGTACGTGCAGAAAACGTAACACTAGCTTCCACTGTCCAGTGTTATTCTTCATTTAACTGTGAGGGGTTTTGGCACATTATGGATAGATAAACAAACCTCAGTCTGATAGAGACATTGCCGTGCTCTGTCCCTGTTTTTTTAGGTTATTTTTTTTACTTTTTGGCTTCGGTTTGATTAATGGTTTTAACATGTGGATTGGCTACATCAAAACAGTAGTATATAATAGTCTTCAGTGGGGCCCATGTGTCCTTGGTGGGAAAAAAATGACTGAATGACAGTGACCCTCACCTTTCTGAACTGTATTGTTACCCCACTCCCATGAGAAAAAGGTTTTTGGATATCCAGCATACCAAATGCAAGACAGATGCCTGGCCTTTTGCATTTGCAAGAGAGTCATATCTTATTATTATTGCTCATTTCTATTGTATGTTTTTAAACACAAGCAAGTAAAATTACTGTAATTTTTGTGGAGTGTTCTTTATTATTAATGTTATATACTTCTATAATTGGCTGTAGTATGTTAATTTCTAATTTCCTATACTTTTTTCCCCATATTGTTATGTTTGATAACTCAGTGTTAAGCTTTGAATCAGAGCTCTCATTGTGTCACACAGTACAAATAATATTGTCATGTGGACTCACATGAACCTATTCTAGTCCAACCTCTACATACTAGCCATGTGTATAATGTGGTCCTGAGAAATGATACACTAGTGCTCTCTAGTGGCTGCTAGGAAATTGAAGAACTATGAGACTAGGCCGTCATTTGCACAGACTACATCATAGTAACAATACAATGTATCCAGGGAGTGTTCCTCTGAAAATAATTGAGTTCATGGCAGAGTTTGAACCATTGACTATGTCTACTTTTGCAAACACTGGGCCATTGTACATGTACAGACAGACAGTTCTTTCAGGCCTGGAAGGAATTACTGAGTAACAGAGAAGAGAGAGGTCATGTCATGAGGACTGGTATTTGGTCTGATTTTGGATAGTCTCGCTTTGCCAGACCTTCCTCCACAGCGCTGCGGAGGAAGGTCTGGCTAGTCCACACAGCATTCTGGGATGGGAGAAAGATGGGAGAAAAATGTGTTCTGGTTTATTGGCATTTCTTTAAACGAATCACAATCATCTTGGGTGGCGCTAAGCGCCGTACGGAGCAAAATTGCCTCAGGAAGGAACTTGTTTTGGTGGAACGTCTACGTTCAAAAGTTGTTTTAGTCATGCAACAGAAAACTCAGGTTGGACAGATAGTCTAGCTAGCTGTCTGGATTTACCCTGTAGAGATCTAAGAAAAGGTTAACCATAGTCCTCATAATTTGACAGGAGTTTAAAATGCCAAAGGAAGGAAGCGCAAGGAAATGGATATCTGGCCTAAATGAGTGAAATCTGGCGGAATTTCCATCGGCAACGAAGCAATCCCGGAAGTGGAACGTCAAGGATGTAGACTATATTTTGGAAGGTTTACACCAATAATGATTCCAGTTTGCAACTGAGCAGCGCCGGCTGACTCAACACTCACAACACATTTGCCAAAATCCTTGATTCACAGTATTCTAATAACAAAAAGATAACACAAAGGGAGGAGATAGAGAGTTGCAGGAGGTGGGAGGATGGGCAGGGAAAAGGACATGTGTGTGCTTTAAATAAAGGCTCCCAGTAAGTCTGGTAAGTTTTTGAAAATACGTGAACAGCAAGAGAATGGAGCTGGATGGAATAGAGAAGAAGAGTCGAAAAAGGGGGGAAGACAACAACACCTTTAAATCAGAGGTAGACTTGTTTCTCAAGCATTTTTGAATAATACTATTTACTGTAAAAAGATTGGAAATATTTGAGAACCTATGCAGCCAGTTGTAACAGTACACTATAGGCAATTTAACATAACCAAAACTTAACTTGTATCTATTTGTTAAATTGTTTTTGTAAAAATGTGTTAAAATGTACTAACGACTGTATCAAGTTACAATCATTTAAAAAGTTTGCTGTGGTTTTAGTCTTTTAGGATAAGTAGGGTGTTTCAGACCTTTTAACAGACACACCTGTATTACAGAGACACATGCGCTCATTTTGCACAAGAGAAGAAGCTCTCCTTCCACCAGTTTGCCTTTAGGTTTTAAGTAAATATGTGTCATGGCACAAGCCAACCTGTGTAAGCATATTCCTAATACTATTCATCCTCAAGCCGTGTGTGTGTGTGTGTGTGTGTGTGTGTGTGTGTGTGTGTGTGTGTGTGTGTGTGTGTGTGTGTGTGTTTTGCAGGAGCAGATATATATTGATGTGGACAGTGCTCCTGAAGTCACAGACGATGCACACACAAAGATAGATCAACACAACAAAAGGTTGCCTTTTTGTTTTTGCCAAACATACGTTCTTCATGTCAGATTTTCTAATTTTCTCCTAAATCACCAGCCTTTCTCTTGTCTCTTTGATGTAACATTTATGTCCTCTCTCCTTATCTTCCCCCTTATCTTTCTCCTATTTGTGTGCCTAGCTTTCCTCAAAGGAAAATGGAGGCATTCCAGGGCTATTTGGCAGAGCACAAAGTCCAGATCCACCTGATTATGTACCTGGTTTTAGCAGCAAAATATATTAGTTAGCAGCATCTGTTAAAGTGTAACTCGAGATGCTAAATGGGTTGCAGGTAGGTCTCTACATTTGTTTTTAATATCAAGTTTTTCTTATTAAGTTTGCAGCATGAAAGAGTCTCTCATTAATGTTGAGATTTTATCGGAGTGTGTCCCCTGTTCTGTACAATTGATTTTCTTCTTATTTTGCAGCCACATAGGACTAAATCTAAGTATACTGAAAAATCTATATCTAATCTTGCTTTAGGACTTCCAGTCCTCATGAAGACTTGTAAAGCTCTGTTTAACTTTGCAAACTAGCTGCGCTGGTTAGAATGGAACTACATGCTCTCTCTCATATTTATGAATGTGTGTGTGGGGGGCGAAGAGGATTTATTTTTCTGTTTAGGGCAATTTACTGCACAATTGCTATGATTGTTAATGGAAAAATCAAGCCATGGTTGGAGTATGTGTATGATTGTTGTGGTGCTCTCCAGACTACACGGATATAAGCACGCAATGACTTGTCAATGCATTTGCTAGCTTTTATTTCAATTTGGACAACAATTAGAGGTACTATATTCATCCAAAGATAATAACAGAAAATACCACCGGCTATGACTTATACAACCTGTCGTTATGTTGTTTTTATTTTATTTCACCTTTATTTATTCAGGCAAGTCATCATGTTCTTATTTGCAATGGCGGCCAGAGAAGTGGCTCAAGTATGTCTCATAATGATCCTTTTGTCCTTTTTACTGATAATTTAGAGATATATATTATTTCCCAAAAATACTTAACATAACACATCCTATCAAAACTCAAGCATTTTCTCGATTTTGTTCATTTTCAATATTTGTGATGGAATCATCATGCATGATTTTGCAGACCACTGGCTCAGCCAATGAAACAAATGTCAAGTGATTAACACAGTTTTGGATATTTTAATATGAAATTGTTTTGGGTCCCTCAACTACTGACCCTGTCCTTTTCAATATGAAATTGCACCATTCTCAGGCTTATATTTGGTTATATTTTGCTGCTGTTCACTAAAGTTGGAATGCAAAGAAATTCAATGAAACGTTGCATTCACATCTTACTTCAGTTCAGTTCACGTCAGTATTTGTAAGTCAAAGGGCATTCACATTTACAGATTAAAACATAGTATTAAGTAGTAAAGTATCACTTGAAGACAAAAGATTAAAAAAAAGAACTGAAATGTGAAATGATGCTTCTATGTGTTCACAAGACTTCAGACTTTATGGATAAAATCAAACCTTATTGTATTTGTTTTACATGTATTTTGAAAGTTCATCATCATCAGTGTCACCGATGAATCAGATTTGTCTTTTTAAGATGTGTTTAGTTTTCTACTGTGCATTTGATTTCTGTGTCACACACCAGTAATTTAGGAGCACACATTAACTCCACTTCTTGCTGTCTTTTTAACTGGAGGAATTGAAGTCAGAAGCGCATTCAAGTTTAAAAATCAAAACGCGCATATCATTTTAAGACAAGAAAACAAACGATAAAAACGAACTGAAATCAAGGAGTTGAAATGTGAAATAATGCTTCTACATGTTCACAAGACTTCAGACATCTTGGATAAAATCAAACCTTGTTGCATTTGTTTTACATGTAACATCTGAAAAGTGCTACCATCATCAGATTCCCCGATGATTCAGATTGTATTTTAATGTGTAAAGTTAGTTAAAGGTGCTCTAAGTGATGTGACACGTTTTTTAGGCTACAACATTTTTTGTCACATACAGCAAACATCTCCACACTATCTGCTAGCTGACTGTCCCCTGAACCCACTGTAAAAAAAATGCGGTCTCTGTAGACAGCCCAGGCTCCACAAACGCCAACAAAAACAAACTGCGCCAACCTGCACCACGAACCATAACAAACAGTGTTCCAGCCAATAACCGACAAGGAGGAGTTGGTTGAGTCATGAACGTGTATTGTGGAAATAGCCTACTGGCTAATGCTGCTGCAGTGATGGCTCAACCAGCTCCTTCTTGTCAGTTATTGGCTGAAAGACTGTTTGATATGGTTCGTGGTGCAGGGTGGTATTTCAGGTAGAAGGTTTAACAAACTCTGAGTGTAACCCTGATCTCTGAGTTGATTTACCCTGAGATTGAAACTCTGAGTTTTCGGTTTCAGAACAGCTGATATGAGTTGGTTCAATCAACTCAGAGTAGGTTCACCACCACAATAAAGAGGCAGCATGAATGGAGCCATGATTCTACGATTCACCATGGCAACAACCACAAACAAACGGGTCGGCGGAAATACTCATGCGCACAAACAGCGAGTTAAAAGAAAATTGCTGCTAGAGTAAATGCGTATATTCCAATATAGTGTATATCATATTTAATCATAAGGATAGCCTAATATTACTGGTGAAATGGTATTGAACCTATAATCTATTTCATTTCTGCGGACAAAAAAGTAGCATACTACGCCTACTAATCCCATTCTGAGGCTGCAGCGCCATCATTAACAGCATTATAATTCATAATCTTTTATTTCAAAGCTTTTACAACATTTTCCTGCAATACTGTGGAACTCCTTTTAAAAACGTTTAAAACCAATTTCAGAGCAAGTCACACTCTTCTGACGGCGCTTTGCTACAGTGGCTTTAATAAAATGTTCATCACCAATGTTGTAAAGACAAATGCCGTTTGCAAAAAAACGTAATGCGACACAAATAATCTGCTGGGATGTAAGAGCATAGATGGGTGACGTTAGTGACAAGAGGACAAATAAGGTTATGTAGCCTAGGCTGCATAACAGACTGGGAAGAAAAACGATGCCGCTCAAATAGGAAGTTATCTCCACACAGATAGTGTGGAGATGTTTGCTGTATGTGACAAAAAATGTTGTAGCCTAAAAAATGCATCACATCACTTAGAGCACCTTTAATCTCTGTGTCACACATCATTCATTTTAGAACAAACATTAACTACTCTTCCTGCTGTGCTGTCTCTTTAACTGGAGGAAGTAAAGCAGCAAATAAATGAAAGGATTTGAATTATTTTGATAAAAGAAAACAATGTCAGCTCTGTAGGGTGTAATTCATATTATTACTAAATTTGTTTCAGGCTTGGTTGCCATAGTGATAGCAGCATGTGTCCTGAACTTCAACCGGGCTGTCGTGCTGCTGGTCATCTCCTTGGTTACCATATTCTTCCTGGTCTGGGATTGGATGATGGAACGCTATGGCGACCGGGTGTGGGAGGAGGTCTCTCCTATCAGAGACCTTCTCAGCAGAAACTGGTTTTGGATCAGATGGTGAGAAATGTTTTGTTTCACTTTTTACTACCCTGGTGTGCACCTTCTTTATCAAAAGACGGACAGATTACTGGTCTTAATGACACTGCAAAAGATGTCATCAACAAAGCCATTGCAGAGTCAGTGTACTAAAAATCCTTCTTAGTATCTGTAATAATGTATGTAATGAGCAAGACAGTTCAGACATGTTGTCTCCTGGCAACAACAATGTCGTCAGACTGAGGAAATGATTGTATGTTACATCAGCATGAGCACTGAAGTCAAGCGGTGCAGGATGAAGGAAACAAGAGCATTTAGGTCAAAGTGTGAGAAGATTGGCTGTGTGCTGCAGTGCACATACAGTAAAGTAATTGCAGTAGCTCAAGGGCACTTACCTCAGTAGAAATGTGAAGCAGAGACAATATAGACTATAACAAATGTTATAACAATATATAAAGACTATAATCAATTAGGTTAAATAAACATGTAACTAATGGGGTTAAAGATTCTTAACTTTCACCCACCTCAAGGAGTTTGATCTTCCTTCAGGCCGCCTCTACAGGGTGCTTGAAACAACTACATGCTGCACTCGACTGTCTCTTATTCCTGTAGCTATTAAAGGCTGAATCTGAATTTACCTAAAATGGCAGCTTATTTGGCGTTGGTGGGTCTCAATCTCAATTTTAGGACGGTAAAATTGTTTCTTTCTTTGGCTTGAGCTGCTGCTTTTTTATATTCATAGTTTGGTATATTCAGTTTTTATACTTTCATTCTTACTTTATTCATTATTTATTTAATAAAGTTGCAGTCAAATAAACAAGGAAAAGTACTTTAAATCAGCTATATTTAATCAATATATTAATTTATTTATATTAACTTTGGATCACATGACTATTTCAATGTGTAATGGATCGGTCGTAGTGATGAACCCACAAAGAATTATTACTTGACTCTGCAGTTCCTCTCTACGAAGATTTATATCATCTTTCAGCTCATTGGTTTCATTTCATCAACTTCGAGTGTCGTTTTCAGCCGCAACAGCGAAAAGACTCTAAACACCCACTGTACACTACACTACACTTCCTGCACTTCCCTCCCTTGTCTGTCACTCTCTGTCTCTCCAGGATAATGTACGTGTTACTGCTGGTGGCCCTGGTGTGCTGGCTGGCACTGGACTCAGCCCAGCAAGGGACCAGACAGCTTGTGTCTCTCTTTGGTTTGCTGCTCCTCATCTTCTTAACGCTGCTGTTCTGCAAACACCCATTCAGGGTAAGGGAGGCACATGCAAACACACCTACTTTTTGATCATGCATGTACGTATACGTTTTGTACATGTGTGTGTTGCAGTGGTGTTGGCAAACTTAGATAGATATTTTTTTCTGTGAATTGTCCTTTTGTTTTCTTGTTTCCTTCTTTTGTTTCCTTGTGTCGTTAATTGTTTCCTTGTATTTCCTTATTATTTTATTCTTTTGTTTTCTTGTTTTATTCCTTTGTTTCCCTATTTTGTTTCCTTGTTTCCTTTTCTTGTTTCTTTTTGGTTTTTCCTGCTTTGCCAGCATCAAAGTCTACTTTTGTTTATGGTAAATTTGGGGATTTTCCAGTTACACCATTCACAGACATTCCTGCTGCATCTGTACAAAAGATACAATCAAAAGTTTTCTGTTTCTGTTACTAACAATTCAAAATCTCCTCCATATAGAGCTTTTTGTCATTCACTGATATTGGGTCTAAGTTTGTGTTTGGTGCCAGTTACAGAGACCACAACTTCGTCTTCCAGGTATGACACACACAAGTATGATGCATGCAATGTTCATCAATAAATAAAGTTGTATCTTAATCTGTAATAATCCATAATAATATATTTGTCAATTAGATTTTGTATTATTAATCTGAATCTGCAATTGTGCATAGTAAGATACATACTACTATTAGATATCCCATCAACTGAATGACTAAGAGTCTTCAGAAACCAGACATGTATTCCACCTGATACTAACAAATGTTTTGGTATTTTTTTCTGACAAATGATGCCTTCAGTAACATCCGTTTGTGGCAGGTTCTGAGAAAAGCCTCTGATGAGCGACTGTTTTATGACTAAATGTGTGTTTAGCCACATGTGCCCTTCATCCCATGTGCTTTCAGCCCTGCTGGGAGAGCTCACACAGACACACACATATACACACACAAGCTCACCAAAACACACCAATGCACATAGGCTGGCTGACCAATGCACGCTCTTTCTGTGTGTGTGTGTGTGTGTCTCTCTCTCTCTCTCACACACACACACACACACACATACATGAATGATGCAAAATGATAAAAGTGTCAAGAATGAGAACAAAAAATTGGGTTTTCACAGAATATCTGGAATATCCAGGTTATGTGTTTGGGCATGTAAATATCATGTGCCGGTTTCAGACACCAGTTTTAGTCTTTAGTCAGTAAAACAAACAAATCTGGATAGACTCTGAATCATGTATATTGGGATTTGAATAACAAGGTTTCTCATTTTTCATGTACAATATTATATTCTGAACATGATCAAAACCAAGATGAGACTCAAAATCTAATGTGCATGTAAACATTCTCAATAATACTGATGATGATGATGGTGGTGATGATGGTGATAATAATTGTGCACTCTCTGCAGGTGATGCCTATATTGTTTTTTTTAAGCTCCGTCATCTCCATCCTCTACTACATTGGCTTCATGCCCTGGCTCATTTACAAGGGGAGTAAGTGGGAGGATAAAGTGCATAGACAGATTTATATTTAAAGCATCTTTCATATAAGAAATACAGTTTAAGGAATAAAAGACAAATAATGACTGTTCAACGTAACTGGAAATGAGCATAATGACACAATGAGGACCATTTTTTACAGTTTTTAATTTGTATATTTTCTATTATAATTTTCTACAGTTCAGTTATTTCCCTTTGATTTTCTATGATTTTTTTTTTCTCAGATTGGATTCATAATGCAGGTTATCATGGGAACATCTCCAGCAGAATCGATGGCTGCAGCTGGAAATATATTTTTGGGACATGTAAACAACAGTTTAAACAATAAACATAAACATCAAGCAAATCAATGATATATTTCTATGAATCCATAAATATATTAGTCCAAAATCAACCAAGCCTTTGACCTTCCTCTTTCAGACAGATTCACCTCTCTTGATTCGTCCATACATCAGTGGGCTAACTCGCTCTGAGATCCATGCTGTGATGACAGGAGGTTTTGCCAGCGTCTCTGGTACCATTTTGGGAGCCTATATCTCCTTTGGGGTGAGGAGGTGGATACAGGGGAGGGAGGGGATGTGGAGGTGAAGAGGGCACTGAGGTTATCACAATTAAGTCTATATTAAATGAAAAGAATGAATTTTGAGAAAATGCAAAATATCAAAGCTGAAAGTTCAGTTACTGGCTTGATCTCATGAATAATTTAGTTGTTTGAAGTGATGGTTGTCAATAAACTAAAAAAAAAAAAAAATTTCCCTAAAAGGTTATCAAGATTCCTTCTTTTATTAATCATTTCAGTGCCATGTTGGGAAGGGCAGTGATTTACCAGTAAAGTGTGAGTTCTTAAACCAACCCACAATTAACTTCCCAAAGTTATAGGAATATGAACTAGGATGATATAAGACAAAACAACTTTAGGAATACTAAATTCAGCCTGGAAGCCTTTTTCATTCCTGTTCAAAATACATGGCGGGATTATTTAGTGTCAACTTCAAAACCAGACTCTTGACTGACCTTGACACTTACCTGAGAATGTACATAGAACTTTAACTGCTCTGTCAAAATATGAATGATTGACCACTAACTGTGTCTTGTTCTATGTGCCCCTCCTTTGAGGTTGAGGCAACACACTTGTTGACAGCATCAATGATGTCCGCTCCAGCCTCCCTGGCGATCGCCAAGATGTTCTGGCCTGAAACAGAGACCCCCAGTGCAACAGGCAGTCATGACATCAAAATCGACCATGGGTAGGAGGGACAGTACAACTGTAAAAATACAGTACAATACAAAGTGGTGAAAAAATGTTGCAGGAGTTTTATTCAAGCAGCTTTCATCCTTTCTTAAATTCCATTCATCCTTTGATCCAACCCGGACTCACGGCAGTTCGCGTAAATGTCACGTTATTTTTAATCTACTGATACGTGTTCACGGGGACGTTTTTCTCGTGGTGGCCAGCACGAAATACACAACGGGGAAAGGACGCCTCATATACCGGGAGGCGGCCACGAGGCGGCCGCTGGGGACGCGCGATACGGTTGTGATTAGGAAAACTACGGGGAAGGGACACCTCACACGCCGGGAGACGGCCGCTAGGGACAGCTGCTGGAGACGCGCGACCATAACGGGATGGAGGTTGGGTTTAGGAAACACACTACGGGGAAAAGACGCCTCATACACCGGGAGACGGCTGCTGGGGACGCGCGACAATAACGGGACGGTTGCATACCTGCCAACTTTTCAAAAAACATTGGAGTGAGATTTTGTCGGGGGTGACCAAAATTATGCCGCGCACGCAGCCACACAAGTTGGTGGCTCATATATCAGAGAATTGGAATTAATTTGATGTTGAACCCATGTTGTACCCTGCATTCTGGTGGTTTGTGGGGAGGCCCAAAGCCATTGATAGGGGCAGCCTATTGGAGATGGACAATATTGGTTACATTCTGTGAAGCAGACATAGGTCCATCCCCATGAAATTTTGGATTATATAGATGTGATTTCCTGCATTCTAGTGGATTTTTGAGTGGTCTGATAAAGATGTGCAATACCTGAACTTATTCTGATTCATGTTCGGCATCATGACTCGTAGGGCCTTCTAGACTTGAGCTGAACATTCAACCAGAAAACTATTGTTGTGTCTGACTGCCTATGCACCACAATTAAGCCTTATTCATAGACCAGTGTTTAAGATTTGACCTAGGTAGGTTGATTGATATTTTGATTAGAATGGCATTAAACTAATTATTAACTGACCTGCGCAGACCTGGCTAATCTTGAACGAGCCTCTTGTCTATGATCTGTGGGCATGGTTATACTGGCCTGTCGCCTTCTTGGAGGCCTTGATGATATCGGAGGGGGGCTCCCATTTGAAGCAGGGCTCCAGATTGGCCATCTTTATGGTCATTATTGAGGACAGGGTGCCATCCAATGCTAGGCTGTTTCTTTCAGTCCCACAACTGAAAACACCTTCTCAGCATCTGCGTTTGCATGGGGCAACACCAGGAGGAGCTTGGCGACAGCAGCAAGCCTCTCAAAATCTTTGGCTCCCGTCACCTATGGAAAATGCACCAAAACACAATGGAAAAACATACCTTGATTTTTGATTGATTAATACTGTAAGTATACTGTAGGTTGATCCATTAACAAAGTTTAGATAAAAACATGCATAATTTGCAACATGCATGACACATATATGCATGCAACAATTTTAAGCAACAGATGTAGCCAAGCCACACCTGCCAAAAGGAAAGCCAAAATGTTCAACTTTCTTCCTGTCACAGATACAGCATATCGGTATAAGGTACAAGGCTAAATATCACAGTGTTTGATCATAATAATAGTCAAACACTAACCTGGTAAATGTTTGCCTTTTCTTTAAAACGCAATTTCACAAGGCTCCTCATGGCCCTGCAGAGCTGCTGGAACCATAAACTTGGAACATAGCTTGCGTACAAATTTCACCATCTATAACAGACATTTACAAAAATAGTAGGTGAAACCTGTTTTAGAGGATCCCTGTGGATATCAGCAAGAAACACAGAATGGAAAAAAAACAGCAAAATCCAATCCCACCTCATCATGTAACAAAAATATTGACGACTGCACTCTCAGAAGAAGCAAGTTGAAAGAAGTGAGAGTTGGTACGGTGGCTTGGACGAACAGCAGGTACACTTCTGTCATGGGGTCAGTGAATGTCTGCACAAGTCTCTTGAACCTGGCCTGATTTTCATCTTGAATCAATCAATAAATAACACAAAACAAGAGGTTCTCATTAATACAAGTATGTGACTAACAATCCATGTAGTTGCTGTATAATGAAATTGAAAATTGATGACCATACTAGCAGATTTGTAGTAGAGGTTCATACAGCCTCAGGCTCCTGGTCACACAACGTTCAAGGCTTAGCCAACGGACCGAGATATGCAGGACGAAGTCCATTTACTCCACTTCATGGAGCTCACAAAACTCTGTTTCAGACATTTAATTCCATATCATATATTTTCTACAGCTCAGCATTTCAATATTACACTTAATAGTATCAAACATGCATACCTGTCAGGTATCCTTTCCGATTTGTGCTACCCTTGAACCAGTAACCGATGTCCACTACCATATCCTCCAAATCAAAACCAGACACCTGCAGTGCATAAATCAATTATAACACATTCAGTCAATGCACGTAATTAGGATACAAATAAAAAGTTACATGTAAAGATAAATCAGGCCTTAACGCACTTTAAAAAATCCCACTCCTGCAGCTTTGGCGGTGTTATGTGCCACATGACAAGGACAACTATGAATATAGGTGTTGGGATGCTTCTGGAGCACCCTAGAGGCAATGGAATTACGTGGTCCAATGTTCACAGCTGCATTGTCGATTGAGAGACCAATGCAGTTCTCCTAGGGGATGCCATGCTCCTCTATGGTGGAGTTCATTTTGGTGAAGATCTCACTTGCTGTCCCACATCTCGTCCCACTTGTTGTGCACATATTTAAAAACTGGTGGACAACTTTGCTGCCCATGAAGACCCAGACAGTAAGCGGGTTCATCTTTTCCACTCCTATAATGACAAGTTAGAATCATACAGATGTTAATGTTGTTAGATGTTTAAAAATACACAAAGCACATGTTTTGCAGAGGAGAAAAATCTCAAATAGTTTGTGAAATACCAGTGTCATTCGACCCATCCGTAACAAGGATATACGGGGCTTTTTTTCATCTCTTTCACAAGCTCCTGTGTGAAATATGGTGTGAGTGCTTCATTGGTAATGCAGGATGACTTAGTCCTGGCACACCTGTACTCCTGCGCTGTCTTCGAGTCTTCGAATCTCCGAAACATTCTTTCAGGAGAGGCCCCAGGTGGTCCGCAAAGGCTAGGGGGACGTTGTGAACTACCAACCCAGCTGTCATTTTGACCTCAGCCCTTCTTGTCTGTAAGAAATTAAAAATTATTAATCCTCCCAAAAGACCATAGTTTATTTCAAATAGACACCTGCGATAATAGGGCACAGGTAAAAAACACATTCGGCAACTAAGATCTCAAATTAAGAAAACTGGACTGTACTACACTGAAATACAAACTACAAATTAGTCAAAACTATCAACCATAACTTTACCGTGATCAACTAGAACACAAAACTCTTGACTGAACCTTGACAGGACCATTACACATATCATACCTTAATCTCTTGTGCAGACATACCCCCAACAGATGGAACGGGCATTGCATATTGGGATATTGTGGCTGTGGACTGGAGAGCTCGTTGCTTATCTTGGTGGCCTTTGCTTTTTATGTGGCGCACTACATCTGTCACACCCTGGTGGCAACATGAGTTTTCAATACGGCAGACTGCACACCAGTAGTGCGTGTTGAGGCTCCCTCTGGTAATAAATGGTCATGAAGAGGTCCACTCATTTTGTAAAATGGATCTATATGTTGCTGCTCCAGCCAGAGCATGACTCTTTTGGCCCTGCTGTTGGATTGGGTGGGTCTCTTCTGTCTGTCCCTCTGTGTCTTCTTCCATCTGCCCTGTTGGTTGTTCTATTTGTCCTGTCTGTTACTCCTTTGCTTGTTTGTCAGTCTGTCCTGTCTGTTGCTCTCTCTGTCCTGTCTCCTGCCCTCTCTATCCTTTGTGTTGCTCCTCTGTCTGTTGTCATGTCGTTTCTATCAATCGTTCTGGCTGTTCTTTTTTTAACAGTAATTTAGTTTTACTGCGAACCGTCACAGGAAGTGCTTTTATTTTGAAGTAG
This sequence comes from Zingel zingel, assembly GCA_023566125.1. Classification (NCBI taxonomy): domain Eukaryota; kingdom Metazoa; phylum Chordata; class Actinopteri; order Perciformes; family Percidae; genus Zingel; species Zingel zingel. The sequence continues at coordinate 19,662,017 of CM042314.1, read as the reverse complement.
CCTACACGGAAGTTGTCCGTTGTGTACTCTTGCTAGCTTACTGAGATGACCGAGACGCTCGTTCTCTATACATCCATGGAGATGCTAGATGCTAAACATGTCCGTCAAGCTTAAAGCACTAGAGTACTTTTCCCGCCTCATTGGAACTACAGCTCACGTCGGGTAGCGCGAGCTGTAGTTACAATGAGACAACCCTGTAGGGGGACCGAAGCAGGAAAGGTTCTCCAAGTGTTGCTTTAAGTTGTTCGTTTTCTTGTGTGTAAAACTGCAACATATTGAACAGTAAATATTCACAGTAAAAGACAAGCGTTTTTGGTCGTCATTCGAAGCCATTCCACTACAGAAGGATGGGTGGGTGAAATTAGAAAGCTAACATTAGCTAACGAACAGCAGCCAAGTTAGGGACTGTTTGTTATTGATTTAAGGAGCCAGCGGAAGAGTTTTGAGACCTTTAGGCTAAAAAGACTTAACCCTCCCCTCAGCAGTAATAATTTTTCTATGACCCTCCAAAATGATTTGAAAAAGTGGCATAACCCTCCCCTTATGTGCTAGTTTGCGCTTAGCAAAAATGTACAGTTGCCATTTGATTTTTTACAGCTACGACATACATGAGTTAACCTCTGCATTCTCATTTTACACATCACACTCCTCTGTTATGGTGTGGTGGCCATTTCAGTAGATTTACTCAATAACATTGTTGTGAAAACACAATAAGCATGGAAACTAAATGCACACTTCCTGCATTACTGCATTACTTCAAATACTAAGTTACTCCTCTAGTGAACTAGCATTCACATGAAATAAAACAATAAAACATTGAGACCATTCAGCAAAGGACACTGGGAAATGACCAATTCAATACTGGTTGCTATGGACTCGTCACTAGGCTTCCTCAGTCATTGTATATTTTAGCACATAGGTAAAGCTGCCGAAGCTGAACATTATATTCCAAAACATATATGTTTATTTTTAAAGCAGATTTTAAATTACATTGTAACAATTTAACAATTCGCCCTTATGAAATCCAATCACAGCACGGCTGTCTTGGAACGCAATAGATAGACGGTGGCGGAATGCCCCGACACTTAAATTCAACTAAAATGTAACAGTGAAAAATCAGTGTTCGACTTACAGTCTGTTGAGATGCCTCTCCAAACGCAGAAACGAATCACACCATAAAACGTTATGACACGTTGAGAAAAAAGATCCGTATTTTGCCGTAATCCAGAGACACGGAAAAAAGTAATCCACAGCGATCAGTAGATCCACAAAAAGGTAAATGATATGGTGTGTCCAGAAAGGCCTATATGAGCGTCACATTCATCAGCCAGCTTCGAACAGGTGAACGAGGTCTCTCCACTTCACCGTTTAAACAAAGTGGAATAAACGTATAAAAGTCCAAATCTACACAAAACCCGCAATCAATTAGTAAGCTGACATCACATGTATATACATGGCATTTAGGAAACCATTATTGCAACGTTGGCACAGCAAGATGTCCAGACTAGTGCAGCAGTAACTTTCGTTTTTTGCGTCCTACTGCTCCCATTGTCAGACAGGTAATATATTTTTTTTACTAAAGCAGTGTATGAAATTTGATCTATTACCTACCACCATTTAGTTGTTTTGTGTTTTTTAAGATATTTATAAAATATCTGGTCTTGCCAGATATAATTAATTATTCCACTCATTTTTTAAACAATGCAATTATCCGTTTCAGCCACCAGGGGGGCAGTGCTCCCTCTGCCCCTCAGCAAACTCATGGGTCACACCCATCTGGTAGCGAAGGAGGGCAAAGACTAAGAGCTACATGAAAAAATATGCACCAAACAAGCCACTTTGAAATGTTGCTTTTTTCATGAATACAAAAGTTGGGTGACCCCCCCCCCTCCTAGACAAAATAAATTTGGGCGACCCTCCCCTCAACAAATAATAAAAAGACATGACCCTCCCCCTATTTTCATCCGGTGGTCCATTCCATAAATACCGAACGGTCCCTTAGGATTTGGTGGAGAAAAAAAATTCTAAAGTTCGGCAGAAACTGAACCCTGTCAAAAGGCCCAATATTGGCCCAAATTATGGATTCAGTGCATCCCTAGCTAGTTTTAAGCATCCAGTATACCAAGATGCTAATAATGTGCTCTCCTGCTGCTTGTTATGACAGCTGAATTTACATTCATCACACTAAATCATGTTCACACGCACAAACAAATAATTTCTTTCAAGATTTAAAGTTTAAGAGAGTGAGTACTCAATTGGACGACGTTTCATTGTTACATACCTAGTCTCTCAGCTCAGATTCTCAGACTTTTTGAGGTAGTGTCCGTTTCTTCTCCCATTGTCTTTCGCGGCAATGGTATCTCTATATGCAGCGCATATGGTTCAGTGGCGCTCATCAGCGCCATCTACCGTCGGGGAGTTTGAAAAAGGAACGATCGAGTCTCGGCCGGATTTTTTTTGCGTGAGAAATTGGATGTGTGGCGTGAGTGCGGCGAAAGCGTGAGAGTTGGCAGCTCTGCGGTTGTGATTAGGAAGACTACTAGGAAACCAAACGTCACACGCGGGTCGCCCTGGGGCCTGTACTACGACTCAAACTCAACGTGCCCTGGATTTATTTCAGTCAGCCGGCTTCACTAACCCTAACAACCGCGGTCCCGCATAAGCTGTGTCACGCCGCTGGTTAACAACTAGTTCAATCAACCCAGGGTTTCCCAATCCAGCAGCGCGCGCGTTCACATAAAAGAGGCGGTGTTTGCATAGCACGACCAATCGCAAACATATACCAGAGCCGCATATTTTATATAAGAAGAGCAAATTAAAATTCTAAAAACATAATTCAAACTAATGTTCGCATTGGCAACACACGGCTCAAGATGCCGGTAGCCTATATGTAATTCCCTCCCATTAAAATCTATATATTTCATAAAATTAGCCTACCCATCAGGGAATGTTAACGGGGTTGTCGGTCTCTAAATGTTTTAACTTTTATGAGCGCATCTCTCTCTCTCTCTCTCTCTCTCTCTCTCTCTCTCTCTCTCTCTCTCTCTCTCTCTCTCTCTCTCTCTCCTTCCCTCTCAGCGCACCGAACTCTGCCTGATCTTCAAAGAACGGTGACGCCGTTATCTATCGAGTATTGATTGGTCAATAGGCGGTGCTTTTACACAGTTGATCTCTAATCTCCAACTTAACCTGCTCCCGACCAGGTTAGGTGTTCAGCTTAAGTTACCACAGTGATTGAACCCGGTAACAAGTGATCCACCATCGTGGTACAGAAAACCCTGGGTTGAACCTGAAGTTACCTCGTTAACGCCAAATCTTGCTTCATAGTACAGGCCTCGGGTGAAAGTCCTGTATTGTTTGACCCATCCACCACCCCGACCAACCTCCCTACGCGGATTTTAGGCTTTTCATACTACTCCCTACCATTTGTGCTGTGACCACGAAATATGCTTCCCATTGAAATACATTACTTCACGTTTTCGTGTCACATATAGGTCGTAATTTACGAGTAGGCAATCTCCTGGATGTGAACATATGATGCTAAACAATCATTTTGGCAGCTATCTATGGGGTCTCATTTGCGTTTTGTATGTATAAGTTGGATGTAGCTACATACTATATATATAAATAGATAGATAGATAGATAGATAGATAGATAGATAGATAGATAGATAGATAGATAGATAGATAGATAGATAGATAGATAGATAGATAGTTTGTTTCCCACCTGCCTGCACTGTCATTTCTCTAAAGGATGTCAAGAGCTGCATCAGATTCATTTCAAAGACAAAAAGAAAGAAAAAACAGCACAATATCTGTCACTACATATTTGATAGACAGGACAAAAACTACATGTACTACAGAGGAATACAGCAACAAGTAAAAGCACAGTATTGTTTGGCCACTGGATGTCACTGGTGTCTTCTTTTTCTCATTCAGCAGGATACCAAAGTGCATGTCTCATTCAGTCAGACTGCTTTGACTGACAGAGTGATTGTCTGTAACTGGCTCAAAACTGAAATGATCAGACCGGAAAAGTGGAGGGTATCAAGGGTGTGTACTTTCAACAAGTGTGAGACTAGAATGCAGTCACAGAGACGGCAAATGACAGTCTCTTCATTAAATCCTCCACAAGCTAAAGGTCACATGGAGGTAATTTCACATGTGAATTTAACACACCCACATTGAGGGAAGATTAGACATCAGCTATCAGACGCTGACACACATGACATTTTTAGGCACGGTGTTACCATGTGTCTCTGATAAAAAAATTTAAAAAATAATCAAAGTGAGCTCATTTTCATGTTTGTCAGCCCAGCAAGAAAAAGTGTTTTAAAAACAAGAGTTGTTCAGGATCAGGAGAGAAAAGCAAACATCACATTGAGTAGTCTGTGTGTGTGTGTGTGTGTGTGTGTGTGTGTGTGTGTGTGTGTGTGTGTGTGTGGGGGGGGGGGGGGGGGGGGGGGGGGGGGTTGAATTCTATATATTTACTAATATATGTTAATAATCAACATAACACAGTAACTATATAACTTCATAAGAAGTGTGAGACTGGGATTTGGAAATTTGCCTTATATAATACGCTTTTTCTCTTGCACATCTTGCCCAATGAAGCTGGACTGTGTTTACTGTAAAACAAAAAAATACTGATTTATTTGTGTTTATTTGCTTTTTGAACATACATACATTTCACCTATGCTATTATATTATAATACTGTTCTGAGCCCATATTTACTGTCACTTTCACCACAAACCTCACAAATGTCACTGATAAATTGGATTGCACTTTTGTACCTGCATTTTTCCAGGCAAATCTTAATTCTACATGTATATAATTCATCATAAATATTTAACTATTTACACCGGATGTTTCTTCTTTTTCAAATGCAATATGTCGACAACATTTTTACATTTGATGCTAATAAGAGGGTTTAGGAAGTAGATAAATGGAAGTAGTGCATACATGCAAATTTAAAGTTTAAAAGGGTTAAATAACCAAAATTTAAAAAACAGCAATACATAAAAACTGGCATCAAATCATTTGGCAGAACATTACAGTAATTGTTAGTTGAATGTCATCTTCTATTCAAAATGTTAAATACTTAAAATATCAATATAAACAAATATCTTTAGCCAAGCAATGAGAACAACCAAAACAGATGACAAATGACATTTATACTAATATTTAATTCTGCAGAAATACCTCACGTATCAACTGAGATATATAGAGTTTATATTTATTTTTTGAAAATTGCAATCTTGGACTAATCATCTGAAAGCGTAAAGTAAATTTACAGAAATAAAATTAAGATCTGATCTGAAAAAGAGTCGGAAGATCTGTAAATGTGCTTTTCATAGAATGTGTTTTTTTTATTAATTCTGCAGTACTGGGTATATTGTGTTACACAGTGGGAATTTGCAAATCTAATTAAAAAAGTTTCATTAAAAAGTAGGATAGTGAATACACTGAATGTGATATCCATTTTTTTTATTATATTTTAATGTTGCTTTTACTGCAGCAGTACGCAAATGGGAAGAAAGATAAAGGTGGATAGATGGAGATTAAGTAAGGAACAGATGCAGAAAAAAACAGAGAAGAAAAGGGTGAGTATTAATAAACTGAAACTGGTGGATAGCACCACTCCAACAGAAGGAGAGGGGGATGAAGAGGAGTAGAGACAAACTGAATGATGGAGATGAAGTTGTCATCCACGAGCACTCCAAAGAGCACAAAAGGGACAGGAAAGAGGGGAAGGATGCAGGAAGCATGGATCGAGGAGCGGTATAAAAAAGATTGATTGAAACTGGAGTTTGGACGGATTCACAGAGGCACTTAGAAGGATGATTAGAAAAGACAGAGATGGTCAAATATAGATAGATAGATAATCAGCTTACACAGACATGTATGTGACTGTTGTGCTTAATCACTGTTTTCCATAATATGCTCTCTGCCTAACAAACATTAATTGATGCTTTAATTGCTCGTTGACACATAATTACATAGACGTGTCTTGATGCAGTGTGAGAAATTAAACAGGAGAAACCCTGGCAAATGTTTGCAGACGGACGCTCTGCTACATTAATTGTGATGAACAGTGGAGAGGCATGTTTCTCATCAGAACATTTCCCACAAAAGGTAATGATTATTTTAGTCGAATTAACATCATTTACAGACATAATACAGACACATCAGAGGTTAAACCATTGTAGGTGTTAAGTTTGAAATCCACTACAAGACCTCGGCCACGGGATCATCTTGGAGTGATGCGATATGTCCTTTTCCAGAATTCATACTGTACTGTGGTGTGTGGTCACTGCTACTGTACACGGCATTACAGTTTTTTTTTTTTTTTTCAATTTCTCAGTTGTTATATAGGCTGGTTAAATAATTTAAACAACAAGCATAATTAAATTCAGGGGGGAAAAACAAAGCACTATGCTGCCCTACAAAGCAAAAAGGCAGTAACTACGCAGAGTGCAGAACTGAGAAAAATGACTTTAAAGTTATCCTGTCATCCAGCTAAGTGGTTATAGGTAGATTATTGGAAATGTGGCTGTTTTTGTTACTTTATATTAGCTTATTCTTTGTACATATCAATCCTCATATTTAATTTGATATTTTACCCCTATTTTGCAGTTACTGTATTCTTGCTTTGTATTACTTACCAAAAACGTGGCACCATACCAAGGAAAAAGGCAGTAACTATAGATTCTCCAAAAACAATTTTGCCACAACTTGGGCTTTGGGTATGTTAGATACACTGTATTTGAAATAATTGGAACCATTTGTTTTACTGAACATGGGTATACCAAAACCAAAACTAATTTGACCATTTTAGGTCAATATTTTCCACCCAGGAGCTGTTCTGGTGCTGAAACGACTGCTTAAAGTCTCACATTGCTAAGCTGTATCAAGGCCCAAATGGGGACAATTTATTTTGAATAGGACCACATTATTATGTGTGAGTATTAGATTAATGTGTGTCTGGGGGTGTTCAGATAGCATTATGCTAATGATTAGCATAATGCTATCTGAATGGACCTCTGAGAGGAAGTCCCACCCTGGCGGCTAACAGGTGTTTATATTGTGATAGCCTAGCCTCTAAATGTTTAATCTGTCACTGTTACCATTCTCCAGGTATTTTCTTTTCAACGCCAGTTCGACCATCTTCTTTCCCCGGCTTTGTGCCATCTCAAAAAAAATTTGTGTGAAGTTAAAATTGCAAATGTTAAAACCGTCTCGTGAGGATGCCGCAAAATCAGTGTGTGTGTTCACCATGGAAACAGTAACTTCACTGCGCAGCAACACGGTTATTTTTTGTAAGGTAAAACATAACAAGAATACAGTAATGGATGTTACTGTACTTATGCTTTGTTTCACTAGGGCTTTTTGCAGTTACTGTACAAAAGACTACCATTTTTCTCCAAAATGACACATATTTGAGATAAGATGTTTTGTCACATAACAAAGGATGCCTTGAATGTCAAGAAAATGATAATAACTAATTTTTGACCAAAAATGCAGTTACTGCCTTTTTGTTTTGTAGGGCAGTATGGTGCTGTGTAGTTTTTGTTAACGGCTTTGTTCACTACATTGATTAAAAAATATAAGTATAATCAGGAACATGTACTTAAAGTATTAAACATAAACGTAATCAATACAGAAAAATGGCCGTGGTGAGTGTTATATATTATTACTGTATATAATATTATTATTATGATTATTATAACTGATGCATTAATGTGTAAAAAAAAAAAATAGTGAGAAATGCCAAATACAATTATCCAGAGCCCAAAATGACACATTCACAAAACTATTAGAATTTAATTAAAAAGATTAAAATAATTTGACATTTGAGGAGCTGGAACCTTTTTTGGCTTTTTTTCTTAAAATAACAAACAATGATCAAAATAGTTGCCATTAGTTTTCTGCCAACTGATTGAGCATTTCAGCTTCTACTATTCAATAGTTTAATCCATAACAAATATTTCCCTCTGAACTGTAGTGCAGTAGAAATATAAGGTGGCAGAATAAGAAAATGCTCAAGTCTAGTAAAAGTACCTCAATATTGTACTTAAGTAAATGTACCTACTTACATTCCAACACTGAATATGTTTTAAACATTTTACATTATCTTCTGCAAAGGACTACCAAAGCTCTCTATCCCTGCACACATTAGGCTAGAGGAGGGACACACTCACATTCACACTCTCAGTTCACAACTACAGGCAATTTATAGTTATCATTTACCTAAACTGCTTGTCTTCAGTCTGTGGGAGAAATTTAGGGAGATAACGCAAACTCAAGAAATTGTTAGCTTATCATTTATCTATGTATTTGTCAGACTGATAACTGGAGATGTTTATACTGTTGGATCTTATGTTCATGTAATTCAAGTGTCAAAATAAAGGAATAGTTATTGTTAATACACTTATTCACTTCTTTCCTGAGAGTTAGATGAGAAGATCAACACCACTCTAATGCCTGTACTGGTGCCAACAGCCAGTTAGCTTAGCATAAAGACTGGAAATAGAGGGAGACAGCTAGCCTGGCTCTGTCCAAAGGCAACAAAATCCACCTGCCAGCACGTCTTAAACTCACTAATATCTTGTTTGTTTAATCTGTACAAAAACGAAGTGTAAAAGCAAATATTCACAATTTACTGTAATGGGTAGTTATGTGCTGGTCTATTTCCTGGTAGGGACCAAAAACTACCTGGAGTCTTTGCTGGTTGCCTGGCATCTGGTCCTGGCAAAGAACCGCACATTGTAGTTTACACTTCAGTTTTTGTACTGACTCAAACAGCGAGATATAACATGTTGATTAGTGATCTTTAGAGGTGAGATTTGTTACCACGTCACCTGTTTTCAGTCATTATGCTAAGCTAAGCTAACTGGCTGCTGGCTGTAGCTTTAATGTGTAATGAATATACCACAGAGGGATAAAGAGTGAGCTATCTGTGTTTATGTATCTCCCCCGACATCACAACAGTAGGCTCCTTGTGTGATCATTATCCTTCTTTTTATTGCCCATCATGTGGCCCCATTAAATTTCTGATGCGGCTCATTGGTTTTTTGGACAGCTCTTCTTTGAATTATCTACCAGCAAACCCTGTCCAGGCCGGGCAGACATGAAAGTGTTTCTTTAACCATATGGATCAAGTTGCATTCAGGAGTGTGGAAGATTGAGGAGACAAGAGTCTGTTTGGTGTTTTTTTCTGACAAATAATGCCCTCGATAACACCGTTTGTGGCAGGTTCTGAGAAACGCCTCTGCCGAGCGACTGTTTTATGACTAAATGTGTGTTTAGCCACATGTGCCCTTCATCCCATGTGCTTTCACCCCTGCTGGGAGAGCTCACACAGACACACCAATGCACATAGGCTTGCTGACCAATGCACGCTCTTTCTGTGTCACACACACACACACACACACACACAAATTCCCTGGAGGCCAGGCGGGGTCTGGCTGGGACAGCGATGGACACAAGCTGGGATCAGAGCAGCAGTGTGTGATTCACATTTCTCTTTCTCTCTCTCTTTCAATCTCTCGCTTCCTTCTTTCTCATTGACACCCCACTCCCACCTCTTCCTGTTCTGTTTACCCCCCTGTGTCTTTGACAACCTGAATGTTTAAAATGTATTCTGCACACAGTCTCATCAGAGTACTGTTCCTGAACCTATAGAGGCAATTAGATATTTGTTGTCTCTCCCTCTCCTTCAAAGAATCACATCTTTTCAGTCTTGATCCTACACTCCTTCTGTCCTTGTTTCATGTAGCTTGCTGGGTACCAAACTCCTCATTACTCTAATTTAGAGAGCATGCTGCTCCTCTAATGGCCTCGGGGGCCTGAAGAATAACAAGTGCTGTTTAATTTTTCAATTCTGTTCCGACTTTACCTTTGTGTCATCCCTCCACCAGCTCTTCTGTCCATCTTTCCATCAATTTGGATCTCATTTGGTGTCCCTCCACCAACAGCTACTAAAAGATGGCTCCAACCTTCTTTTTTTGAGTTGACGAGGGGAAGGATGTGAGTTTTAAAAGCATATCAAAGTACCACATCTAGTCCCTAGTCCTGATGCAGGCATCCAACAAGTGTTTACATGGTTTACTGTTATTCATGCTTTTCTGATTGTGTACTTACTTAACCCTATTGTTTGCTGAATTAGGCAAATCTCCATGGTTACAGAGGCAGCGGAGAGCAGGTGGAAGGCCCTTGAGGATGCATTAGGACCTTCTTGTGAGGTGAATAGGGGGTTGAGACGAGTAGATTCTCAATAACTGAAGCAATATAATCCTGTAACGATAAGTTGCTTGAGAAGGACAAGAAGATAACAAAAATTTACAGCTGAAAGAGCGACATGAGAAAAGTATCGGTCACTATGGTTAACACTGTTTCTGAAAAAAATACATATTCATAGCTTTTCTATAACAGCATTACTGTAAATCAGGCTTTCAGAGCAGTGGGCACTAATCAGCTGTAAAGTAACTTCTATTCCTTCTGGAAGGTGGTCTGGTACAATGACAACAGATAACTGATATTGTCTTGGTTAAAATCAAGAAAGCTTTAAAGGTGCAATATGTAATACTGACAGCTAGTGTTTAAAATAGTTACTGTATAACAAATTCAAAATACTGGAGAGAGTCGTCTCCCCTGCCCCCTCCTCCCCAGACTCGAAGTTCACGGAGGTTGCCAGGCTGAGACCAGAGCATCCATAACAACGTTGCTAGATGCTTGTCTCGCATAGCCAGGCATAGCACAGCGGAGTAGCCAATGTTAGATGCTGGCTATATTGAGAGTCATAAAAGCCTGTGCTCATGCGGAGCTCTGTACCCAACTGACAGACACACTTTTTCGGCTTAGAATTACAGTAGGAACCGCTAAAAACACAACAAACTCGCCGTCCTCTCCACCCGACGGACAGACACACTTCCTCAGCTTAGAATTAGCTACGGTAGGAAACGCTAAAAATAACACTACCTTGCTGTCCTCTCCACCCGACTGAACACACTTTATTTGCTTAGAATTACAGCAACAATCGCTAAACACACTGCAAACTCACGGTCCTCCCGATTTCCAGCCTCCCTCTCTTGGCTTAAAATAATTCACAATTGTCGGCTACGGCCCCTGAACAGGCTACACGTTGTTAACAGCCGTGGCACGTTAGCAGTTAGCAGGGTTAGCATGGCGGCGTTAGCCAGGACCAGTCGGGATCACTTTACTGGCTGTGTCTCAATTGTTTTTGCAAGTAACCAACTCGGGTACTCTAGCTATATACAGTGAGGAAAATAAGTATTTGAACACCCTGCTATTTTGCAGGTTCTCCCACTTGGAAATCATGGAGGGGTCTGAAATTGTCATCGTAGGTGCATGTCCACTGTGAGAGACATAATCTAAAAACAAAAATCCAGAAATCACAATGTATGATTTTTTAACTATTTATTTGTATGATACAGCTGCAAATAAGTATTTGAACACCTGTCTATCAGCTAGAATTCTGACCCTCAAAGACCTGTTAGTCTGCCTTTAAAATGTCCACCTCCACTCCATTTATTATCCTAAATTAGATGTATCTGTTTGAGGTCGTTAGCTGCATAAAGACACCTGTCCACCCCATACAATCAGTAAGAATCCAACTACTAACATGGTCAAGACCAAAGAGCTGTCCAAAGACACTAGAGACAAAATTGTACACCTCCACAAGGCTGGAAAGGGCTACGGGGAAATTGCCAAGCAGCTTGGTGAAAAAAGGTCCACTGTTGGAGCAATCATTAGAAAATGGAAGAAGCTAAACATGACTGTCAATCTCCCTCGGACTGGGGCTCCATGCAAGATCTCACCTCGTGGGGTCTCAATGATCCTAAGAAAGGTGAGAAATCAGCCCAGGACTACACGGGAGGAGCTGGTCAATGACCTGAAAAGAGCTGGGACCACCGTTTCCAAGGTTACTGTTGGTAATACACTAAGACGTCATGGTTTGAAATCATGCATGGCACGGAAGGTTCCCCTGCTTAAACCAGCACATGTCAAGGCCCGTCTTAAGTTTGCCAATGACCATTTGGATGATCCAGAGGAGTCATGGGAGAAAGTCATGTGGTCAGATGAGACCAAAATAGAACTTTTTGGTCATAATTCCACTAACCGTGTTTGGAGGAAGAAGAATGATGAGTACCATCCCAAGAACACCATCCCTACTGTGAAGCATGGGGGTGGTAGCATCATGCTTTGGGGGTGTTTTTCTGCACATGGGACAGGGCAACTGCACTGTATTAAGGAGAGGATGACCGGGGCCATGTATTGTGAGATTTTGGGGAACAACCTCCTTCCCTCAGTTAGAGCATTGAAGATGGGTCGAGGCTGGGTCTTCCAACATGACAATGACCCAAAGCACACAGCCAGGATAACCAAGGAGTGGCTCTGTAAGAAGCATATCAAGGTTCTGGCGTGGCCTAGCCAGTCTCCAGACCTAAACCCAATAGAGAATCTTTGGAGGGAGCTCAAACTCCGTGTTTCTCAGCGACAGCCCAGAAACCTGACTGATCTAGAGAAGATCTGTGTGGAGGAGTGGGCCAAACTCCCTCCTGCAGTGTGTGCAAACCTGGTGAAAAACTACAGGAAACGTTTGACCTCTGTAATTGCAAACAAAGGCTACTGTACCAAATATTAACATTGATTTTCTCAGGTGTTCAAATACTTATTTGCAGCTGTATCATACAAATAAATAGTTAAAAAATCATACATTGTGATTTCTGGATTTTTGTTTTTAGATTATGTCTCTCACAGTGGACATGCACCTACGATGACAATTTCAGACCCCTCCATGATTTCCAAGTGGGAGAACCTGCAAAATAGCAGGGTGTTCAAATACTTATTTTCCTCACTGTAATTCAATGTGAGTACACAAATGTTGAAATGACATCTTTCAAATACATCTCCAATATTTACCCGGGGTTTGTTAAGTCTCTGGTCACACAACTGTTAGAAACATGTCAGGGTTTTTAGGTCGGGTAGAATCTATCGCCGTTGATCCTGTTCGTTTGTTTGCTGCTTTCATGGCTGTAGTAATGTAACAGCTGTAGCGTGCTGGGTTTACGTTTTTACAGGTATCTCTGGCAACCCGGCCTGGCTGTAAAACTAGGTAGTTGATAAAAAAAAAAAAAAAACAGGCCAAAACACAAACAGAAATTCCGTCACGGAACAGAAATTTCAAAAGGAGAAAATACTGGCATTAACATTGTTGTCAGAAAAGATAGTATTTCAACTTAGCATGTTTCCTTAATATCTGATGATGCATTGGGGTTATTTTTTTTATTTATTACAGTAAATAAATTACATATTGGACCTTTAAAAATGTCATAAGACCACTGTAAGAGTTTCTGTATCTTGGGGGATACAGTCATTTAACAGGCTGTAGGGGGAGGAGCTATGGGGGGAGGGGCATTATGTGGTTGCAGTTGATGAGAATCACTGATGGGGTGATGGGATCATGTAATCAGGTCATGTAACTTTATGCCAACATTCCAAATATCAAAATCCAAAATGGCAGCATAATGCTGACACAGACACTGGCCATGAGGTAGGTGTTATTATATTTTTCACGATTATGATGTTTTAGAGTGAATTTGTTTTAAAAAATAGTTTTTTTAAGGATAGTTTTACATGTTCTTGTGGATATTTTTAAAATTATTCTCACAACTTTGATAATCAGGCATTGCATGTCTGTATCCTGGGGGATACATTGCCCATATAAGGGTATTTAACAGGGGTGGTCACTCACAGATATACTTATGTTTTGAGGCCTGTTCTCTACAGATATTGAATAGGATAAAGGTGTGCAACATTGATTACTTTTTTATTTTACTCTCAAATGTGTATTATTGATGAATTCACCATTGTACACATGTTGTCAGGGAATTTCTGTCAGCCGTTTCTACAGTACAAGAAACAGCTTCCATTGCCCATAGAATATATCTGGTGTGGGGCACCACAGGGAAGATGGTAGAATAAAAAAAAAACAGGAAAAAGGTGTTATAAAAATTGGCACATGAACTGTTTAAAAAGTTATGAAATGTTAAATTTATATCCTACATGGGCAATGCATCTTGGGAGATTAAGTTCTGTTTTTTCCAATTTTTTTCTAATGGATAACATGTAATAATGTAGCTAATTAATTGTTTATGAACTGTTTTAAAAGTTGGCATATGAACTATAATAAAAAGAATACAATGCAAAATGTTACCCTAAATGGGCATTGTATCTCGGGAGATACAGAGTGTAACATAAAAAAACAAACATGAAAATGAACATTTTAGTCTAGATACATAAAAAAATAGGAATGAATCATTTTTCCATCAAATTTTTTTATGCTTGTCCCTTTAAGGGTTAAGGTGAATATGGTTAATGATGGTGAATGAGGTTAATGATATTAAATAATAAATAATAATTTGAAGAAAGTGAGGCTGCATGGCAACAGAAAAATGACAAAACTCAATGAGAAAAAAGAAGAATGGCCTAGATGCAGATGATAATATCAGTAAATTAGAGTATGTTAAGTGGGAGGGTGTGTGTGTGTATGGAGACGGACAGCAGTGAATACACATCACGTCATTGTGTGTGTGCACGTGTGTGTTAAGGAAGAATATACGTGTTGTTACACCAATCTTAATTTTGCCCTTATATTAATCTAATGCAAGTTAGATTGTTACACATCTTTGAGGCATCTTGAGAAGCCTCAAAAGTTAGCTACCCAGGTTCTCTAAATTAAGAACCATGTTTCCATGGTAACAATCAGTGACACCTGCAGACCAGTAGCACTAAATGACAAAAAAAGACGAAAATATGGCTCATAATGTATAATTTTCTGAAATTGTGGGATGCGCAATGAGAAGGTTTAAGATTGCAATAAGTCGGGTGCCTGGGTAGTTCACCTGAGTCTCTACCCATATGCAGAGGCTCAGTCCTCGAAGCAGGGGCCACGGGTTTGGTTCTGACCTGCTACCCTTTGTTGCATGTCATTCCCATCTCTCCCCTTTCAAGTCTAAGCTGTCCTAGCAACAATAAAGGCCTACAAATTAAAAAAAAGATTGCAATAAGTTGTTGGAGTAATGGTGGATCAGTAAGGAGATTGTCAATTGTTTTCATTTGTCGAGTGAAACTATTCTGAGCCTGACTGACGAGTTAGCAAAAGTACTGAGCCCTTACACATTAAGAAGCCACAGCAGATGTCTATTCATGGCACAATTAAGACTTCTCTTTACTTTCACACAAAACCCTCGTCCTCTCTCAGCCTTCTCTCAGCTTTGTCTGCACCCTCTACCCCCTCTGTCTATCCTTGTCATATCGCCTTATAATTTCATCCGTCCTCCTCATTCTCCTCCTCACTCCTTTTCCCTCTCATCCACTGTTGTATTTAGGCTCATCAAATTTGATTTCAGAGTGAGAGGCTTCTCCGTTTTCTTCAGTAACAGATGATTGAATTAAGTAGCTTAAAAAAAGGTTTTAACATGAGGATGGGTTTTAAGGGGCTACAAGAAGATAAAAAGGATGCAAATGAATGTAGTCACTGCAAAGTTACATCTATTTAGAAAAGCTAGTTATAGGTTTACAATCCCAATAGAGTATTTATCTGTGGTGCTGATGCATGACATTTCAAGAAAGAAGAACTACCACCAACAACCACAGATATTTAAAACAATTACCTAACCATTTTGCAAATGTTAAAATTGAATAAATCATCAATCCACTAGATACAAGATTTACAGGTTTGTTCTTATCGCCTTACTATCTTCTATCTTCTCTATGTATAGTACTTCTATTGTGGTACTATTATCGCAAGTAGGTGATAAAACCTCATAACTCAAAGTAGATCATCAAAATGGCTGTTTTTTTCAAACATGTAATCACATGTTCAAAGTACACAGAATTACAGTCACTTTTTCACCACACCTAATCAGTGTGTCATCAAAGACAATACCTTCATATAAAGTAATTGTCTTTCACAATGCAATGCTCACAATACTCTTCTGATTTGCATAAATATATTTCACCAACATTTAATCCAACTGCTCTTAATCACTAAACCATTTGGTAAATTTTTAATTGGTTCGTCAGCTATATATGTTACATGTCACACATAATGAATACTCGTTATTGCTAATTGATTTCACCTGGTGGTAACCACAATTAGTCACCCCATAAAAGAGAGGGGGGGGGGGTTGTAAACACTGGCAATTTTCTTCAACATGAAGCAGAAAAAAATTGGAAGAGCTCATAGACAAGGGATCCGTCAGAGAGGTGGGCATGGGGCCCGTCCAATGGTTGCTTGTCAGAGAGAGGGAGGCAGAACTGAGGCCTTACTATGGCAGAGTCTGCCAGATTAGTTGATCCACATCTAACAAGATCAACTCTCAATTCTATCAACCACATTTTTAGCCAAAAAAACTAAGTCTGGAGGCTATATTATGCTTTACCATTACATTTACAGTACATGTAAATTGTAATGCATGTAAAGTAAATGCATCACACATGTTACAGTATTCTTACAGTATAATATATCAACAGTATACTCCTTCTATGCTTATAATTGACAGAAAACCCCATAGTGGTGGCCTGGGCCCTGTGCTGACCAACCAGCAGGAGCGGGCAGTGGTGGAAATGGTGAGGGCCAGGAATGATATACGGCTATCGGAAATGAAGCAGGCAATTGAGGACAACAATGACACCTTTGCCTACACCTGGGTGTGTTGTGTGTTGTGTGTGTGTGCACGCGATTGTGTGTTGTGTAAGTCAGTTGGATTCACGCTGATGACAGGTCCGTCACTTCAACCTTTACTTCTCTGCCTATCCTTCCTCTCACATTAACTCTTTGTAGTTTTTTTATTTCTTGGTATAGAAGCTTCCCATTCAGAATGTGTGCTCTCTCTTTCACCTACAAACCTCCTAATCTGTTCTGGTGGATCTCATTTCCCCTTAATTCCTTCTTGTCCCAATGGTTTCCTGATGGTGACCTTTTGTTTCATATCCTGCCTCATGAATCAAAGGCATTAACTCACACACACACAAACAGGTGCGCATTCTACATAAATAAACACCTTTACGACATATATGAGTTGACTGCAATTATACCTTCACCTAACCTTTTGAGTTCAAAGATACGTTGTTTGATACATTGTCGTGCCTGTTTGCCTCTAGTCTTTTCCAGCCTGCGTATCCATCTCGTAAATCCAGGAGTCTCTGTCGCTCCGGCGGGCATGGACACTTACTCCATCCATTTGTCCGACGCATGCACAAAAGAACAACACAGAGGACAGCGTAAGTAAACATGGAGGCCACTGTGTACTATTGTTCAACATACTTTTGTGTACATAGACAGCAGTTCACTTTTATTGCTGGATGCTGAATAAAGTAAACAAGCCAAGTTAGCCCTCCGAGCTAACGCATGCTAACTACTGTAGCCGAGGGTAATAAAATAAAAAAAAAACAGAGGCTCTGTGTTCTGAACCAGCGTGAACCAAAACTGCTCACACACTTTTATTAACTCCCATATTGACAACGGCAGTGCATAAGGCTAGCTTCACTTCTTCCGTTTCTACCCTTCAAAATGAAAACACAACTTAAATTCACGAGGCAAAGAAAAAGAAGAAACTTTATTATTCGTCACATACAATCGTACAGTACAATAAGCTCTGCATTTAACCCATCCTAAGCATTAGGAGCAGTGGACAGCCACATACAGTGTCTGGGGAGCAACTTGGGGTTTAGTGTCTTGCTCAAGGATACTTTGACATGAGGCCGGAGGAGCCAGGGATCGAACCACCAATCTTGTGGTTGAGGGCAGACCTGTTCTACCTGAGCCACAGCTACCCAGCCCAACCCAATAAAACTTCTGACGACGTATACCCTGACCACGAAAGCCAGAGACTATATCGTATTAAGTGGCTGTAAACTGTAAATTCACCACTGCTAAGCAGAAGGCAGAAGATAAGTGAAGGGTAAAAAAGGCATTATCAGCTAAATGTACTTCCATTTACTTACTTGTCTGTTCAAGGTGGAGCTTTCATCTCTAATATAATGCTGGAAATTTTAATGAATAATAATTCATCATATTTTAATTGTTGTATTCTGTGAGTAAAATCTGAATCTGCAACGTAGCCAGTAACATTCTTCTGTCAGGTAAATGTTGTACAATGTTCTTCTCTGAAGTAGAAGTACATAGTAAGTCAGTAGTATACAGTTGACTTGCATAGTTTTTAACTGATTTGGAGGCCTTCTGTAAGTTATTTCGAGGTACAATGAGTTAGAATAGTAACATATTCAATATTTTTCATATCTAAACATAATGAATCTATAGCTGTTAGAGGGGCGCCAGTTAGTTCACCTAGTTGAGCGTGCACCCCATGTACAGAGGAATCAGTCCTTGTCGCAGCGGCCGTGGGTTCAGTTCCGACCCATGGCCCTTTGCTGCATGTCACCCCCCTTTCTCTCTCCCACTTTCCTAACTTAGTCTGTCCTATAAATAAAGGCAATACATGCCAAAAATAATCTTAAAAATAAAATAAAATCGATAGCTGTTAGAGCCCCCTTTGCCTCGGGCCCAGAGGCAGTTGCCTACCTTGCCTAAAGATAAAGTCTGCTCTTGGTGTTTTTTGCCGTGAACCAGAGTGTATTTCACTGGTGTTTCTGACCGTGAGTGACTGTGACTTGGGTATGTGATGCAACTAGAAAGAAAGCTGCAAGCAGCAATACCACAGGCCAAGCAATCGGCTCGTTACGAACAGGCATGTTTTGAACCGGCACTGCACTAGTTCTAGCACTAATATTAACTAATGGTACAGAACAAGGCTTCATGATGTTCAAGAGGTGTAAGGGGACAGCGAAAGCACTCTGCACAGCTTGTCAAATTACCTTCCTAATGCTCGTCAGCTGCCTCGTCTTTGTGGAGAAAGAAAGGACAAGTGGGGGGAGTGATCCATTCTCTTCCTTGTCACAGCAAAATCTTCCATCCATCTCTTTATAGGGTTCCTTTTGCTTTCTTTTCTTTTAAGTCCTGCTGCTCAAGTACAGACTGCTCAGATTCAAATGGTAGAGAGACCAGCTGTATTGTGGGCCTGTCAATCGTTTGTCTGCACTCTTTCAGAGTTGCCTCACTGAGCTTTAATAGGCTTTCCCATTAAGTCTATAGTTAACCATCATTCACCTGAGTCATCAGTAGGTCAAAGACCAGATAAATTACTTCTTATTAATTGCAAGATTCCATCTTCAAAATCATTGCAGACTTTTTATATTTTTTCATACATTGTGTCGAACTGCTTTATTTCTGCATTTTTAATCGAAGAAAATATGCTGCGTTCAACATTAGTTTGACTGTTAAAATATATTCAACAATGTCTTACCTGTTTTTTAGGGTTTAAAGTGGTTTGTCTTAGAAATTGACCCATTGCATTGACACTACATTTACTCACGTACTGTTGACTTTGTCCCCTATCACTTGCATGAAAGCACATTAGGAAGGAATTATTTAATGGCCAGTATGAACGGAAGGACTGATTACATCAAGCAATATGCAGTGGCAATCCGGTCACCAACAGCCATGTTTTGGTTGAGTATGCAGCTGGAGGATTTTTGAACAGTGGTTCTTGATGCCCTTTCAAATTTATGTGGCAAAGTCACCATATGTCAGGGTGTTCTCCGAGGACCTAAAGATCAAAGCTAACCAAGCTGTAGTTGTGGGCTTCCTCACACTGCTCGCTCGACGACTCCAGCACAACCATATAAATGCTGGCTAAAGGATGAAATGGCACAGCTCAAAATGATAAAGCATACTGGTCTCGGCTCAACCAGGCAGTTTGATAAGATCTGCAGTGGTGGAAAATATTTAAGTAAACATGCTGTAGTTAAGTGTTTTGTTTTAGGTTTTTTTTAAGATTATTTTTAGGGCATTTCCGCCTTTAATGATAGGAAAGCAATGAAAGTGGGAGAGAGAGGGGGAAGACATGCAGGAAACTGTCCCAGGTCGGACCTGAACCCTGGACCTTCTGTGTCGAGGCACAAACCCCTGTATATGTGCGCCATCTCTACCAACTAAGCCATCCTGGCCACTTTTTTTTAAAGATCTTTCTGGGGGCTTTTCCCTTTATTTGTGTTGACAGTGGATAGACAAGAAAGGTGGGTGAGAGATGGGGGATGACACGCAGCAAAGGGCCGCAGGTCAGATTCAAACCTGGGCTGCTGCAAAGGACTCAGCCTACATGAGGCACACGCTCTTACTGGGTGAACTAGAGGTCGCTCCGTTAAGTACAATTTTGAGGTACTTTTACTTTAGTTGAGTATTTCTATACTTTATACTTCTACTGCTCTATACATTTCAATGGCAAATAGTTTTTTTTTCTTTACTACATTTATTGTACATATTTAGTTAGGTTTTGTTTTGCAGATTAAGATTATAATGAAAAATATAATCAAATTAAATGATCAAGTAATATAGATTAAACTACCCAGCAGTGGACACAGTAGTTAAAATTATCTCCACTTTTAACAGCTGCAACACTAAAATGTTGCTTATACATTAATGCATAAATAATTATAACCCAAAATATTATTCAGAAATAGGCCATTCTACATAGTTTTACTTTTAGTACTTTAAGTATATTTTAATGCTAATACTTATATTTTAATATACTTTCACTTAAGTAATATTTTGAATGCACTTGTATGAACTTGTATTTCTTCACATTTGTTACTTTTACTTAAATCTGAGTACTTCTTCCACCACTGAGGCTCTGGCAACGGTGTCTGCTCTACTTGACCAATCTCTATATCTTTTTTCTTTCAACTTTTATATTATGTATGGGTGTATGTGATGGCTGTAGTTAATGTTGGTAAAAATATTCAATTTGAATATTTCAATAATAATGAAAATGAGTTGTCCTATTTCATAGTAAATACAGTGCCTTGCGAAAGTATTCGGCCCCCTTGAACTTTTCGACCTTTTGCCACATTTCAGGCTTCAAACATAAAGATATAAAACTGTAATTTTTTGTGAAGAATCAACAACAAGTGGGACACAATCATGAAGTGGAACGAAATTTATTGGGATATTTCAAACTGTTTTAACAGATAAAAAACTGAAAAATTGGGTGTGCAAAATTATTCAGCCCCCTTAAATTAATACTTTGTAGCGCCACCTTTTGCTGCGATTACAGCTGTAAGTCTCTTGGGGTATGTCTCTATCAGTTTTGCACATCGAGAGACTGACATTTTGGCCCATTCCTCCTTGCAAAACAGCTCGAGCTCAGTGAGGTTGGATGGAGAGCGTTTGTGAACAGCAGTTTTCAGTTCTTTCCACAGATTCTCGATTGGATTCAGGTCTGGACTTTGACTTGGCCATTCTAACACCTGGATATGTTTATTTGTGAACCATTCCATTGTAGATTTTGCTTTATGTTTTGGATCATTGTCTTGTTGGAAGACAAATCTCCGTCCCAGTCTCAGGTCTTTTGCAGACTCCATCAGGTTTTCTTCCAGAATGGTCCTGTATTTGGCTCCATCCATCTTCCCATCAATTTTAACCATCTTCCCTGTCCCTGCTGAAGAAAAGCAGGCCCAAACCATGATGCTGCCACCACCATGTTTGACAGTGGGGATGGTGTGTTCAGGGTGATGAGCTGTGTTGCTTTTACGCAAAACATAACGTTTTGCATTGTTGCCAAAAAGTTTGATTTTGGTTTCATCTGACCAGAGCAC
The DNA here is from genome assembly GCA_023566125.1 of Zingel zingel. Taxonomy (NCBI): domain Eukaryota; kingdom Metazoa; phylum Chordata; class Actinopteri; order Perciformes; family Percidae; genus Zingel; species Zingel zingel. The sequence continues at coordinate 19,640,275 of CM042314.1, read as the reverse complement.
CTTCTTCCACATGTTTGGTGTGTCTCCCAGGTGGCTTGTGGCAAACTTTAAACGACACTTTTTATGGATATCTTTAAGAAATGGCTTTCTTCTTGCCACTCTTCCATGATGGCCAGATTTGTGCAGTATACGACTGATTGTTGTCCTATGGACAGAGTCTCCCACCTCAGCTGTAGATCTCTGCAGTTCATCCAGAGTGATCATGGGCCTCTTGGCTGCCTCTCTGATCAGTCTTCTCCTTGTATGAGCTGAAAGTTTAGAGGGACGGCCGGGTCTTCGTAGATTTGCAGTGGTCTGATACTCCTTCCATTTCAATATTATCGCTTGCACAGTGCTCCTTGGGATGTTTAAAGCTTGGGAAATCTTTTTGTATCCAAATCCGGCTTTAAACTTCTCCACAACAGTATCTCGGACCTGCCTGGTGTGTTCCTTGTTCTTCATGATGCTCTCTGCTCTTTAAACGGACCTCTGAGACTATCACAGAGCAGGAGCATTTATACGGAGACTTGATTACACACAGGTGGATTCTATTTTTCATCATTAGTCATTTAGGTCAACATTGGATCATTCAGAGATCCTCACTGAACTTCTGGAGAGAGTTTGCTGCACTGAAAGTAAAGGGGCTGAATAATTTTGCACGCCCAATTTTTCAGTTTTTTATCTGTTAAAAAAGTTTGAAATATCCAATAAATTTTGTTCCACTTTATGATTGTGTCCCACTTGTTGTTGATTCTTCACAAAAAATACAGTTTTATATCTTTATGTTTGAAGCCTGAAATGTGGCAAAAGGTCGAAAAGTTCAAGGGGGCCGAATACTTTCGCAAGGCACTGTATATGTTGAGACATTGCCGTTTTAATTGGGCTTTAATATAGAATACACATGACACAAAAAACTTTTGTCAGTTAAGATAAAAATTTTTTAACTTTGATACAAGCATAAAATGTCCTTTCTTAATTTATTTTAAAATCACAATAATCATCCCCTCCATCCATCCAAATGAGCCAAAACAAAGTCTGAGTTCCTCATAATTTTCTATTTCTTTAATGATTCACATCCTCAAGCCTCAGCAGACACACACACAAACACACACACACACACGTTTAAGAGGTATGTTTTTGCCATGACGAGAAACCATTTGCTCATTTTGATGGAGGACGAAAAGTGAGGTTGAGTTGTCTAAGTGGATTTTTCATTACTAAATGTAATAGGGCAAAGGAAATTGCATCTGCTGGAGCAGGAGGGGTATTAGGATTCCTCAAGTGCTTTTTTCATTAATATTTGTAATGACCAAAGAGGTACAGTGCAGCTGTATATGCGCATTAAAAAAATTAGCACAGTGCTCTGTCTCCCATGTGCACGCTCTGTCCCTCCTATCTCTGTCTCCTCCACTTGCCTGCTATCTGCAATTTTGAAAAGGTACATCCAAACTCACTAGGGAATGAAAAAGCATATATTTTTCTCCCTGCTATACCACTCAGGACTGAGACAGAAGTGGAAGACTAACAACAAGGAAATAATATTGCAAATGGAAAGCTATTATGGTGGCCGAGCACTTTCTCATGCTGCTTCTGAAATGTCATTTCTCATGTGCCTGTTTGTACATTAAAAACTTTTAAAGGCTAAAAAAGTGTAATTTCCTGCAGACTGCAGATCAGCCTTTCAATGGACATCAGAACCACAGTGCAACTGTATTACATTTAGGAGGAAATGGTGAAGGTCATAAGCTTCATAAAAAAATGAAAATCCTGCTTTAAATGATTGGTTTGTGACCTGTGTACTGTGTTTGCTCCCTGCCCACTTCCATCCTGGTAATTGGCAGTGGTGGAAAAAGTACTCAGATCCTTCATCTAAGTAAAGAATACTCTATTACTGTCTGTTGTTAAAAGTCCTGCATTGAACGCTTTACTTAGGTAGAAGTGTCATCAGCAAAATAAATCTAAAATTTAAAAAAAATACCTAGCTACTATGCAAAATAATCCCTTTAAGTGTTATATTCCTAAACATTATATTCATGGATTATTATTAGTTCCACCAAGAAAGTTAAGTTTGGTTTGTCCGTTTGTTGGTTGCTTTGTTTATCTGTCAGCAGGATTACGGAAAAACTATTGGCCGGATCCGACAGGAAAAACATTGCAAGATAGAGTGGTTGTGCTGCATTCCTGTTGTGTCAGAATAATTGGAAAATTATTCCCCGACTGGGTTAATTCACACTGCATTAACATTGTGAAATAGGGCATGCCATGGCGGGGGTCTGCACTCTCCGAGTGCCCTTCTAGTTATTGTTATATTACCTAAAAATGTAAGCTGCATTTAAATGTTACAGATGTTCAAGGTGGGTTTAATTCTAATTACTTTATATACTGTTAAATCTTAAAGAATCATTGTATAGGTCATAGGTCATATAAAGCTCATTGGTCAAATAAATGTAGAAATAAAAGTCAAATATTTCCCTCTGAAGCAAAAAGCAGTAATAAATGGAAATATTGCTATACACTTGAGGAAATACACATTATATCGCCAGGTAATATATGACTTTATCTGACCCTCAACTGTTTATTAATCCTAGAAAATCCATTCAAAGAACGATGAAAACTAAAATCTTTGACAAATTCTCACCTTGAAGTCCATTCAATGTTACAATTAGGGAAATGACGGACCCAAAAATGCAGAGACAATAGGGCAGTGGTGAGCTTGAGGATTTCATAAAATAAAAAGGGATACAACAAAAGGAGTCCTGAAGAAAGCAGGCAAAAGTGGTAGCAAAAACCGTTGAGGCACCAAAAGACCAGTCATCCAAAAACTATAACAGAAAATCGCAACCATGACATTCAATAGCTGTTCCTAAACTTACAATCAATCATGATCTTCATAAACAAAAAAGTATGATTCATTTTGTCATATTATTTTGTCAAAGGTGTACACAGCTACGCTATTACCAGTATTGTATACAGTGAGGTTTAACTGCAGCATCACAACACTTTCACTTTCATTAACTCTATCATCCAATATTTATTCCACTTGTATCTCCCTATGGGTTGCTTCTCCCCCCCTCCATCGTATCCAGCATCATTAGCACATAACAGGTTATCGACATGCATGGCAGGGTCCTGATTTAGACGTTCAACCTGATTAGCCCTTAACGAACCAAACCCAACTACCTGAATGGAAGAGCACACAGTGCCATAAGACAATAACAAACGAGCCCTCCTGCACACAGACGCACAAATGTAAGCGCACATATGTACTGTACTTCTATTGTATAAGGGCAGATAAGACACAAATTAATTTGAGTAGAACACATTGTTGAGATGTTTCATCTTAAAAGAGACATTTCTGACACCTCTAAAGAGCTACAAAACCAGATAATACCGCAGGGCTACTTTCAATTACCATTACAGTATGTGTGGTTAAACAGTGCATATCCCAAAGGTGCATTTAATGAAGCTATTACAAACCAAATGAAACACTGCTACTCTGTCCGGTTATTGATTTTTCTTGTTATTCTTGAGGAATACAATACTCATTTGACAAGGAGAAATGGAAAGATAAAATTAACAGTGAGCTCTTTTCAAGCATGTTTTATTAGTCAAAGAGTGTGAAAGAAAATGATAAAACCGTAAGAACAATTCTATTTCAATATACAGTAAACACTGTGGCAAAGCTTCAAATTTGTGATATATACAGTATATACTGTCTTTATCAAAGACAAAAATATAGATGAGGCTCTATAATGAAAAGAAATAATCAAAGCTCATGGACTCTCCTTTTTCTCCCTTTCCTCTCATTCTCCTCTGGGGGAGTTTATTAAAGACCCACGATGCCCTTGGATATTCAATCAGTTGAAATGGATGTACTGAATAAATTCAAAGGCTGGCAATTCATTACAACAATCAGACTATGAACTATTTTCTCCCCCGATTCTCTTCTCTCATCTCACATGCTTCACTTCACATAGTTTTTAATGTTACATACAATTTGGGATGCTCGACTCTGGATTGTTTAAACTAACTGATATCCTATCATTAATGTGCAGTGCAGATAGTATATATCTGTTTACTTTGGTTGGGAGAGATCCAGTGCATTTCAAACAGAAAATATCTCTTTGAATAAATGAATGAAATCCTCTAACGACAAATGGCAGAATGTCACATTCACATATAGCAGATGGGATGCATTGCAACACACTGCTTGCTGATCATCAGACATCCAGTTCACACATTATGTTTTCCAAATCTGAAGCAGAAGGGCAGGTTGATCACCAATCCTAAAAAAAATCATTAGTTTCATTACATGAGTGAGAATTTGTAATTTTTCATCACTGCATGAGGGCAATATACTTCTCCGCTGCCTGTAGTTTTTCTCATTATTGCCCACCTCTCCTCTGTGTCTATTTTCTCCTGTCTCTCACCCTTTGCTCCAGCTTCTGGACTATTTTCTCATTGACGGGGTCCACCTTGGTCACCACAGCTTTTCTGCCGTCTGGTTCAACCACGACGGTCATAACACAGCACATATCCACCAGCTCCTCCTGACACCTCCTCATTCCAATGTCTAGCTCACCTCTCCTGGCTGGGTCACGCTTCAGAGCTCCCTTCTCCGCCACCGAGAAGCCCAGCAGGCCTGTCAAAACCTCATCGGACAGCTCCACGTCCAGGTAACCACTTCCATCGGATATTGTAGCGCAGACACGCCAAAGACCGTTGTTGCTGCTCAGTTTCCCCAAGAGAGTCACAATGAAAGCTTTGACACGGATCTCTGTGGTATGAGCCTGTGGTTTGGACATCATCTCTTCTAGCAGGCATAAATATGTAAAAGGTGGAGAGGTCAACGCGAGAGCAGGGACCAAGCTGTCACTCTGTGGATCTGTTTTAGCAGATGGTCTATCAAATACTGCAGTACTTGAGATGTAATTTAGCCCCTGAGGTGTGTTGCGTGATCTCTCAAATGTAGTATCTGCTACACTTCTCGATGAGTCGCTGGTAAGTCTACAACTGGTGCCTGAAAGTTCTGTTTTGTTGGTAGCTCTCTCTTGGTCTCTACTAGGTCCCTGATGGGGAGGGAGCTGATTTGGCCCTCCAGTCCTTGCAGTTTCTACCTCTGCGAAAAAGCAGTCCATATCTTCATCCATGAAATCTGTCTCATCATTAGCAATACATTCTAAATCATGGGATGGCTCTAAAGTTGCTGCTGGGGAAAATAACTGCCCTGTAGCGCCAATAGTACAGCCTTGATAGTCTCTTTTCTGTGTGGTGGATCTGGAGTTGCTTGAACCAAGCATTGAGCCAGATTCATTCAAAGTGTGCTGCTCAAACTGAGCAGTTGGGGCTTTTGTTGCTGTATTAGGATTTCCTGTTATTCTGTCGTTGTTCTGTGGCGTGCTTCTGTGACTTCTGTCATCATTTGTACTTTCTTGAAAAATCAAACTGTCCAACTCGTCCAGGGGAAGATCGTCAAAGTCTTCATCAGGAAAGTCTTCGTCTGCCACGTTGTGCTCTGGGATCGCTTGTTGAATCGAGGAGTCAAAGAGGTCAGAATCCTCCTGTTTGTTACCATGGCGACGACTTTGTACTGAACTACCTCCGTTGCTCTGGGTCAAACCACTTCTGTAAGAGCGGGCAGATGCTTCACTTCTAAAAGTGACCAACCAAAAATGTTAGACGGAGTTAATATAGCTTTAAACCAGCAAGTGTTTTTAATAGTGTTGGTGGGCCCATTATGACAGAGGTATACCCTAAAAATTCAAATCTCATGTCAAAATAGGTAGGAGTCTTTATGAAAAAAGTAAAACCTCTAACACTACAGAAACAAAGGGACCAAGATAGTTATAAGTCAGTTATGAGTCTTATCTTTGATTACAGCATGTACATTTACAATACCATGACACCACAGCTTGTCGTTCAAGTCAAAACGATCAAATTATGTGGCAATTTATTCTAATTTGTTTCTGACTATGCAGGAAATTGGTGGTCACAGGATAGCAGGCAAAGACAGCAATACCAACAATGACAAAAAATAATATATAAAATAAGTTCCGTCCCTAGGCTGTAGAATTAAAGTGTTAAAGGGATAGTCCGGATCTTTTGAAGTGGGGTTGTATGAGGTACTTATCCATTGTCAACGTATTACCTACGGCGGTCGGCACACCCCCAGTTTGGAGATGCAGGCAGGAGTCCCGACACGGAAGCTAAGCAATGTACTGTTGTGGACAAGGCCACCTAAAAAAAGGACCACTTAAAAAAAATGTATATCAGTGTAAGTGTACGCTGATTTGTCTGACGGCAAGGTAAAGCGGTAATAATTAATTCTAAATATAGCATACACTGATATACATTTTTGGGTGGACCTTTTTAAGGAAAACTATCCCTTTAAATGCTTCCTAAAGTAGCTAAAAGTTAAATGCAGATTTTTTTTTTTCTGAAGCCAAACATTACGCTAAAATTCTAAATGTCAAGGTATATAATATGCTCGACAGTAAACACTGAGTAGTTCCAGCATCAAAATGTCAAGACATCACATTGTTAACCACCCACCTGGATGAGGCTGACGAGACAAGGCTCCTGACAGAAGAGCTTCTGAAGGACTGAGTGGAGGTCTCACTGAGCGTCCCGTAGCCACTGTCTCCAACAGGCCAATCTGGAACCCTTTCCACCACCACCTGGGCCTCCAGACTGGCCAACAGCTCTGCGTCATCCAGCTCCAGGTCCTCCACTTCCTGGTTATCTGAAGAGAAAACAAAAAGAGGCACAACATCATTCATGATTATGTTAAAAAAATAAAAAAATAAATAAAATTTAGGTTAAGAAATAAGGCATCCATTTCCATTCTTAAACAGGCCTTATTTTATATCAAATCTAAATAGTTGAATTAAATTAAATACACCTTGCTGTGGTGCTAGTGGGGCCTCCTCCCCCTCCTGCTGCTCCTCAGGAAGTCCGAGCGTCCGACACAGCACCCTGCCCTGTAGTATAGAAATATACCGCTGGATCTGTATACATTATTGCATGTTATACACTGCTGTATAAAAGCAGCTGGGATTATGTCTTCATCTTTGCTTCATGAGCTGTAAAAAACTAACTGGCGCATAACAACTAGGTTTAATCTCAATGCTGTATTAAATGAAAAATTAATCAAAAGGTTATTAGGTCCAAATAGTATTCATACCAAATTTGTAACTTAAATTAAGAAAACATAAATGTGTTTTGGCTTAAATCTGCTTTTGACAGACAATAGAAACCAACTGTTTACCTGGTTATTCCTCTCCACCAGGTCCTCTACTTCACCACCCAGGACCTTGATGTTGGACGGCCCCAACAGAAGCATCCCAAGTCTGCAAACCATCTGCCCTTGCAGCTGCAGCTTCACACCAGGCCTGAGGGTTCAGAGCCAACAATCCCAATAAAAAATATAGTTTCCTTTTCCAAAAATATGGTACAAAAGTTTCAGAAAATCAATCCTGTTTTCTTAATTCTTGAGAAACTGGCAGTGACGTAGCAGTAATGTGTTTATTAACTTTATATTAACATATAAATAAGTTACAGCAGTCCCTATGTTTCCCTTAGCTTCCATTAACTTGAACACATTCTTCGTTGTAAAACTAGAGACACAGTTGCTTGAAAGATGTAACCAAAACACGTCGGTAGCAGCAAAAAAACACCACAATGCAGTTCAATGTTTCACAGACCTGAGAGCTGTGCTGAGTGCAGGGATGGGCTGATACTCCATGGCCTCCAAGCTCTGGACTCCATCTGTCACCTGTACAACAGAGATTTACATTTTCAAAATATTACAAAAGAAGGTTCAACATTATTGCTGCCCTTGCCTGGTTTCTCTAAACTGGTAAAAGTAAAAAAATGAATAATATCAAAACAGTTTTATGCATTTATGTGTATATACTGTATTATATGCTGACTGGCCTGGACGTTTCAAAATGCAAAGCTTTGACAGCGATTCCAGTGCATTTTAAGCTGCCATGGTTCTTTGCATCCGATGACTCCTAGAATTTCATTTCATTTAATGTTTATTTGATAGGGACAAAAACAATATACATAGAAAATTGCACAATTATCCAGTGCAATTGTGAGACTTCAGGTCTCAGAAACAGTATAAAAAAAAAAATAAAAATAAAAAAAATAATAATAATAATAAAATAAATAAATAAATAAATAATAATAATAATAATAATAATAATAATAAAGCCATTACAATGTTTCTAAGCAATACTAGCACTACTCTTTAGAAACCATAGAGCAGTCACAATTAAGTATTTAGTAATTTAGTATTACTTAAGGTGAGAATTACAGTCCGCACCTTATATATCATCAATTTACTCTTTAATATGCTCCCACTGATTGTACCTGTCCACCTTGATTCAGTTAGGAAGAGAAGTAGAATGCTTCATTATTCTACCCAACCAAACCCATCTCACTAATAAAGGCAGGAGTCTCTGTGAGTCGGTCCAGGCCGGAGTGAGTCATTATTTATTTCCCAGGATGCCAATGGCATGTCCTGCCCTCCTCTGCTTTACTTTGCCTCTGATTGGCTTACCCTGACATCCTAACCAACCCAACCCAAAAATATTTGCTTCTGGCTGGTTATCTAACTCGCACGCGCATGAGTAAACAAACATGGAGGCCACTGTGTACTATTGTTCGACATACTTTTGTGTGAAAAAAATAGCGCTGCCCCCTAAAATGTTCAATATTAATAGACTCAATAAAACTAAGCAAACACACAACAGAGGTTGAAAAAAAAAAAACTACTTTATTTCATAGGTGCCTCTGACCTGCAAGACTAGCATACGGGTTGTTCTGGCTTCCCATGGCCTCTGAGTGGCCTGTGTGACAGCAGACACCTCGTCATTGGCACAATCTGAGCCCCTCCACTTCTGCAACTGACCATACGCAGGCTGACTGGTGTCCAGAAATGAGTCAACCTAAAACAGAGTGGGACCTTTGATTATGTTGACTTTTCCCTGCATATAAATTGTGATATTATCGTTTTTTATTGGATAAAAATCTATGTGGCACATATAATAAAGTGAATGGGAAATATTTAGACTGCTACATTATTAAGCAAAAAATCCCTTTAACCACATATTTTAGGATCACAACAAACAAACTACATTAAGGGATTTGTAACCTGACAGCTCCATTAAACAAATGCAATAGGAACATTCTAATAATTTCTTTGCTCAATGCAAACTGCTATTTTTACCGTTACATGATTGTGCACGTGTGTTGATGAAATATATAGCATGACATATATGATCAACAAGCCTGTACCTGGACACAGAAGGTGCCGTTGAGTTCAGTCTTCTGGGCCTGAGAGAGCCCTTCAGGAAGAACAGGATAGCCCAGGTCCCTCAGGTCAGTCAACAGCCACTGGTCCAGTGCCTACAATTTCACATAATGCATTGAGAGACACACAAGGGTTTAAGCTATTGAACATTAGGGCTGGGTATCGTTCAAAAATATCCGATACTCGTACCGATACCAATACCGTAACTTGAATACCGGTTACTAAATTATATTTTTTTCGATACCAATTTTATGAAACTAAAAGAAATGACAACATTACGGCACAAATCTTTTTATTTATTTTTGAGCTCCTACTACGTGATCCTCATCTCTGTGTAACGTAGAGTTTTTCCTGCGTGTCTTCACGACGTGAAATTTACTCCTTATTATTAGGTATTGAAATTGGGTATTGAATGACGAGACATTTTTCAATACTCCATACTTTAGAGGCAATTCAGTCGGTGCCTAAAAATTGTGTTCGGTACCCAGCCCTATTGAACATCCTAATCTACATTGTTAAAGGGCTATCCCGGGTTGTGATCTAGTGACCATGTGGGCCACTTGAATGATCTGATAACACTGTTATGTTCCTGGAACCATCATAAGATGATATGTGCCTTGAGAAATAAAGCATTATCCTCCTCAAGTATCTATAAAAAAAAAAAAAGAGAGAGAGATAGACATAGGCCAGGGATGCAGCTGTTCAGCAACAATATTTAGGTACACTGTGGTGTACAAATGATACAGAAAAACATACCTACATGACGCCACCACCAGCTAGTACAGCTGACACCAGGCAAGATGGATTCATGCTGTTTACACACAAAAAATTGCCATGCTATCAGCATGTAGTAACAGGAAACCAGGATTTGTCAGACCAGGAGGTGTACTTTCACTCCTCAATCGCCCACTTTTGCTGATCACTACCCACTGTACATATAGCATTAGCTTCCTCTTCTCAGATGACACTAGTAGAGCTGTGAATGGTCTTGGGCTTTTAATGCTTATCTGCTCCAAGGTTCAATCAGTTGTGCTTTCTGTGCACTGGACATTTGTATAGGGTTCAACAATATTTGTTTACTGGGTCCTACAGTGTGTGCATCCTTGGCATGCCAAGTTAAAAAGTTGTTGTGTCTGTTTAGCGTGCAAGGATACTGGAATTTCCTTCCATTCAAGAAAAAAAGAGACACAAACCATCTGCTGTGAGATTATTCAGTTTAATCTAGGTTACTACATCTAGAGTGGTACACCCTAAAGACAGCATCACCCCAGAGAGGTAAAGCGGAGTGGTGTATGACACCATATTTAACAGCTGTGACAGCGACACTGGTATTGCTTTCCCGTTGTGAGTCTGTGTGTGTGTCATTATGGCAAAATAGGGTCCTGGAGACACATGCTGTAGTGGGAACTACCACAGAGGGAGTTTTGAGTACTTTGCCAGGAGTCATCAAGATAGTGTTGCAACCGTGCAAGATTCAGTCATGAAACAGGTGTGTAGTTAACATCAAGATAAAGGCAGAGTTCAAAAATGGGTGTGGTCCGAGCAAGGGGGAGGGGTAAAGGCCGTTTTACAGTCGCCGTAGCCGAGCTCACGCATGCCAATGTGACATCAAAATGACGTGCGGGCGCGCGACAAAGCGGAAACAGGAAGCATGAACGAGCTCGAGAGCAACCGGATGCCAGGACTCTCAGAGTGATTGCAAGTCTCTCTTGTAAACTTACTGGGTTAAGATGAGTTATTTTATGGCGAATGAAACATTTTATTCGACGAAGTAGGTCAACCAATCAAATTAAAGCATTGATGTCAATGCTGCTGCCAGTTCTGCCGTTGTTTACCTTTTTCTTATTCTTCTAGTCCGTAGAAATAGCAAAGTCGGTAGCCTTTATTCATTAGTGCCACCACTGTTCAGGAGAAGACTGCAACTAGTGTCGCGACCACCACGCGCGAGTATAAACAGTTACTGCGCTCGCATGACGTCACACTGGCACTCGACAGCTCGGCTGCGGTGAGTATACCGCACGTTTAAGAAGTAGGAAAGATTTGGTGTCGCGACTGATGTGATCCCATCGCAAGATGGTCTCTTATTGTTTTAATAATTGACTTAACTGTTGACCAATGCAAATGTCCAACAGTAAAATAAATAAATAATCAAAAACAGAGAAAAACAGCAAATCCTCACATGTGACAATCAGAAATCAGCAAATGTATGAAATTATAATTATCAAAATTGCAAATTCATTTTTTTCCTGTTGATTAATTGATTGAATTAATTTGTTTCAGCTCCACACAGCTGTGGGGAACGCAAAGACTGAAACTTGAAACAGCTGTCTGTAAACATCTGTCAAAACATCATCAACCAAGAGTCAGTGGATGATCGGAGAAAGATTAAGGAGGACATTCACATCCAATACCAGAGACCATCTTGGAACACAGACAGGAGTCACCATCTCCCCCCTCCGTATACAGGAGACCACCTGTTATTACATGGCCCAAGTCCCATACTTAAGTCACATCATAGACACAAGTGAGCTGCAAATTCTAGACTGTGATCATTTTGCATTCAGCTGCAAAGTGAGACATTCAGACATCCTGCCTACCTGTTGGTTGATTTGCTGCTGTGACAGACGACTTGCTCCTCCTGCCTCTTCCTGCAGCCACTCCACACATGCTTCCAGCCAGGCAAAAGGCACCAGGACGTGCCAGGAGGACTGCAGCCAGGCTTGGGTAGCACGTACCACTGCCTCGATCTCAGGGGCCATCCTCTTCCTTTTTGTGTATTTGACTCTTATATTTCCTCCACTGTTATCTATTATTATATGAAGACAGTTCTGTTATTAATATTCCGTATAATTGATCAGTAATGACTCTACACTGGATTACACATTGACACGTTTAGTAAATTACGTTTTTTAGCATACAAGTAGTGGTTCAACTGTTACATTTAATTGAATTAATTGCATAGCACCCTGCAATACCTAAGTGATTTTAAAGGGAATTTCTATGTTAAAGGGTCATATTCTCTCTGTATCTCCAGAACCACTTGACACTAAATCTTGTGATGATTTATCGACAGGAGAGATTAGTCTATTATGATACAAGAACATATAAGGGTTGCTTTCTGTTATTTTTCTGTGGTCACATCAGCACTGATAAGCCCTGTGTCTCTGCAGATGGTCACGTCTGGGTACTGTGGAGGAGAAAGCGAGATTGAGTAAGAAATGCAGGCAGGGATAGCGACCGACAGAATAACAAATCACAAACTAAGTAATATTAAAACCATGTTCAAGTGAGTGTTGATATAGAGGTTACCTTAGAGGCATGGAGGCAGCCTCTTTCACAAAGTGTTGTGGAAAGTAGCCAAGGCGCCAAAGTTGACTAACGTTAACCCAACTTAGCAACGGTAGTGCTACTGTCACTTAGCTTTGTGTCCATACAACATGACCATAGAAGCTTTTATATACAACAACAGTTCTTAAACATAACAAGTGTGCCTCTACAAGTACTTAGAAAGACACAACTTAACATTAGCCTAGCTGACCATACCTTATAAACAGGAATGACTTGAGCAACAACACTATCTGGCTCCTTATCTTGTCGCGTTGGAAACGCCTAAGCTCTTGTGATTGACGTCTCTACTAGCCAATTGTGACTCTCGCCTGTTGATTTGCCTTCTGTTCAACCAATCGGCACACTTTAGCTAAACTGGTGCATTTCCATGTTCGGTAGAGAAGGAAGGAAGGGGGAAGAGCGAGGTGTTGCACTGCAGGTTTGTGTTTTGACGGTATTTTCCTTTTTTTCTGTGCCACATTGAGTCTAATGTAGCTGAAGTGCACAGGTACTATAACAATAAATATGTCTTTAGCAGTCACTTTGTTTCTTATTTTGTGGCTTGTACAACGCTGCCTAATTAGCTGGCCTGGCTAGCTAACGTTAGCTCCCCTTGTGCTCAACCGACATTATGGCAACATGGCGAAATTAGCTAGCTAGCCGCTAGCTTGAGTGGCTCGGGCTGGTCTTTGTATTGATCGATTGGTCATGTTGTATAAACCCACACGCGTTAGATAAGTTCCTTGCCTCTTATGTAACTAGTTAGCTAGCTAGCTAGCTAAGTGTTTGAAAATAGTGTACGACCGGCATATAATTAAATTACTATTTCATAACGTTACACGACGAAGCTCGGAGCTAACGCAGTGCCCCCTGGCTATTTAGCTAGCTTGCAACCCAGAGGTAATGTTGGCTAACGAAGGAGCTTAGCTAGCTAACGTTAACCTTAGCTACTGGTCAGCTAATTAGCTTCAGTGGAGCTAAGTTAGCTCACTTTCGGCAAGCTAGTATAACGATAACTGTTAATTAGCTTAACTGTATTATACTAGAGGGTGTGCTTTAACGTAATTATTGGCACGACAGTGATGGGTTTAGGGCCGAGCCGGTCAGTGTAACGTTTCGTTAATATTGCGATTAACGCTAACGTTATGTTGCATACAACAGTTAACGTTACCAACTGAATTAAATATATAATCAAACTGTAACGTTATTCATATTGTGGGTCAATTTGCTCACATACAAAAAAGTACTCAATTTCTGGCGTAATGTAGCTAACGTTATTAAGTTTAACGTTACATTGCTTGAAATTGAGAATTTGCCTTGTCTGCCGGTTAAGGTAAGGTTAGCCTTAGCGTTAGCTAGCTAAGTATTAACGTTATTTCGGTATCTAACGTTAATATTATTCGTACATCATTGTCTGATTAACTCATCTCTTGATTGTAGGACCTGCCGCACACTTAATTTAATCCGAAACTATGCAAAATGCAAAACAATCCGATTCGATAACTCTTGATGACATTATAATAATTGCGTCCCTTCAAATAATGCTAGTCGAAACGTTCGCTGGATAGATGGATGTTCATAAGCCTAGTTGACATGTAAAGTTAAATATCAGCGATTCAAACATAGGAATGAAATAAAATGTATATGATCATAATTTGTGTATTTCAGACTTTGCTATCACTGAGTCTTTTTTCTTAAAACATTTCAGTATTTCAACTAGCCTATCCCTCCACGACAGGTCGCAGCAGCTGTTTGGTCCTTGATTATTTAGTTCCGCCTATCAACACGCCCTTGTCCCTGTAATAAATATTGGTGAGTGCTGGTTTTCTGTCAGTTTTTGCTCTAGTTTTTTCTCATCATGTCATCCCAGGTTCTCGAATAGCCGGATCTCCAGCACACAGCTTGAATTGTCTTCTTTCTTTTTTTCCCCACTTTCACAATGCTGACAGACTTCCACAGCTCACAGGGGCCAGTTTTCTGCTTCTCTCTCCCTGCTGCTGCGGCCACCTGTTCCCCGGACCGAGGTGCCCACCCCACCTCTTTCGCTGTCAAAAGACCATGGAGACAGAAATTGAACAGCAAGAAGATACTTCATTCGGCAACACAGAGACTAACGGTATAAACATAGCTTCTTTACATATGTTATGTTAAAACCAACAATGTAAACCAACTTCTTTACATTTATCAAAATGCACAAGTTTGACAGGTTTTACAAATATATCGACATCAGAAACGCATGTTTGTTATTTAATGAAAGGATATCAATGGCAGTGTTGGTGTAGCTGATTACTTACAGCTCAGATTTTCAAAAAAGTAGTGTAAGTTGTCTATAATTTAAAAATCTTTCACTTGGTATTTCTTATAGAGGTGGATGTCTGAAAATGTTTGTGCAACCATGGGGGACTTAAGCCATATATGAACTGGTTTCCTCTCCCAAAGTTGTGTTGATGTTTTAATAGAAGCATTTTCTAAATGTCTCTTTTCTAGTTTTGCACACAACGATCTGTGTAGATTTAGCTTTTAATATGAAAACAGAGTTTAAAATACAAGTCTTATGATTCTGTTCTTCACTGCTTTCGGTGCTCTCTTTGATGATTTCATTTTATCTAGTTGAGTGTTGTGTATGCATTGTTGTCAGTGTGTGTTTTTATCTCCCTATGCCAGGTAAGCGCCCTGCCGAGGATGCAGATGAGCAGAAATCATTCAAGCGCTCCAGGAACTCAGACGAGATGGTTGAGCTTCGCATCCTCCTGCAGAGCAAAGTAAATCAGCTCCCCTTTCATTTCACGTTTCATGTCGAACCCTCATGTGATAATTTGTATTTCTATATTCTTTTTTCTGTAAGACTGCCAATTTCTTGTACTGCTGTAATTTTTTTATATTTTCTTTTTGATGCCCTAATGACATTTCTGCTGTTTTAATAATGAATATCCATCCTTTTATTAAGGGTATTCTTGCAGTCATTGTTATTTTCCTGATACTTATTGTAATATTCTCTTGCACATTGTCTAATAATTGCAGTGCTATTATTTTACATTTTCTCATTTATTTGTTTTCATTTTTGTAAGTATTCTCTGTATTTTCAGAATGCAGGAGCTGTAATTGGGAAAGGTGGCAAAAACATCAAAGCCCTTCGTACAGACGTGAGTACATTTTATACATTTCATACGACCTGAATTTTTATTTTAGGAATTTTTATTTTGTATTTATTTTTCCCTCCACTGGTGTTCAGCCTCCCAAACTACCCAGCCTCCTTTTTATAGTTTGTACATGTTTATGTGTTTTTACAAACATTGACCCTGGATAACTGTTAAAAACGTGTTGTTTTTTTTTCTGTGTAAACAAGGGGTGTGGTTAGCTAATGCCTGTATTGATATTAGCCCTCTGTTCATTAAAACCTCTGACAAACTTTTTATTCTTATATGAACATCATGTAATTACCTCAGCTAAACTGGCCCTTGGCACAAAAGTCCAATTTCATGCCCATTTGTTTCTCCATATTGATAATTTATTGTATCATTGCTGTCGTGGCAACACTGATGCTCTTGTTGACTTAAATTGATGGGCCCAGTGCAGTGTTTATGAGGTCACCTGCAGATCCAGCTAATATATTTTTTTATAAGTGTTAAGGCAACCTGACCAATTCTTAATTCATTCAATGTCATTGCCTCTTTCTCTAGCCCTCCACAATTTGTTCTACCCCTCTTTCTAACTGTCTCTGGTCTATTCCCCAACATTGAACTTATCATGTTCTTAATATGCCATTTTCCAATGTCACCTTTCCTCTTTTTTCTCTCTTTGACAAACCAATCTCTGAGAGAATCAAATTAAAGTCACATTTGAACAGTGTAGAGCCTGTATATTAAAAATGTATTCCTCTTCCCTCTTCCCTCTCCCTTGTTTATTATTTGACTGTTGACTTTTGCCCACTTCCTCCTCTGTTGCCCATGTTCTGGATGGCCCCTCCTGCGCCCGCCCACCTGACACCCTGGTTGGCCCTGTCCATAATCGTGCCCTGTCCCTAAATGGGCGCCTTACTTGATTGACATCTGTGCTCGAATGGCCCTGGCCCCTGTCCATGCCACGCCCAGTACAATGCCAGTGTGTCAGTCCCAGACAGCAGTGGGCCTGAGCGGTATGTCCCTAAGCTCCTCCCTCTCACTGCCTGACTACAGGTCAAACAAACAAGAAGAGATAAATAATAAATAGTCATCCTGCCTCTGTCAAGTCACTGTATTTTTAACCTACCTGTTCTTAGTATTTTAGCCTGATTCAAAATGCCTAAATTCGTTCATTTCCAAATCTGACTGTAAAAGCCATGTCAACATCCTTTTATATGCCATTTTTAAAGTCACGTCCACATTGAAACTTAGGCTTGTGTTGTCAGGGTTTTTCCACAATCTGCCACTGTCTTTTTAAATCTTTGCTATAATATGTGCAATATGTCAGTGTTTTTTATTTTTATTAATGATTATCCTTTTATCTTTCGCGTTTCCACCTCGCTCCCCCCTCAGAGTGGATATACTGGTGTTCTTGGTTTTTTTTATTTATTTTCATAAGCTCACCTGCTTCTGGCACCATCCCATTCTTTCCTTGAGATGCCCTCATTATACTGATAGACTCTGATTGTTCATCCATTCTGAAACGCAAAAGGCAAGCTAGGTTTTAAGTGTGTCGTTTTTCCTTTCCTGTCTTCTGCTTCATCTGAACGTTGTTATTGACTGCTGGAGCTACTGAACGTACAGATTATCTCTCTCTGTCCCACTCATCCCTGCATTCTTTGGTGTTATGTTTGTTGCTTCTCCCATCCCCTTAAAAAGCATCAACTCCAGTGGTGCAAACTTCATTTTTCATGGTATAATCTGCTCTGTTACTCTCCTTCAGCTGTCTACCATTCTACTTTAATTTACAAACTGTGCTTAAGTTCTCTTGATCAGTAAATTCATTGTTATTATGTAAATAGGTGGGTGCAGACAACAAAATTATATGTAATATTTGTTGGCCAAATGAAGCATCATTTCCCCAAGCCTATTTTTTTGATAAAAATGCTAAAAAAAATTAAGAGAGGAATCATTAGATCTCTCAATCTTCCCCGATCTTTCAAAGTTGTGCACCTTATTTGGGGTCTTTTTAGTCAGTCTTTGTGGTGTGCATCCACCAAACTATGCTTTCAGACTTTAGAGTTCTCTCTGGCACCTTTGGTGCCTATTCCTGCCAGATCCTCCTTAGACCCCCCCCTCCCCCCCCCCCCCCCCCCCCCCCCCCCCCCCCCCCCCCCCCCTCCCTGTCTTGCCCCTTCAGTGGTCACCAAATGCAGTCACTTTTCTTTGGGTCCCTTTTTCATCTTGTCTCCTTTCTTCCTTTCTCTGGACAAACAACTGTTTTCTTTTCATCGCATTATTTGGGGACCCACTTTTTCCAGTTACAGTGTTGTACTATCAATGACCATGAAAAGTTTAGAAAACACTGGATGTCAACAGTTCGTTTAGTTGTTAGTCTCAGTAGTGAGTTGGCTAAATGGGGTGTGACTGTTTTTTATGGCAAAAAAAGGGATGTCATGAATTCTCTAATCTGAAATGTCTCCCTCCCCTCCCCCTGGTATGCCTTGCTGGCACCCCCAACCCCACCCTCTCTGTGAATTATGAAGCATCCTGAGCATCAGTGCCGACATCGAGACAGTTGGAGAAATCCTGCTGAAGATTATCCCAACACTGGAAGAGGTGAGGACTTGTTGAACTTGTTTCTTTCTCTCCGTGTCAAGTCCTGTTGAACCCAGTGAACTAAACCATTTATTTGGAAGTGAAGACAATGGTGGATGTTAATGGCTGTCACCAAGCTATGTGTTATAAGTGTTCATTGTGTTGAAGACGTGCTTTATGGTTACATTTTTTTTTCTTTTTTTTTTTTTTTACAGTTTTGTGCGCTGTGTTTTGCAATTTGTATATTGTTTTTAACCTTTTTTATTCACTTGCAAATAAGTGGTTTCGATGGGTTAAACTGGACTGATTCAAAAAAAAGTCTGCTTGTGTCTGAACTATATTTTGATGCTGTATAACACTGTTGGCATGTACCTGCAATCAATTGGTGCAAATATTTTTCAATAAGAACTTTCAAATGAGATTCAAAACAATTAATATATTTTCTGTCACCGTATTGTAATATGTTCTTACTGTCATCTTCTACAGTAACGTGCCTTTTTGGTGGACTATTTAGCTATAATTATAAGTAAGAAGTCTTTGGCAGGTTTGTGTTTTTCAGAGAACTAAAAAGATAAGTATTAACATGCTGTACGTTCTGCTCAGTACCAGCAGTACAATGGCATGGATTTTGACTGTGAGCTGCGCCTGCTGATCCACCAGAGCCTGGCTGGCTCAATCATTGGAGTGAAGGGAGCCAAGATCAAGGAACTCAGAGAGGTATGTTGATACAAGGGATGGGGATCAGTTTATTGCAACTAAATCAGTTCAAAGCAGTTTACCGACTGGCATGTGTGAGTAATGTACAACATGGATTTTCACACAGCCTTCTGTCGCTGCCAGTTTTTCAGTTGTAACAAGAATACACTCCATGAAATAGCTGGATTAAATCCAGCTGAGGTACCCAGACAGAATATCATTTTTCTCTCGGTAATCTTTTGTTTTGTAAGGTTTCTGTTTGTTGAATTTTTTTTTTTTTTTTAACTGTTCTTCTTCTGGCTGTCTTTTATGTGTGCCTAAAAGATGTGGAAATGCCCATAAAATGACAGTTGTGATTTGATGTTTGAAATTCTTAGGTAATTTCTTTCTACAGTAGAATTAGCTGCTGTATCACGTAGTAGCCTTCTCCTTTCCTGTGATTATCATGTGTGCCTGTGTCTGTCTCTCCAGAACACAAAGACCAGCATTAAGCTGTTTCAGGAGTGTTGTCCTCAGTCGACAGACCGAGTGGTGCTGGTTGGCGGTAAAACGGAAAGGGTGGTGGAGTGTATCAAGACTATGCTGGAGCTCATCGCTGAAGTAAGTATCTTTTATTGTGGTTGAGAAGCCTTTTGTGTGATTTGTCAAGTTTTATACATTGAGAAATTGCAACAAAGCCATTAATTTAATCATTTTTCTGATTGAAGATACCTTGATGGTTGTAAATATAAAATCTATAGCCTAGTGTAGGACACTTAAATGGGAAAACAAACACGTCAACAGCATGTCATGCTCTAGCAGATTTCAATTTTTGTTGGAGATCCATCAGAACATTTAATGCCCCTTTCAGTGAGATTGTGTTTTATGTTGGGAATATTGAATTGTTGGTAATAGATGCACTTTTTTTTTTCCCAGCACACCTGTTCTTGTAAACTGCATTTCAGATGCCCTTTAGCAAGTGAGTTGAGTTGTTCCCCGTGTCATCCTTTTTAGGCTCCCATAAAGGGCCGTGCACAGCCCTACGACCCTAACTTCTACGATGAAACGTATGAATACGGTGGTTTCACCGTGATGTTTGAAGAGAGGGGAGGCGGTCGCAGGCTTATGGGAGGGTTCCCCATGCGTGCGGGCAGGTCCAGCGGTGGAGACCGTGGGTTTGACCGAATGCCCTCTAGCAGAGGTGGACGGGGACCCATGCCTCCCGCCCGCCGGGAGTATGATGAGATGAGCCCCCGCCGAGGTCCACCTCCACCCCACCCCAGTAGGGTTGGCAGGGGGAGTGGCCGTGGACGCAATATGCCCATGGGACACCCACACAGAGGAGGGTAAGAGATGAACACAAATTATCTACTCTTTTCTCTGTTGCGCTTACTTTTCTTTTTCTTTTAGTCATGCATAAACATGACTCCTGCCAAGGCGTGGCCACTTAATTGAGTTTGTTGGTTGGTGTCTAACTTGTTTTCCTAGAACATGTCTTAGATTAGAAATGGGCATGTTTTCGATGCCTAATACAGATACAATCTTGTACACATTCTTTGTTTTACTGATCACTGTAGTGCCAAATGACTGCATGATCCCACTCATCGGTTTGTAGTTGAGTGTCCTTTTACTCATGTTAACATTTTAAGTTTTAATTGTTTATTATTTTAGAAATAGGCTCTATTCCGAGTTCCCTTTTCTAGAGCACTTGTTTCATTCTGCATCTGCATATACAAAGATGAATCCCCCTTCAGGTGCTTATTTTTCATTCAGGTGCACTCACAGATTCCCCAAACTTGCTTTACATCTTCTAATTCAGAGGATAAACAGTGTGGAGTATTTGCATGTAATCCAGTGTCACACTATGCACCCCTCTGGAAACATTTGTATTCATGGTTATCATTTCATAAATTTTATGTGCTCATCACTGTATGTCTGGGTGTGTTTGTGTGTGTCTTTTTCCCATCTCCATCTTGCCCACAGAGAAGATCGTTACTATGACTCTTACCGTGGCTCAGACGACAGGTCAAAGTAAGTTTCTGTCCCCAAA
This sequence comes from Zingel zingel, assembly GCA_023566125.1. NCBI lineage: Eukaryota > Metazoa > Chordata > Actinopteri > Perciformes > Percidae > Zingel > Zingel zingel. Next base: position 19,619,226 of record CM042314.1, on the reverse strand, counting down.
CCTTTGCCTAAACCTTCAAACCTATCTTAACAAAGATACTTTGACTTTTTTTTTTTTTTTTTTTTTTTTTTTTTTTTTTCAGTCGTTTTATAATGAATAATGCCCTTACCACAATATAAGGTAGGTGCTCTGTAACGGTAGTTTACTGAAGCAAAGATTTCTCATTAATATCATTGGGTGGTGCTTCCTGTAGAATTGGATTTTACTCTTTGGTCTTTGTGAGAAGTATGTCATTTACTAGCGCTGACAGGTGTTCGGCATAATTTCCGTTTACAAATGTGACAAATGCTAGGCTATGATGGATTCAAATTAAGTTGTAAGTGTTGAGGTATTCCTACACGTCCCATATTTTCCTGCATTACTACTTAAATGTTGCAGTTTGTTGTATATTCTTGGTTACCCACTTCTTCTAATAGCTTGTGAGAAAATAACCCTGTATAAACGCTGCCCTCCTGTCATCCCAAACTCTAAATACTAATTACTGTCTTAAAAACATCCATTACTTTGTCTGTAGTGCCCTAGCCTGCACAAGTCCCTTAACCTGATCCTATTCACCTGTTCTCTTTTTTGGAGTGCTTTGTAAAGAATGGCAGTAATGTTGTATGACCTCCTCTTTTCTATGTTAATAACCTATCCAATCTGCTATTCACTCCCAGTTGTGCCCAGGTTGAGAGAAAGTATTTGTGGTGGTGTTTGAGGGCCATGTGATGCTGATATGCGTCACTTAAGTTCCCTGCAAAACGGCATGCTTTCCCAAGCTGGCTTGTAACTAGAGAAGACATTTTTCTAATATGTACAATTGCACATTAATGCAACATTCTTTTAGACTTTTACGTGTAAAATGGGAAACTCTGCACTCCCCAAAACAAGAATAATACGTTCATGACCTGGCCTTGGTTTAGTGTCAGGTGTGTCTAATTCCTTTTTATTTGAGCTCGAAAAAGCAGCAGCCCTTGGCTCTGACCATCATCCCCACCACCTGTCACTTGTCTCACCATAACACTGTCAGAGCTGTTCCTGTTACTGTGTGGGAAGATGGCTGAGAAGAAATGTGTTTATACTGTAATCTTGCTCAGCGTGTGTGTGCAATTTGACCTAGACCAGAATTTTCCTTTGGAATGCTGTCAAGATTTTATTCTAAGCATTTTCTATTTCTTTCCACCCCCAACCCCCATCTCTCTCTTTCTCGCTCTCTTTCTCTGTCTTTCTCTGCCCCACTCCCTCCCTCTATGGCATTCTTTCGTCACCAGTGACAGAAGAGGCAGACCGGATCGCTATAGCGATAACATGGTTAGTGACCCTTTGCTAAATGCATGCAGCTCTTGGTCTAGCATCTCATTGGGCGCCAGTGTCCTTAGGCTTGCACATTAGTTGGTCCTAGCTCTAGACAATATGCTGTGAGTGTCCATTGTGTTGTAATACTAATAGTAGTTTATTGACAATACAACTGTAGCTGGTCACTTGTGTGCATATGAGCACACACTCATCTGAGCCCTGGCCATGCATCCAAGCTAGTTTTTGCATAGTGTAAGTTATCCCACCAAATGACCATAATCACCACAACTGCAGACACCCCATAATAATCAGCTGTAATTGCCTTCTTACTGTGTACTTTTCATGGCCAGCCTGTTTTTCCTGCAAAGAGAGGGAGAATGTTGGGGGTGGCGATGGTGGGGATGGCTATGGTTGGTTGCTAAGCAATAACGCTTTGTTGACAGACTGGAAGGTCTCTCTCTCCCTCTCTTTCTCTCTCCCTCTCTGAGAGCTGGCAGGATACTGCCTGCCGTTGCTCAGCAACAGATTTTTGAATTGCCTGTTGCCCTGGTGATAGCAGCAGCTGAATAGCAGGTGAAAATGGGGGCTGATGGAGATGCAAGGAGAGACAGGAAGGGGGGATGGATGGAGGGAGGGAGGGAGGGAGAGGAGGAGGAGGAGTCTGGCTTATTGATGAAAACTGGGTAGCTTTTAGTTGAGTCTACTCCATGGACAAGGCTGCTGCATCACCCATACATTTGTGCTTTCAATCCTTGGTCCGTTCATCTGGGATCTGTAGAGAGATGAAAAGAATCAACTATATTGTATGTAACCTGTTTGTGTTTCTGTTTGTTTTTACAGAGTGGAGGAGGATATGGTAAGTACCAAGCCTTGTTTTTTTCTGTCATTTGAATGTGGTTTCAAGGCTGTTAATTGGTGTTAGTGTGCAGCCATCGGTGTTCATTTCAACATACTGTTGTGTCAAGCATTTTGTCTGAATGTAGTCTTTTTATAGTCAAAATGCCAAAAACAGTCCAGTGACAATGTGGCTAAAAGGACTTTGCAGCTCACATTAGGCGTTATGGCTTTTGGTTTGCAACAATATTGCGCTTTTTATTGAAACTCTAGTGGAATGACATTTTACTGAAACTATCTGTTTACAACAAATGTTGAAGATGGCATGCAGAGCTAATAATATTATTCAGATATATTTTTTCGTCAGATCTTTTGAAAATGTATGACGAATCACATGTTTAAGTTTAGTTTTGAGACGGGTCATTTGTTTAAAAATGTCACAGAAATAACTTGTTTTAATGTTTACATTGAATCGGTGTTCTTTCTTGCCTTCTCTCCTGCTTAGACAACAGTTCTTCCTGGGATAGCTACCAGTCAGGTAAGTCTCTATACTTTTCTATCAGCCCGTACGATTAGAAAAATTTGTTGAGCCATGTGCAATGCTGGCAGCCAAGTATTGATTTTTAGGGCTCAACTTACTTTCACTCGTTTCTACACTCCTCTTTTTCCATGCTTGTCTCCTTTGGTCTTCACCTCTTCCCCTCCCTCTTACCGTCAGGTGGACGTGGCTCCTATAATGACATGGGTGGCCCTGTCATCACCACACAAGTGACGATCCCTAAAGATGTGAGTAAATTACCACAACATACGAACTGGCACTCCAAAGAAAGATCACCGTCCCTCACCCACTATACCCTCATGTCATAAATAATATTCAGTACCCTACATTGCCGTATGTGAGCATGTCATCTGCGCTCTCTCATTATCCTCATAGAAATAGCCATGTGTGTCATAGTCCATTATTTGTGCAGCAACTGACAGGACCAGTATTCCAGTTGAAGGGACCAATAAGTCATGTTGTCTCTCACACGTTTGACTTTACCCAAAACAAGGTCATAGTAGTCTATCAGTGTTAACAAAATCATTTAAGATTCGTAGTAGGATTCATCTTGACATTTATACATGTATTTGAAAATACATTTCCTTGAAATATCATACATAACACATTTATTAAGCTCCACACATGTATTCCCAGTATAGTGAATGAAACTGCTACGATGTGCCTGCTGCAGAGCTAAGGACGCAGATAGGACCCAACAACAGTATAGGCTGCCCTAACTATGACTGGCTGGGGAATGTGGTACACACATTGCCTAAAATGTTTCTCTGCATCTTTTGTTTTTGTTTCCTCCCCACCCCTCTCGTTCTCTTCACTGTACCCCACCGACAGCTGGCTGGCTCTATCATTGGTAAGGGAGGCCAGCGGATTAAACAGATCCGCCATGAGTCAGGAGCCTCCATCAAGATCGATGAGCCACTGGAAGGTTCTGAGGACCGAATAATTACAATTACTGGCACCCAGGATCAGATCCAGAACGCCCAGTACCTTCTACAGAACAGGCAAGTTACTGTATTACACTTAGTACAATTTTAATGGATGAAATTCTTGATTCAGCACCATAGTTGTAGTCAAACCATTTATTCCATCAAATGTGCTTATCAAACTATCTTGTCTTCTTAGAGTATAACTCTTTCAAAACCTCTATGACATTGTTCTGTTGGCTCTTAACCTGGCCTCATAAAAATGTTAGTTGATGCAACACTGCTGTCTTGTAAACTCATGCAAACTAAAAAGCCCTACAGATATTTCAAAGATGCTTTCTTACTTTACCTCTCTTTGAACCCACTGAGCAACATGTACATCGTTCATAGATTAAGATTGTAAATGCATTATTGTTTTCTTTCTGAAATTGCATCTTAATGCTAGTTAACCCACTTTCTGTTGGGTTATGCGTTTCTGCCTGCTGTCTCTTCTCCACTAACCCCCTTCCTTTCTTCCCCATGCAACCTGCAACTAGTTCAAACCTTCCTCTTGCATGAAATGGCTGTGAAGGAGTAGGCAAAGTCAGTGGTACTTATTGCATTGTTTTAAAGCATCAATGTGATTGACATGTTTGTTTGACTGTCACATTTGTTCATTAAATATGATTGGTAGAAGTAAAAAAAAAAATAAAAAATAAAAATAAAGTCTATTTACCATCAAAGCCGTTTCACTGTGAAGCAGGGAGTGGATTGATTCTTTCCCTGGCTGCTGCTGTGTGGAAGACTAGTGATTTTGTTGTTTTTAGTTAGATCAACCGACAACAAATCACAGTCTGCCATATAGCACGGGCTCCTCCTCTTCTGTCTCCCTTGGCAACCAGTAGGCACGTATAATGCACACTACTTCCTTGTTGATGCTACCCAAGCTTAGCCCGAATGCTAATACATCTGTAGACCTGCCGCCGCTGTCTCATGAGCAGTGAAGTGTTGCCATGGTAACTAACCCTGCCTCCCTCTTCCTTCCTTCCTTCTTCCCCTCCCTCTTCAGTGTGCTGCACCTGCTTGGACACAAGGACTAACCACACCCTTTTTTTCGTCCTCTTCCTCGCTGTCCCTCAGCCACTTATTTCATATCTTCCCCCGTCTTCCTCTTTGCCTGTCTATCTTACTCCCTGTATGTCTCTCTTCCTGCTATGCCTCCTCATCCGTTTCCTCCCAAGACTTCATCCTCCCACAGTTTCATAGCTATATATTTACACTGTCATCGACTTGTGAATTGCAAATTTATTGTGTATTTTATTTATTTTTCCACTCTTTTTATTTCAGTGTGAAGCAGTACTCTGGTCATTTGCTGTAGACCCAGGAGACTCAGATTGAAGCAGACTCAGATTGACCCCCCCCCCCCCCCCCCCCCTCCCCTCAACCTTTCTGCCCCCTGTCTAACTCATCCCCTTCAGACTATAAATCTGGATTATGGGTGTCTTTTTTTAATTTTATTTTTGTATTTTTTAATGAAATGTCCAACATTCCTGTGCATAAAAGAAAATGTAGATGTTCTGCATTTTTAATAGTGTAGTCTAAGTTTATCAGTTACTTTGCTTTTTTCCTAACACTCACATTTATCAAAATATTCAATCTCCTGACAGACAAAAATAAACAACCTTTATTTTTTGATGGTTTTGATTTTTATGGCTTGGATGTGTATCATTGTGTCTCCAGTTTAAATTTTTTGTGTATGTGCGCATGTCAGCGTGTGTGGGTTGGGTGTGCTTTCTCTTGTTTATATCAGTCCCTTCACACACAGTTGTACCACATTACCACTCTGCAACATCCAGAATGTAAGATACATTTCTTCATATTGAACCTTTTGTTTTCTAGAGATGTGGGAACTTTTACCCTTCAGAATGGATTTGGGGATGTTTAAGTTGGGACTCTTGTAAACACCAGATACAGGGACAGTCTGACTAATTCATAAGAATATCTATAGTAGTTGTTGGATGAAATAAATCTTATGAAATAAAGTTTGAGTAACTCCCCACAAATGGGAACTTGTAGCTAAGCATTTGTTTTGACATTTTATTAGAGATTTGACAAATGATATTGAACTTATCTATTTTGTCTCTGCAATTTCCTGTACTCTACACTTGTTTGCTTTTCCATGCTGTAGACTTCACATTGTTAAATTGTAACATGAATAAAGATGGTGCCACTTTTTTACTGAACCAATTAACATTTTTAATGAGCATGCTTATTGAAATTTCTTTTGCAAAAACATTGCAGCTGGATACGTTTTCTTGTGCACAGATGACATTAAGGCAAAAAGCTTATGTAATTTTTTTTGGAGACAGTACATTTGCCATTTCATGCATGTTATATTTAACGCTACGCCTATTAATAATTTTCTTTATCTGTACATTATTTTCTGGATCTTAGAAAAGGGTGAAAAAAATATGACATCTGCATATTATGTCCAAAACCCAAAATTATTAAATATATGACAAAGAAAATCAGCAAATGTTTAAATTAAAGCTGGAACCTGGCGGTTTTACAACTTCATTATTAAAGTTGTTGACTGTCCGTTCTCGATTCGTCTTCTGTCGGTCGACGAACCGATCTCTAATTACATTGTGGAAACCTGACTTCATTTAACTGGTAGGTGTTTTACGGTTACTGGATGTAGCATTGTACTTCCAAAATTAGGGCGTCAACTTTGTGTGTCAGTTCGGTGATGTTTTTTTTTCTTGCATAACAAAAACGAGGCACTAGTTTAATATTGTTCACTGTGTAAGTCCATGGTCACAGACTATCATGAATTAAAGACTTTGTTTGAACTTATCTTTGTAATATAACTAAGGCCTCCCTTACCAATGATAGAGCCAGCCAGCTGTCGGTGGGGTACAGTGAAGAGAACGAGAGGGGTGGGGAGGAAACAAAAACAAAAGATGCAGAGAAACATTTTAGGCAATGTGTGTACCACATTCCCCAGCCAGTCATAGTTAGGGCAGCCTATACTGTTGTTGGGTCCTATCTGCGTCCTTAGCTGTGCAACAGGCACATCGTAGCGGTTACATTCACTATACTGGGAATACATGTGTGGAGCTTAATAAATGTGTTATGTATGATATTTTCAAGGAAATGTAGTTTCAAATGCATGTATAAATGTCAAGATGAATCCTACTACGAATCTCAAATGATTTTGTTAACACTGAAAGACTACTATGACCTTGTTTTGTGTAAAGTCAAACGTGTGAGAGACAACATGACTTATTGGTCCCTTCAACTGGAATATTGGTCCTGTCAGTTGCTGCACAAATAACCAGTGCTCTTCATTTCAGAAAGCTGATCAACTCTGTCATGTTATAGCTGCAGGTGATTAGATCCATGGTGGACCATGGGTTAGGTTTTATAAATAAATGATACTATCAACTCTGTGTGTATGTGTGTGTGCTTGTTTTACTATATTCGTTGGGTACTTGTGGGTCTGCACAGCCTTGTGGGGCCCAAAATGTTGGACCCCACAAGGTTAAAGGGCTGTTTGAGGGTTAAGACTTGGTTTTAGGATTATGGTTAGAATTAGGTTATGGTGAGGGTAAGGGTTAAGGTTAGGCATTTAATTGTGATGGTTAGGGTAAGGGGCTAGGGAATGCATTGTGTCAATGACGGGTCCCCACAAAGATAGTGAAATAAACGTGTGTGTGTGTGTGTTCCGGTTTCTTCTCTTGGCTTCTTGTGATTGGTTTATCAGCCTGTGATGACCTCACAACTAAGGTTCTGATTGGTCAACAGCTGGAAATCAGGTAGTAGAAGCACACGCAAGACGAGCTTGCAGTTACAGATACTTTCCCTTCATTCATCGGTAAGTTGAGTATAACATCCCTTTATCGATATGAATTTGAACGTAAATTGTCACTAAGCAGGAAGTTTGTCTCAAAAAACAATCCACGTTGTGAAATAATATTGTCCATATTATTGAGAAATTCGGTCGCTTACGTGCACTTTGCTCTTCCAGTTTTCAGTGAAACGTAATAACATGTTCCTGGCTATATCTTATTGACCCACGCACAATACAGCTCTTTCCTTAAAAACAACTCATTTTTTAAAATTCAGTATGGAGAGTAAATCATGGGACTCACCACAGAAAGAGCAGTGAAAATGAATTTCATTCAAGAGGCCACTATTGTTTGTGCGTCACATTCATGGTCACATTAATCCTATTATCAGCCTGATAGGGAACACATTAACACACAGCTATTGGACACTTGAAGTAGATGGACAAGACTAGGCAGCTTTTAGAGAGGTTGAAAATAATTTAATTTAGTTCTTTTGGTTTTAATAATGGGGTTGGTCAGAGATGGTTCTGTTTGTGGAGCTTTTATGTTTTGTGCACTCTACATTTAGTTATACACCACCTACATGAGATGATCACTCCAACCCTCTCGTTAGGGTTACACCTCTCTCATCTTGATGATGTATTTTCATTGTGAATTATTTGATAAAGCATGGAGATAATCTTTAAAATGGCACTTCCCCAGAGATGTTCGTAGGATATTGGCATTCACAGCTTCCCTTGCACCCGCTCTTAAGGCAAGGCAAGGCAGCTTTATTTGTATAGCACATTTCAGCAACAGGGCAATTCAAAGTGCTTTACATAAAAACAGATTTAAAAGTTACACTGCAGTATAAAAAATTAAACATTGAAGAGCAGTTAAAACAGTTAAATATATAAAAGCAGATAAAATAGGAATTTCTCTTTATATGCTTATATATATTGTCATACAGTGTCAACAATGCAACTTCAGTATAAGAAATAAACAGTTATTTAAAGAAAGGCAACATCAAAAAGAAAGGTATTTAGCTTTGATTTAAAAGAACTGAGAGTTGCAGCAGACCTGCAGTTTTCTGGGAGTTTGTTCCAGATATGTGGAGCGTAAAAACTAAACGCTGCTTCCCCCTGTTTAGTTCTGACTCTGGGGACAACAAGCAGACCTGACCCAGACGACCTGAGAGGTCTGGGTGGTTCATAGTGTAGTAACAGATCAGAAATGTATTTTGGCCCTAAACCGTTTAGTTTAGGGCCAAGGAAGCTGCTCCTGAAGTCTGATTAGAACCAAGACTTCTCAAGGTTTATTGCAAACATGATAGTGTTGTAAAAGGTCTTTATTTTCATAGTTATCTCCTTTGATTAATGTATGGACTGCTAGGGAATGTATTTATATTTATATACCTTATGCTTGTGTCCCGTCAGGTGTGTTACTTCTCCATACAGTAGTATATTGTCCATCATGGAGCCACCTCTGTTTCCCCGTGAGTCTGGGCAGTTCATAGCAGAGCGGAGTCGGGATGTGTTTGTGGAGGAGGAAGGAGTGCAGAAGGTGGCAGAGATGCTCTATAACCTCCGACACAGTGACGATCTGACCGCCAGTGGCTGGAAGAAGGCAAATCCATTGGCTCCAGCGCCCACCTCTGACCAGGGGAGTCTGTCTACAGCCACCCAGAGAAATAGATTATTAGTATACATGAGAAGTACATAAAAAAATGTGTTCAGTGGCAACAGCAATAATGGATTGCTAAGGTGACAGCCATAACTATAACAGAAAACTTCCTTTTCCTCCTCAGATGAAATGAAAATACAATTCGGCCAATTTAAAGAAATCTGCCTGCCATAAATCATTTTGTGACTTTGTGGGAAAAATCCCACCGGGTAAAGGCATTCATAAAAATGGCATTCTTCTCACTGTTAGTCTCGTTTGCTGTTACAGGTCATTTATAATCATCAGATGGAAAATCAAACAGTTTCAGAAACATTTAAAAGTTCCTCGTAGCTACGTTCATGAAAACTGTCAACGAATTAATAAGCACATATATAGAAAATAATGTCGTCACAGCTTAGAAGTGAATTATTACTGCTGTTTACTCGGACATCAGGAAAATAATTCAAGATCAAGATTAACGTTATTGTCCCACATCATGGGGAATTTGTCTTTGGCACTTAACCCATGCTGCAGCCATAGTAAAAACAAACAAACACAGACAGACGCATGTACAAACAGACACTGTACAATACCATACCACAGACTGTACTATGGTCCTGATGGTGTTTAAAACCCAACATGGAGTTATGCAGTGCATTAGTTAAACTACTCAAAATAAATAAAATTAATTAAAAAAGAGAGATCACAAGTACAACAATTACAGATCTCCATCGCCATGCAGGCCTGTTCTGCCTTTTACTTGCAGCTATTTAGGAGCTTAATAGACATAGATAAATCAGTTTTTGAAACGGTTAAGTCTGCAGCGAGGAACTCTAAACCTCCTACCGGAGGGCAGCAGCTCATATTCTGCGTGCAGAACTGTTCATAAATACTTTGCATGGATAAGTGCCCTTTAACAATGATCTTCCATGCAGTATGAATCAATCGTAACTGGTGAATTGACTGTTTCTACCTTCAGCACCCTCTGAGCTACAGTACATCCCATGTGGAACACTGAGAAATGTGTCTCCACTAAATGAAGGCTTCAAAGTGGAGAAACCTTTAGAAGTCTCAGGTTTCCAGCCTCTTTTTCTGCTCTCTTAATAATTATGGAGTTTTTTTACATTGCAGGCCTTAAACTGGGTGTTTGTGGTAGACACCATGAACTTCTCCTTTTGGCCAGATGAAGAAACTCAGCAGTGTGAGGTGACCTATAAAGGAACCACGTACACAGGCTACATGACCCTTTGTGCTGCCATCACCAGAGCCATGGAGGAAGGTGAGAGTGCGTAAAAAGGATGAATTTAGTTTTTTTCTGGGTTAAATTGGTGTTATAACAAACAAAAAAAAAAAGCTTTAAAAATAACACATATTGTTTTGTTTAATAGTATTTTAGACATTTTTGCAATATTTATCAAACTTACACAGAAAATAAACCAGATTGTACTAAATAAAATCAAGCTGGGTCATAGAAATGTCAGAATTATGAAGAAAAGTTAAGGCCATGCTTTAACATTGTTACATGACATGTTTGCCTTTTTATAGATTGATTTTTCCTTTTTGTTAGCAGCTTCATCTCTGGAGAGAAAGGTGTATAATCCAGCCTCTTTTTAGGTCTCTTTTGTTCCTCTTTTCTGTGTTCTTTTTCTTGTGCACTGCTATTTTCCAATTATTGTGTATGTGCCCTTTTCTTGAACTTGGACTGCTGGGAAATTGCTTGTAGCTCTGCATGTGCCTGTGCAACATTCATAATTAGCGTGAATGACTCCGGATATGAATCTATTATGTCTCGTATGGAATAGTGCTCTCAATGTGTGGTCGCTGTGGCCTTTATAATTACAAGAGAGTCTCTCAGAAAAGCTCAGGTAGCTTTCCTCCAGAGTGTGACTCTCAAGGGTTGACAGTGTGACATCAGAACAAATTATGTCTTTTGAGCCTCTGAGGAGAATTGGCAGCTGTGGAGTTTTATTCCTGTTATTACAGCACGCCATAGCTTTATAACTTAGTAGCTTAAGTGTCCTCTTTCTCTCCAGTAGTTCCTGTCTAAAGATAAATCCACCTAGTTACTCCTACACTCCACAGGCAGTGGTGGAAAGTGACTAAGTACATTTACTTGAGTACACATTTGAGGTACATGTTATGCTACTTTATACTACACCGCTACATTTCAAAGGGAGGTATTGTACTTTTTACTCCACTCCATTTACCTGAAGGTACTAGTCAATTTGGAGATTGAGATTTTTGCATAAGAAAACATTTGATATGCTTGTATGATATGATGTAGTACTATAATCTACCTGGTACTATATAAAGTATCCAAAATTGATTTATCATTGACAAATTACAACATTAAAATGCTCTTACATGTATTAGTTAATGATAAAAATGGAATAATAGAATATATAATTATAATATAACACTCTGAAAGGAGCCATTCTGCATAATAAGTACTTTAACGTTTGATATTTTAAGTACATTTAGCTCATATCACTTCTGATCTTTTACTGAAATACATTTTTGAACACAGTTTTCAAAACTCTACACACTTACCCCATGGCTTTAACCACAACCTGCACAACACTGTGGATTTACAGCACTTTGTTCAAATGCTAACACATTGCTGTCAAAACTGTTAACCACACATTCAAAACAGAATGGATTTCAGTCACTGCTGATTGCAATTTCAGCTGAAAGCCTAAGCAGGTGTCTTGTTTTAGACATTTAGTGAACATGTACTATATATATATATATATATATATATATATATATATATATATATATATATATATATATAGGGAAAGCACTTTAAAAAAAAAAAGGTAAATAAGCAAAGATACTAATTTGTCCAGGTAAGATGTCAAGGTTACATACACAGCTATAAAAAAACATGAAAAACAATACCTTTACTACTGTAAAACTGTGCGCTTACTGTTTTTCACAAAGTAACGGAGGTGGAAGCAATGGAAACACTACACTCATTTGTATTTATAGATGATGCAGGTGCATGGCAAGAGAGGACATCCATTTTTACTATTGTTACTATTACGTACCTTTAGTTTGTAACTTTTTTCCCCCATTAATTATGTAAATTACTACAGATAAAATAAAAATATATATATCAATTGAAGCAAAATTGCTGATTTTCATTCCTTCTTGTTCACTTTAAAAACTGGTATGTTATAAAATAAGAAATTTCATGTGAAAGAATTTTACTCTTCTTTAAAGAAAATATTGATTTGTTTGAAGTCACTAATTCTAATTTTTGTATTGGTGTTTGATGCTAGTGTTTTTACTCTCAGGGATTGTTCAAAGTGTTTGGCTGCACTGAGCCTGTTTTGAGACGTGTAAGTAAAAGATCTGACTACTTCTTCCACCACTGTCCACAGGTATACCCATCACTGATCCGAAGTACTTCTCTCAGATGAGTGTGGCGGAGTTGGGACACGTCCTTCGATCAGACAATGAAACACCCATGCCCATGCTTCCGGAGCGTCACCAGGTTCTAATTTATCATATTAATGTCCCATATCCATGGTACTATGGATTTAACAGTCATCAAAATCCGCAAGTTGCTTTAATGATTTTACATTTGTGTTGCGATAATATAATTGTGCCTCATGTTTTCACTTTATGTTTAAAACTTAACAAAAGTGTAGTATTTGAAACTCCTGAATGCAAAGTTGGCTTGAACCCCGGGAGACAGCATTCTCAGCACTTATGTTAGTTATGTGCTTTTCAATCTGAAAGATAAATAGAAGTGGTCAGAAAAACAGGATGTATCATCTCATCTTTCATGTCTATAGACTCTGAACAAAGAAAGTACACTGGATAGAAAACTAGCGTTTTATTACTTCCCTGTACATAGCACATTACGTATCTGAGATTATATTGTTTTTGTATTTCTTTGTGATATTTACACAAGTGAAAATAATTCATGAAACTCCAACCATTTTCCTTGACAGATTAGAATTAAATAGATGTTAGCGTCTTTTCATATTAACTAAGAAAAACAGATTTTATTCTCTGTCAGTGTTACATTTTTAGCTAAACTGTATTTCCATTTATGAAAAGTGGGAAATTAAACTATTAAATGCATGAAAACATCACATGCTGATTCTTTCTAATAAGGTGCTAACTGAAGGCGGCCGCGTGCTGCAGGAACACGGCGGAAGCTTCCGGAGTTTTATCAGCCGAGCTGGGAACGACGCCCGGAAGATGGTGGAACTCGTGGTGGAGAAGATCCCTTCCTACAGGGACGAAGCTACATATGAGGTTAGAATTAGAGAGGGCTTAGGTTGTGGAATATTTAATGTTTGGGAAATTGTGGATAAAAGTTTATGAATGCCAGAATTTTTTTTCCACAAAGCATCCATACATTTTTTTATATTTTTACTACTCGCCAAGCTTACAGACAGGACAAGACAATAATTAACTACGTCTCAGATACAAAAATAATCATTTCTGGTTGGATAGGTGTCTATTTAACATCAAATTGTAACTTCCACATTTGGAAAAAAAATAGCTATGAGGCAATGTATCTTTTATTTTAAAGATACATTTAATTTTACAGAGTCAATGTAGCTTGCTTTAGTTTTTCTGGAAAATTCATTGTATGTACAATGCGTGTAAGAGATAAATGTATGCATTCGGAGAACTTAAGATGAATTGTGACGTGAGAGTTCCATCTCCTGGCCAAAGACAGTGTGACAATAATGCTCTGTTCATATTATACAATGGGTGAAGGAGCAAATGATACTGATTGCACATACATTGTTGCCATGATACTGTCTTTGTGTAAGAATATCTGTCTTGAGCTGCCCCACTCTTTGTTTTAGGGGAAGAGGATCTCATTCTACAAGCGAGCGCAGATCCTGGTGGCAGATTTTTGGGGTGTCATGGAGGCCAGAGGAGAGGGTGACATCATTGACATGGACTTTCTCACCATGTTTGCAGACTACAGGGTCCCCCAGGCTCTCGTCTACCTCGGAGCACTACGATACTCTGACGCACTGATGCAGACGCTGAACAACGGTGAGACAGGAGTATATGTGTGCATGTGTTTCTCTGGTCATAAAGACATTATCATTTAGAAGCAGTAAGGTTTAATCTCTCTCTCTGTGTTATGTGTTTGTCTCCTATTTCTCTCAGGCGAGCTGCTGAGTTCAGGGGACAGGAGAGAGGTCGAGATCCGAGGTGGTTCGATTTGGTCAGTGGAGCTGATCAAAGACCGCCTTTGCAAGCTGGTGCAGGAGAGAGACGGACAAACCTGCACCGTCAACTCGGCAGTCATCGACTTCTACCTGTGGCCTTATGCCAAGCAGCACCACAAAGAGATGGCCCACATTCCCATACACCACACACGCTGTATTTACTACTGACGAGCTGGCTGGCAGCATTACATACAGTAGGCAGCACTTCTCAGTGTGCAGCCTTGGCATCGGTGCCTTTCCCTGGGTAAAAGCCAATCATGTCTCAGTGCCAGATATATGTACAAATGAGCTTCTCTGTAGCTGTAATGGAAACAGGTGTCAAGCTTGTTGGTCTATGTGGGTAGCAGCACTGCTGTCCATTCGCAGTCAATTACATTTTTTTACTGTTGTTGACATGGAACATTTTCTAACAAACATCTCGCTGTAATGAAGAGCAGGTGATCATATGCTGTATGTGAGCATACAATGATTGAATGATGTGAACATACACATTAACAATAGTGAAAATAAAATATTTTGATTAGATATTGTTAAGTTGCTTCTTTTAGCGGAATGTTGCAACAGATGAATTTCCTAAAGCAGGAAAAAATGTCTGCAGGGAAAATCCTAAAGGAAGGAAGATCTTTTTAATGTCTGAAAAGATTTATAATGTGGCTAAATGAAATGTTATTAAATAAGAAAGAAACTATTTGTGTGAGAAGCACGTAGCATGGATGTCTACTTTATTAAAAATGGTTGAAAATTATGTTAATATGAACTTTAAAAACAAATTATTTAGCTCAAAGTATGTGGAGGCATATATTGTTTGTGTGGAGAAAGAAGAGAAAGGTGCAGGAGAAGAAACGGTCTCAAATAAATATACCAGAAATATCATATAAACTATCTTTTCCTTGGGGGATATTGAACTGGAATAAGATGGTTAACTGGTGATGAATATTATATGATACATAAGAGAGTTATCTTACAAAAAGTTGTTGGAGAGATTTAAACCGGGTCACCAATATTGCGATTGCAATTTAATATGCGATTATTTTTTAATTTCTTTGTCTTCTGAATTACTCAATAAAGACGAGCAATAAATCATTGTATAGTATGGACAACACGAGATTAGATAGATTAAACAAACTGTTCTTTCCTGGAGGACAGGCCTGTATGTGATTATGAAATTAGGTGATGCATGAATGTATATCAATGACTATATGAATATGAAATCTTTTATTTAACTACTTCAATCACAGTAGCATATTGAGCACTGACCAAGCCTGGTATAAACATTAATATGAAAGTCAGAAACAAATCACACAAACTAAAGTGCCGATTGCAGAAATATAAAAACAAATATGTGGCTTTACCACACTTAGTAGTATTTAGATTATTATTTACTGTAATAAGCATATGTAAACATGTGGATTGCACTTTTTAAACTTTACTTTTGAACTTTACTAGACAGATAAATAAGTAAAAATATTATTTATATATACATTTTTTTTACTTATATTATTATAAAAATATATAATCATTAATAAATAAAGTAAAATATATAAAAGAAGCAATGCATTGTGAAATAATGCATTCAATTTTTAAAACTTCGACTATTAATATGAAATGTTATTTCCTCATTATTTTGGAGTTCATTTTTACTTTTTTTTTATTCTGGTTTTGATTAGTTTTGTTTCTACATGTTGTTGATGTACGCATATATAATGTCAGAGGGTGGCGCTGTTGCCTTCACGTACCACTCGGTCCTCCCTCTATGAAGACTCTTGAACGTCTCACCTGCTTTCCTCTACTGCTGCTGCACAGCAGCGGCGGTTTCCCGGGCAACCGAGGAGCGACAACAAACCGGAGATGGGACCACGTTGACAACTCGCCAAATAAGGACAAGGACGACAGTTAAACACAAAGTCAATATCACACGGTTTGTTTTTGGTAAAATGTAGATCATTGTCTCATGTTTATTTCGTACCTAACACGTTTAGGAGCTCGAATTAGAAAGTGTCACGCTGGGATGAAGGTGGAACTCCATTAACGTTAACGTTAAGTAGCTACATTAGCGATAGTAATTCTCAGTAACGTTACACTTCACTATGAGCGAGGTATGTGTCCGGGTGGCGGTCCGTATCCGCCCCCTGCTTCCCAAAGAAGTCCTCCACAACCACCAGGTGTGTGTGCGGGTGGTGCCGGGCTCCGCACAGGTGATGCTCGGCTCAGACCGACTCTTCTCATTCGACCACGCGTTTGTACCGACAGCCAGCCAGGATGAGGTGTACGAGTCCTGCGTTCAGCCCCTGGTGGAGTCCCTGGTTGACGGCTACAACGCCACCATCTTCTGTTATGGACAAACAGGGTCAGGAAAGACATACACACTCGGAGGGGGGCACCTGGGTAAGTTGTACAGAGCACAGGTGGTAATTTCCATCCCTAAAATGAGTTTAGAAAGATCCAGAGGTTAGGGAACAGAGATGGACTGAGTAGTTGGACTGTTTGGGGAAAATGACAGGGGGGAGCTGCTGACTTGGAACTTGGAAAATATTTCCCTGGAGGTTCAGGAGCTTGTTTATTGTGGGGTGGAAATGTATTATAAAAGCCAGTCTGATGAGAAAATGGCAGTTTTTCAGGTCTTGTGTTAAAGCCAAAGTGGGCATCTGAAGGCCAAAGCAAGCTTTCCTGAGCAGTAATTTGCAGTTGCCCTATTGTGATCCCTTACAGATGTACTAGGGAACAGAACACAAAAGGTCACTTTTCATGTTTCACTCTCTGGTCTTTACAACATGTACTTGTGTTAATTCCTTTCAAAACCTCTCTCAGATGAAGAGGGAGGAATTATTGACCGTGTGGCCCAGGATGTGTTCTTGATGCTGGGGGAGAAGAGGAAGAACAGTGATGGTGTGGAAGCCACAGTGCGGGTCTCGTATATGGAGCTGTACAGGGAGGAACTACGAGACCTGCTGGAGCTGCACACCATTCACAAAGAGCTTCACATCAGAGAGGATGAGAGGGGAAACACAGGTAATTAAAAAGTATTTTTGACTGGCAAGCAAATGTGACAAGATGGCATAAGAGGGAAAGAGCTCATAGGATTTCCTAAAAAAGGACATGAGACATAATTTCAGGTATCATGGAAAGTCAAGTTTGGAATTGATCAGCTTGTACATTGGATAAGTGCTCACTAGGGAAAATAATAGTCCATCTCAAGGGTTTACCCCATAGAAGTTTTTAAGCCCGGTGGCAAGTATCTTTTTTGTCGAGGGCCTGGCTCGGACCAGTAAGAGACTGATGGCAGCATTAATGTAGAGCCCAATAGTTTCTATGATAATAACAGAATCATAGACAGAATTGCAAAATTGAGAATTTAAAAAATATAAACAAAGATTCCTTAGGGCCCTACATTAAGACAGTGCTACAAGCTAACTTGAGTTTTGAAAATAGGCTATGGCTAAGTTTACAACCGAGCCACCCCAGTGTAACTGAAGCTTAAAAAAACGTCTTAAAAATAAATGTAAAAATAATTCTCAGATACTTCTGCCTGGTGGGCCACCAGGCTTGCATTACACTGGGGGGAACCCTGCAACTCAGTGTAAAATCATTGTTTGTGTTTTCAGTGGTGGTGGGAGCCAAAGAGATGGTTGTCAGCTCAGCAGAGGAGCTACTAAGTGTTCTAGAGACGGGCAATGCCCTGCGCCACACTGGAACCACAGGGATGAACGAGCACTCCAGTCGCTCTCACGCCATTTTCACCCTTCAGCTTATCCAGTGTTGCCACAACAACAACTCCTCCTTAAAATCTGTCCGCTCTTCCAAACTCTGTCTGGTTGACCTAGCAGGCTCGGAGCGTGCTGGAAAAACTGGAAACACTGGGACACGACTCAAAGAGTCTGTTCATATCAACACAGGCCTGCTCGCACTGGGCAACGTCATCCGTGCCCTCTCTGACCCTGCTCGAAATCGCCGTGGTAACAACTGCAACAGTGCACACATACCGTACCGTGATGCCAAGATCACCCGTCTTCTCCGTGATTCATTGGGAGGCACCGCCCATACGCTGATGGTGGCGTGTGTAAGCCCCTCTCACCACAGTGTAGCTGAGACTCTGAGCGTCCTGCAGTTTGCATCAAAGGCTCGTCACATTCGTAACCGTCCTGGAGCTATATCTACTCATACAGAGGTTAAATCATGTCCTACAACCTGGGACCCTGGTGAAGCTCGACTGGGCGAGCTTGAGTATGAAGTACAGACCCTGAGAGAGCTACTGAAAGAGAAGGAGAGAGAGATGGAAAAGGTGAAGACAGGTGGACAAGCTGGAGAAGGGGATGACTTCAAACAGCCCAGTCAGATGAGGTTGTCTGATCCAGATAAGAAGGTGAAACAAGAGGAACCATCACAGTATTGCCTCCTGGCACAGGAAGCTGGCGCCCTGCTTGCAGATATCTCTGGCCCCACTCCAAGTCATTCTTTCAGGCAGCGGCTGCAGGATTGGCAGGAGAGACTGACAGCTGTCAATCACTCACATCAAGCTTATGAGAAGGATTGTTCAGAGGGGAGTGGAGATCAACCCCACCATTTCACCATATTAAAGCTTAGAGAAGAACTCAACAGATGCAAGGTAATGATAACAAGTAAAAAAAGATACCATTAAAGGTCACATCACATTAATAAAGGTTACATTCCATTAAGGTGCATGCTGGCACACCTGAATGGAATCAAACCATCTTCATGTTATTAGTTCCACCTGTTTTTCCCTTTGATTACGTCTTATTTAATCAAAGTGTCCACTGTGTTGTCCTTGATCGCCTAAGCGGAGGTCATGCTATCAAAAGCCTTAGTTACGTGGACAATACAGCTAATTAGACTTTTAGAAAATAAAAAGAGGGCTTCTGAACTTATCATAAGAAATCGACAAGTTATGGTGAAGAAAAAGCACAGAAAACTCTCTCTCTGTCTGTCTTTCAGGAAGCTCTCCTCATAGAGGAACAACTATTGGAGCAGAAAGATGCAGAGCTGAGACAGGTCCAAAAAGAAGTAGAGAAACTTCTTCAAGAGAATAAAACCCACCTTCAGGACTTGGAGGAAGAAAAGAAACGTACTTGTATACAGGTGATGAGAAGAGGAGTCCTGAGTGAAGCTCTAGTCTATAATACAGTAGAAAAGGACAATGATGCCTTCAGTAGTGTATGGTATCTGCAAATAAAACTTCTGTGTGCACATTTGTGTGTGAATGTTTTCAGACTGAACAACTTGTGGACCAGCAGATCATCATTAATCGTCTTCGCAGCGACCTTGTGACATTTAGGGGTGCAACCGTGGAAACAGGGGCTTCTGGGGACTCAGGCAAGAGACCACACAGTGTCCCTCTGATCAGACAAAGCTGTGGACACGGACCTCCCAGGAGGGTCAGTAGCTGCACTGTTTTTGTGTGTGTGTGTGTGTGTGTGTGTGTGTGTGTGTGTGTGTGTGTGTGTGTGTGTGTGTGTGTGTGTGTGTGTGTGTGTGTGTGTGTGTGTGTGTGTGTGTGTGTGTGTGTGTGTAATTTTAAGTTTGTGTGTTATACCGGTTGCACTTGACCTTTGATTGTAGTAAGCACTAAACGATGTTGCTACATACATTTATATGTTTATGGCTGTGCATGTAATTGTTCAAATGCATGTGTGTTTTTAGATTCACTCTAGTCCCCCGGCCTATTCCCTGGAGAGGGTGATGGCAGCCTTTAAAATGAGGGGTCATCTCCTGCTGGCTGAGATTGAGCAGAAGGAAAAGGTGTACTGTCCATTCATAAAACAACAGGCAGAGAGCAAAGACGGGGATCAAGAGAACAAGGAGGAGGATGATATCTTTGTGGGCAGAATGGGATTTAGGTGAGATCCTCTATAATACAAGCCTACTTGTTCTTTCTTTGTCAGGCCACCAGTGATTCACTACAACAAATACAATTTTCAGCAAGTAGGTGTAGTTTATTTCTCCCGCTTTGTAGAGCAGTGGCCAAACATGCTCCAACGTGTGAAGAGAGGCACAGTAGTAGGCTTTTTTTGTCACTCCAGTGACACACTACAATTCTGGTGTCAAGGATGACTGCATTTTGTGCTGTCAGCCAGCTGCCTGTTCAGACAAGGTCAACAACACACTTGTCACTTTAGTTAGTGCACCTCTCACAAATCACACAAACATCGTTTGACTTTTACCTTTTTTATACATATTTCAACTAGGAGAAACATTTAAATGAAAGCAAAAATGCTGTTTTAATTGTGGTAATTTTGATAATAATAATAATAATAATAATAATAATAATAATAATAATAATAATAATAATAATAATTAAGGTTCCATCTACAGCTTCCAACTTTAGTCCTGCATTTAAGTGCAATGCATTACACATGGTATATACAATGTAGTTAATTAAGTAAAATGTGTGCAACGAGCACCAATCTGTTGCAAAATACTGTTTCTATTTAACCATGCCAGTCTGTGGCCTTGTGCGGATCAAACTAGTCAAAAATTTGGTCTTAGAGTTCCTCACAGCCTCCCAATTTATGCAATGCAAATTCTTGGGCTTAAAGGAGATGTGACATCCCTGGGGGGCGCAATGTGAATATGTAGCAGGGAGCACACTGCTTTGAAAGAAGATGAAAGGAGCTAACGTGTTAGTCCATTAATAAGGCCAGGCTCTAACATACATTGTTAATTTATAACAGTTTTCCCCTTCAAATACAACTCTGTTTCCAAGTGTAATGCTGGTGTGCTGTGCGCCGCAGAAATACAAAAAGTGCTTGACCTAAATTTCACATAGTAATAATATAATATTTTTTTCTGACTTTCTACAATCTGAGTTAATCTGAAATGATCTGCCTAATCAAATATTGTGACGTTACTCCAGGCGTTCTTTAAACCGAACATGGACCAGCCGGCAGAAGAAATTAACTCTGAAAGAGAAGAACTCTGGACTAGACCAAACATCTAATGGAGATCCAGAAGTACAACAGCCTCAGCGAGTCACAGGTATAAATTACATGTATTTTACTTTATTTTACTGTCTTTTGTTTCTTTGTCCTTTCATATCTTCTGTGACATTCCAAGGAGTTATTTTATATCAAAGAAGTTTTGTCCTTTTCATATAGTCAGTTGCTATTTTTTCTCAGGGACTAAGGAAACCCACGGCAAGCATATGAGGAAGCCGAGACTAAGAGCCTGCGTTACTCAGAGAAGGATCCAAGAACTGTCAGTCAACATGAGCATGAAAGAGGAGCTCATCAAAAACCTTGACAAAACTGGTGTGTTTATAAAAATACATACTGTGTATTCCTGTTGTGAGCTGGTTCTGATGTACTCCAGAATCTGAAACGCAAGTGTCAATCTGGGCACTGTTAGGAGTCTAGGCCACTGTGCAATGAAGTACTGCTACTATTGGTTTGGTGCTATTTCACAAATACTTAGACTTAGACTACTATGCAGTCCTTCCAGAAAAATGCGGCGTTTTTTTGTGATTGTTGCGAGCAAAAATCCTTGATTATGCGGCACGTTTTCTTAAAAAATGCGATGGAATATGTGGGATATTTATGCAGTTTTATGCGATGAAATTGCGGAAAATTGTAAAAATTGCGGGAACTTGCAAAAATTGCGGTTTCATCATGGCTTCATCGCGGGGTTTGCAGCTTTTCGATGATGTTCACGTCGCGTAATTATGTCACTTCATAACGTTCCCATGGCAACAGGGGGAAATGGCTGCTCTTGTGTGACGTAAACACAACATTTTTCAACTTTCTGCTAAGATATATGTGACTTTTCTTGCAGCGAAAATTTTTTGCGCATATTTTGCGCGGAAATCGGCAATTTATGCGGCGAAAGTGCGGCGTATTTGAAAAAATGCGGCCCCCGCATAAATATGCGTACTTTGGCTGATTATGCATTGAATTATGCGATCGCATAATCGTGTTTTTCTGGAGGGACTGACCATGCAACCTCACTACCCATCAACTAGGTTCTCAGGATTAATTAAGGATTAAGGATTCATGGAAGGCAGTAGCACACCTGGGATGAGTGAGATGAAATGCCTTTTACCGGTGTCTCTAATCACTCGGTATGGAATGCCAATAACCACAAAATTGCAAGCAGCAGTATTCTCATAACACAAGCAATCATGCAAATCAGTAATATCATCATCAATATGTGTTAAAATACAAGGTCTCTGTCAGCATAAGGTTAGGTCAGTAACTGACAAAGAGCACAGAGGACAGAAGACAGCATCTCTCTAAAATGATGTCCTCAGAGACAATTGGTGAACCATCAGTAGGACCAAAAGTATGAAAAATATCAATGATATTCAGGTTTGGAAATAATGCTGTTGCAGCTAGAGGCCCTCTGAACCAAGGTCTACGCAAAGGAGCAAAAAGAGAGAAAATACAGATTTTAAGTCTCTTTAAAACCTGTTTGGATTAGAATCCTTTACTGTTTACCTTGGGCAGGCTAATTCTGATTCACCTTGGATCAACTGGGCCTTTGTACACCAGTGAATCATAACATAATAGTTTTAAAACTTTTGACCATACATTTGTAGGTGTTCTCTCTAATTTCAACCAATATTTGCATCTCTAAATATGTGTATTTGTCTGACAGACAAAGAGACCCAAGCAGTGGAAAGACATGGCAGGCACAGTGGTGATGGCAAAACAGTTGATGTGTTGGCAAGACTTTCCATGCAGAGCCAGCAGGTCCGTGCAGAGGTGTACCGCAGCCTGCAGCACATGAGACTGCAGAGAGCACAGCTTCAGAGCAGCCTCAGACAGCAGAGAGAGACCAACAACAACAATGAGATTGACCAAAATGGGGTTAGTTTTACAGATTGATTAAGCAAGTAACATCAAACCCATTGTCTAGGCAGTGAAATAGGGAAAGGGATGAACATATTTAGCTTTAGTTCACATTTGTGTAAACCTATATGACAGCACTGTTGATCCAAGATTAAACTTTTTTTTTTTTTGTGGTTGATGAAGAAATATTAACAATTTCACAAGAAGAAAAAGTTTAACAGTTGTTCGTATGATCATTTCCCACGGCCAGTTAAGCTAGTTCACTTTGTGGAGAAGCAATACTGTATCCGCACTGTGTAAAAAGATATTGAAAATAACTTTTTTGATGGCTCTTTGTGTTTTGTCAGGGATCTTTAACACCTACCTTTTTGTTTGAAGTTAATTAAAGTTGGTTCAACTTGGGTTTAAATATAAAGCGGGTCTCATTTTAAGACCAGTTTGACTAAACTATTACTAACCCTGATCTAGGTCCGAGTTGAGTTGAGTTAGTTTCGTTTGGAAATGCAAAACTGACTCAGCATGGGTAAATAATGAATGCCTCCTTTGAGTAAACATGATCTGTGTTTTGGTTTATAGGAGCAAAGGGCAGGAGATTTGACTGTGTGCAAAATCAAGGAAACGGTAAACATTGTTATTAAATAAAGAAGCAGCTTTTTCTCCTTTCAAAATAGCCATTTTAAAGGCTTTTCTTTTGTATTTTGTCTTTTCAAGTTTCTATCTGTGTCATTGTCTTCTTATTCTAATTTTTGCTGTCATCTCCTTCCTCCTCTACCCTTTCCCCCTCTCCCACTCCTTTTTTCCCTCCTCATACTCCTCGCTCCTCCTTGTCGTCACCGTAGCTGCATGACTGTACTTGGCTGGAGGAGGCGGAGGAGGAGGTGATTCAGAAGAGAGCAGAGCTGCAGGAGCTGGAGGAGGAGCTGCGGAGGAGAGAGGAGGTGCTCCTGCACCGAGAGGCCTGTCTGCAACAGAAGAACAAACTGGAGATCAAGATGCTACGCTCCAGCCAGGTCAGCCTGTATACGTGGTGGTGCTTCGGTGTGATATTATGTTGAGTTTTTACTAGATTTAGCAAATATTGTGACAAGTCTGTTTAGCAATGACACTTATGGATTAGGTCAATGCGTATTTTTGAATCAATGACTTTTCAGACTCTGAGTCAGGACCTGCTGCGTGTGTCAGTGCGGTTGGAGACTCTGGAGGAGCAGCTGCAGAGCAGCAGCAGTGTGAGGCAGACCGGAGGAGTCACCATGGAGGAACTGGAGAAAGAGAGAGACATGCTTAAAAAGAGGAGAGACACTCTGGACAGCCAGCTGAAGGACAACACAGTGCTCACTGTGGAGGTCAGAAAAAACAGAACATTGTATGTGTGTATAAAATACATGATGTATGTACTGTATTGCACAAGACGTTATGTCATGTTGTTTATTGTTCATCGGTGTGCATCTTTTTTTTAATTTTGTGCACTGTGATTTGTGTGTGTCTTGATGTAGGAGGAGCATTCCCTGCTTCAGCTGGAGGAAGCTATTGAAGCTCTGGACGCAGCCCTGGAGTTTAAAAACCACTCAATCCATGACAAACAGAGGAAGTTGCTAATCACAGACTACTCTTCGCATCAGTCGCAAAGCACTGAACCCGCCCAACTCTGTGATGTCATCAGGAAGCTGAAGAGGCTCTCACCACCTGAGGCGTCGGAGCTGCTCATCAAATATTTCAACAAGGTAAAATAAAAGGCCTGCTCACATAGGGATACATGCAACATTCAACTCTGCATACAAAGTCCTACATGATCTCTATTCAAGTTTCTTTACCAGTGAATTTTGTCTGAATTCCCTTTCCTTTCCTATTTTTTTTTTCACATTTGCAAGTAAATTCCAGGTGTGCATTGAAACTGAACGCTGACTTCTTCTCTTTCTGTTTTAAGCTGGTTTCTCCTTTTCTCTTCCTCCGTTATTTACCCTCGCTTGTGTCTCTCTCCAGGTGATGAGCTTCTGTGCGTCAGAAATGCAGCTGCACTATTTCTGTAATGCCAATTAAATGATACATCCTCCTTCCCTCTGCTTCCCTAATGTGCCCTTCATTTTACCAGCTGACACATCTTAATGCCATCAAGGACTGTTTTAACTTCTCTCCAGAATGTGTGTTTGCACCTTGATGAACTCCCTCCCAACTGTTTTGCTCTGTCCTTGATTTTTCTTTGCCGGTATGAGAGTAAACAAAGGTACAGCGAATATCTTTGTTATAATATGTGTAATGATAAGCATTTCTCTGCACTGTTCTCTGGCTCCCTCCCACCTTTTTCAACCTCTGTTAAAAGGTCGTTTGTCTTCGAGAGATGGAGCGCCATTTGCGTTTGCGTTGTGAAGAGCTGGAGCTTCATGCTGGAGAGCAAGAGGTGGTGCTGAGGGAGATGGAGGTGGCCATGCAGCGCATGGCCCTGGATGCAGACCGCAGGCTGACCCAGCAGCACCAAGATCACCAGAACAACATCCAGCTACTGCTGCAGAAACTTAAAGGTGAGGAAAGCACGACAGCCTGGACGAAGCCTTTTAAATGTGAAACCTTTTGTCCTATATATATCCATAATATTTGCACACAAATTTAATATATTTGCCTCCTCGTGTGTGTGTGTGTGTGTGTGTGTGTGTGTGTGTGTGTGTGTGTGTGTGTGTGTGTGTGTGTGTGTGTGTGTGTGTGTGTGTGTGTGTGTGTGTGTGTGTGTGTGTGTGTGTGTGTGTGTGTGTGTGTGTGTGTGTGTGTGTGTGTGTGTGTGTGTTTAGAGGGTGGCTCAGGAGAGGCACAGCAGGCTATCGAATACAGACTGGAGCATCTGGAGAAAGAGCTTTTTTTCTACAAAAGCTCCAGTCGGCAGCTTAAAAAGAAACTCAAAGAGCTTGTCAGTGACTCTCTACACCCCCTCAATCAGCCCTCACAAACACAGGATCACAGAAAAAAACACATTGTGCAGATACACGCAAGTGCAAACGAACCGCAGATGCACACTGAAGAGGTACAGACACTTAACACAACAACATACAAAAAGATGCAAGATGAGCAAACGGACAGAAAGACATTGAAGAGACATGCACACCAAAACCCCTGTCCCTCCTCATCTTCTGACCTCCAAGCACGCAAATTGACAAAAATGCCCGAATACAACCAGACACACACACAGTCCCACGGGAGAAGTGAAAGTGGGGCCGGTCACTCCGGGGAAAGTTTAGAGATGACACCAGTCCGTTTGTGTCGCAGAGAGCTGAGACAGATCTCTCCAGCTGACTTGCAGGTCTGTAGTTCTGCCACAAGAAGGCGAGGGTCTGTTGTGGATACCAGCACAGAGTCAATACTAGAGGACTCCATAGAAGTGCCCAGAAACACTGACAGATGATGTTATCATGGTACATATGAGTCACTTGGCAGCAGCAGTGTGTAAATCAGATTCCAGTTGGGTGCTAGTAAACAATGGAAAATGTGTGTTATGAATAACCAATGACAAAAACTCATTGAATATGAATGAAACATCCCCTCATCTTAAGTATCTTGTGAAAATGTTCATGTATTTGTTGGAAATTTTAAGGACTTTGCAGGGCTTTGAAGTCAGTGAGAAGCACCCAGAAACCCATCAAATTACTTAATATAATCAAAATACTGGTGTATATTTATAAATGAATTATGCATGTCCATGTTCACAATATACTAAAGAATGAGACGAATGTGTGTTAGTTTGAACAAGTTTTGTTCTCAGTTTTTCTTTATAAATTGTCCTTTGTTAAACATGCCCATACTGCTGTCGATGTAATGCCACAAAATAGTGAAACCACGTAAAATGAGAACTGCAGAGTTTATGACCGGAGGACAAGAAAGTGACTGAAATGTGGTGAACCAGTTCAGTCTCTTGCCATTGCACTGTCCTCCGTCCTATTTATCCGTCTTCCTTGGTGGTCACAGATCTAGGCCATGCTGAATGTTGTGGAGTTTTGCCATTCAATAAGAGAAGAAAGGCCAGTGTTGTCATGACAACAGAATGGCCTTGATAAATGTCACATATAGATATAGAGACATTTCCATTAACATGGTAGTGTTTTTAAACTTGAAAATAGAGTGAAACTTCCCATTTTGTGATTACAGATTTTTCAAGCTCTTCTCCTAGATAAAGACATAAAACAGGTTTTTAAAACGTATGTACATTGTGTGACAATGGGGTATTTTATGCAAAAAGCAGCACATTTTTTATAGTATTTCTGCTGTCATAACATAGTAGCTCACCTTATGGTTCTCACTAACTGCATCCACTAAATTGATTCTCCCCCTTTTTTAGTTTTTCACTATTAGTTTAAAAGATACAATTAGTTAAAGAAAACCTGTTCATCAACCTGTTGTAAAATGTAATCAAATAGTACCTGCCTTGTAGAGAAAGGTGCTTTGTCCTACACCTTTAGTTATCAGCATTGTCTAGCACTTAAAATGGCCACTGGATACAATATGTTTTTTTTGCACTACAGAAGTAATATAAAGCTAATATAGTGCTTTTTATGCATTTTTTTGATACAAATTTGTTTTCTTACCGTGTGCACTATGTACTATTAGTTATATGTTGATTGCTGTGTAAATCATTTTTATATGGATGACTCTTATTACAGTCCAATGCATTAAACTTACTTAATATACATATCTTACTAGTATTTTGCTTTTGTTGTGTGGGCTCATTCCTTACCACGGGACAGATTAACCCAAAACTGTGCATCCCTGTCTATATTACATGCAGTAAATTAGGTGAACAATAAGACACATTGCTTAATGCTGTTGTACTTTTATTTCCAAAAAAAGCAACACGTTTCCGTTTCTTTGTTAATAACAGGTACTTTACAGCGAAAGAGCGATCGGTTTTATCCTTTTTGGCACCACGGGCTGCCGTACTCAAGCAATTGCTGATAGCAAACCAACGGTAACCGACAGCACCTTCACGAACAGGTGAAAGTATTCTTTAGAAACTTTTCTTGTTAGTATTGTCTTTTCAAAAAGAAGTCAGCACGTATATTAAAAACTAAAGATTAACGGGAGGTCATTAATGTGTGTTTGACTATCATGCATCGCTACTTTTGCACTTGTTTAGAAGCTAACGAAACTGGCTACAGTTAGCTAGGTTAACTTACTGCTATGTAACGTTAATGCTAGCAGCCAGACTGCTAGCATCGGTGCGGTTCAAATCACATTACATTTATCATCACGACTGTTAGGATTAAACCGTGCAAGCTGTTGATTTAAACAAAGCGGCTGGCACATGTATAGTAATTTTTTTTAATCGAAAATAGGTTGCGACTAAACGCTAACAAGTTATCCTAACTATATTTTCTTGTCTCCTTTTGTCATCAGTTAACGTTAGTTTTCCTTTTCGAAATGGCATCGTCTGCAATGATCACCGTCCCCACCACCGCCTCCCGCTTCGCCTTGCTCCAGATAGACTCGGATTCGGACTCCGACGCCTCCGATGCGGGAAAGACCAGCACCAAAACCGGACCGAAGCCCCGACAAGGGAAGGCAGGCGCAGCCGGGGGGAAAGCAGCTCAGTGCAACGACAAGAAGAAAGACAAGAAAAAGAAGAAGAAGGAACAGCAGCAGACTGAGGCAAATGAGGTGATTGGCAGGAGTATCTCACGACCCTCTGCTCCATACATATCTGTGTTATAATTAGGTTGTTAGGATGCATACATGGCTTCCGTTTTGTGACAGACATGATGACTTGTAATTGTGCTCCTCTGTTGTTTCACTTCTACCGAAACTACAGAGGGTGGTGCCAGGTGCACCGCAGCAGACACCAGAATGTGTTCTTTGTTTTGTTTTGCTCTTAGTTATTTAGAGCAAGTGTTGGCAGTTAAATTAAGCATGCAAGGAACCAACGTTTTACTGCTTGATAAAGACGCATCACCAACTGCTAATTTAGGCTAGCTAAAGCAACACCAGAATCCCCCATTATATGTATTCTATGATATTAAACAGAGAAAATAAAGCTAATTGCATTTGTAAAAATGTCAAGATATGTATAGCTACATCTTTTGTCAGAGATGAACAAATGGACCCTGTGCAAGGCAAGGCAATTGTATTTGTCACATGTTATAACAAGTAAAGTCAACGTGCTTTACATTAAAATTTAGAGCTGATAGTCAATAAGTCGATTAGTCGGTCAACAGAAAAGAAACCTGCAACTATTGTGATAGCTGACTAATCTAAAGCAGAAATGTCAATGTATTCTCTGGTTTCAGCTTCTCTAAGCAAATCCTGAAGAGGATTTGCTGCCTTTCTTTGTATTATATAATTTTAAGCTAAATATCTTTGAGCTTTTAGACTTATGGTCTGAAAAAACAAGGCATATGAAGAGGTCACCACACCTTGGAATCTGGGAAAATGAAAAAAAAAAATTATCACACTTTTTTGACACTTAAATAATGTTAGATACATCATCAGTGGAGAAAATAATTGTCAGATTAACCAACAACGAAAATAATTGTAAGTTGCAGCCCTGTTGAAACGCATATGCATATGCACAGACAGAACACATTGAAAGTGCCCACAGTTGTGACAGATTTTAGGTCATCAGTCAGTTTGTTCCAGAGAACAGGACCAAAGTAACAAAATTCCCCTGCAGCAGATCCTATTCTGGGTACAGTTTGCAAAGCACCACCTGATGAACAGTAAGGCTGACTGGATCAAGTTACGTGAGCAGGAGGCTCTGAACATTTTAAGTTTGGGGGGCAGTTGCATCTGTTCAAGTACACACATGGTGATGGTCTCTTCATCTAACACTAGAGCAAGGTACTGTTCATAGTTGTAGCAATAGCAAGCAATGGTTAAGTAATGGTCTTAACAAGAGTCAGTGTTTGAATGAATCTCATATCTCTATCAGTTACGTAATCTGGCCTTCAAGAAGATTCCTCAGAAGTCTTGTGCCCCGCCTCCCTCTATGACCCTGTCAGGAATAGCCGGTGAACTTCTCAGTCCTGCATCAGGGGACCACCCTATACCTTCAGAGGGGTGGCAGCAGTGGAAGCAGAGAGATGAGCAGGTAAGAGACGGCAACAACAATAAATGTGTGAGCTAGTGAGCCATACTGTAAATAATGTTCTCTTTATAATTGACGTGCCCTTCAGGAAGCCCTATTACTTCCAGCTGTTTTAGTAGAGCTGTTCAGAGTTCTGGTTATGTCTGAAGCACTTTTAGAAGTGATTAACAGATTTTAGATACAAGTACTAAACGTGACACCGTTTCTTCACCTGTTACTGGAAACTTATTGGAGGAAGTTAGTGCTCCAAGTCCTGCTTTGTTACAGGTATTAGGAAAGGTCGGATGCATGGCATTTTGTAGTATATTGTCTTCCCCTGATATAACTGCATTTCAAACTGTTCATGTCTGTCCTTACAGACTGTACAAATTATTTGTCTCAAAAGAGTGTTCTTTCTCATCGCTCTGTAGATAACCTCTGAGCTTTATGAGGCTGACTTGGAAAAAGCCTTGATTCTAAGTAAACTGGAGTATGAACAAAACAAACCGGTAAATTACACACACACACACACACACACACACACACACACACACACACACACACACACACACACACACACACAAATATACTCTTTGCAAATTTGAGCAGGGGATACAGGGTACAGTTGTCAGACATATCTGCAAATTTGGACTCTTGACTTGTCTGGGGAGGTTTTGACAATCCTCTCTGTATTTATGTGCACTAGGGCTCAGCAATAATATTGTATTACATATACAGTATATGTGATTTTTGCATACATTTTTTTATATGAGATGTATATCGATATCCAAAGAATATCCATATCAGCCCAATGTGCATTAATTGCTGTTAAAACAATATCGATACATATTGGCACCTTTATTTTGAAATTCCCTCTTTGTATTTATTCTGTTTATTAAAAAGAGTTGTTTGGTTTTAGTAATGAAATTGTCACATCATATTTTAGTTGCCTTTTGTAATTATGTAATGTAACTGATTGTGTTAAATGGGCTTATGTCTCGTATCGGTAGCAGGCAACTGAATTAAATTGCATCGAAATCATATCATGGCAGACTTTGTGATATCAGTAAATATCGTATTGTTGTCCAAAGAACCGATATATCACATCATGATAAAACGTGTGATTCCCCCCCCCACCCCCAGTTCCTATGTTTGAAATGGTTTCCTCGTAAAAGTCAAGTCATTGTGAATATGCTAAATCATCACTCTCGTAAACTCGTTATCTGAAATTCAGCTGAATCCAATTTTATAAGAAAAGACACTACAGCACAAAGTCTCACTTACTGCTGTTTTTTCACTTTTACTCAAGTTGTTTTGCCTCTGACACACTGGTCAGAGATTTTTAAAGGTACAATAATTGTTTTATCTTATGTCCACTTCATGCTTGCACATTGAACAGTTAGGCAGGTGCCACAAAATAATTGAACATAGACGTTGGATATATGATACCAAAAAACTTTTCAGCTCCTTTTGCAGCTTTCTTTGGATCTTCTGTTTCAGTGGCTGTAGAAATAAATAGAAGAGAAAATAGCAAGACTAAAAACAGACCTTAGTGTTCACCAAATTAAACTATGTCTGCCTTTGCACAGTTTTAAGTATAATAACGGTTTTGTTTCAGCCTGTTCTCCAGTCTATTACTTTTTAAATTAAACAATGACTATGATGTAAAACTGCTGACTTTAATTTTAAGTTGTACACTGTTCACCCAACATAGATGTAAACACACCACACATCCCTTGAAGCTGAAAGTCATCCCTTCGACCTCATACTCACTGTTTTGATTTATAATCCAGCGTGCTGGAGTAAAGCCAAAGCAATGAAGAACACATCACTGTCCTAATAATTTCAATCCACATTATATTCCTCTAAATGATTTTAGCCAGAAATGGAGGTTGAATTCAATTTTATTATAAAGTCATATTTAATATATTTGTTATTAATAGTTATTAGAAGTTATGAACCTTAATTCTAAAATAAAGTCAAATTAATCTACTTTCACTCAGCTCAACAACACAAACGCATCCTCACAGAAGGCACCAGGAGGAAAAGAGGGCGGAGGGAAGAAGGACAAAAAGAAGAATCAGCAGGCAAAAGACAAAAAGACAGTTTCACTGCAGGACTTCCAGGCTGAAGGCAGTGCAGGTGAGAGAAACGTATTGATCAGTTTCAAAAGCCTTCACTCTATGATCTTGTGTGCTGCAGTCTGTAGCTCAACAGGCTCCCAGAATCCTTTTCTGAGCATGACATCAGGAGGGTTTTCAAGCATGTGAACACCAAGAAAACAGCAGGACCTGACAGTATCAGTGGGTGGGTCCTGTGTGCTGACTGGCGCCGGTGTTCACAATTCATGTCCATGTGCTTCAAGAAGTCCCATCATCATTCCCGTGCCCAAGAAAACGACCAGTCTCCTCACTACCCAGCACAGTGGACCCATTATAGTTTGCTTACCGTCCCAATCGATCAACAGAAGACGCCATAGCACACATCCTCCAGACCACACCATCTCCCCTGGAAAAGAAAGGAAGCTATGTGAGATTGCTGTTTATTGACTACAGGTTAGCATTTAACACCATAGTTCCCTCCAGGCTCATCACAAAGCTGAAGGACCTGGGATTCAACACCTCACTGTGCATGTGGATCCTTGACTTCCTGACAGGAAGACCCAATGTGGTTAGGGTGGGCGGACACACCTCTTCCACCCTCATCCTTAACACCGGAGCACCCCAGGGCTGTGTTTTTAGTCCCCTGCAGTAGTCCCTGTACACACACGTTTGTGTAGCCACTAGGGCTGGGTATCGTTCAAAAATGTTTGATACCAATACCATGACTTCGCTACCAGTTCCTAAATACTTTTTTTGATACCAATTTTATAAAAACAAAAAGAAATTCCAACACACAATTTATTTATGTATATTTTCAGTTCCTACTACGTGAGCCCATCTTTGTGTAACGTAGAGTTTTTCCTGCGTGTCTCTACGACGTGTAACGCTAGACAGCAAATCACAAACATTAGATCTTGGTAGAAGCATGCTAATTGGCTCACTGACGCTGATGAGATTTACTCCTTTGCTATTGAAATTGGGTATTGAATGACGATGAATTTTTCAGTACTTAATACTTTAGAGGCAATTCGGTCAGTGCCTAAAAAGTATTGAATTCGGTACCCAGCTCTAGTAGCCACTTTCGACTCCAACGCCATCATCAAGTTTGCTGACGACACAGCTGTGGTGGGCCTGATCAGACGACAGTAAAAAGGCCTACCTGAAATAAGTAGAGGACCTGACCTGCTGGTGTCAGGACAACAACCTACTAATGAACGTCAGCAAGACTAAAGCGATGATAGTAGACTTTGGGAAGAAGCAGGCAAGGAACAACGCCCAGTTTTTCCTCTCATGCTTGACAAAATAAACAGCTGTTTGTTTTGTCAAGCATGAGAGGAAGACCTGTATTTTTACCAGTGTTTCCGCATACAGGAAAGAAGAGAGGTTTGTAACGACGACGATTCAACGCGCGCCGGACCTGTTCATAATGAGTGAGCCATCACTCTGTGAGTAGAGAATTCAGTCTGCAGTGTAGTTCAGACACTTCACTGATAAATTGGAGAACTGTACAGCTTCATGGTCAAAGAAAGTTTTTGTATCATAAACATTTAGTCCATTGCTCTCCCTCCCTTCCTCTCTCTCCCCCCCCCCCCCCCCCCCCCCCTTTGTCTGTTAATGTTGTGGAAAACAACTGAAAGACCTTTTTCAGAGACAGGCCTTTTTTTAATTAATATAGGCTATTTATTTCAGATAATTTTTGTGTGTTGCAGCTGTATATTTTCAAACGGTCTTCACTTTTTATTTTGATGACAGTCTGTTTTACTAAAAGTGTTTGTTACATCTTACAAGTGGCTTTGACTTAAAACTGAACGTTTAGCCCACTTTCTGAAAAAATACCAAGAGAGAGAGAGAGAGAGAGAGAGATAGATAGATATATATATATATATATATTTGACATTTGGTCCATATCGCCCAGCCCTAGTCCTGATGGGGAGCATCATTGCCTGGTATGCCAGGGGATTACATTTCACTAGAATTGTACCTCGTACGATTTCATGTGTCAAATAAAAAAAAATGGATTGATTGAGTAATATTTATGTCTATGTACTTTGTGTCTTTGCAGAGCATTTGAGTAAGAAACAAGAGAAAGAGGTGAGCAAAGTCCCCTGAGCATCTTTATTTTTCTTAACTCCAATCGTAAACAGCAGAACATTATTTATTGTATATGAATATAGAATCAATATTTAAGTTACCCGTCAATAATATGCACGTGTTGGATTGGGGTTAAATATCATGTATGATGAGGCATATCCCTTTTGAAACACTGACCTCACTCCCATCCAGGACGGCAGAGTGGCTAACGTAGCGTTGAGAATTGGGCAGGAGGAGCGTTTTTTTAACAAGCTCGAGGATGATGTCACTCGGATTGTCCAACAGGAGAAGAGACGGGAGCAGTACACCAACAGTCACGGACAAGAAGTCGCCTCAACAGAACACGAACGGGTAAGTAGACGGGCGGAAACGCATACGTGAACAAACTATTGGTCATCTCTCTGTGTATATTATGCCTCAGGTATCTACAGTACATGAACAAGTCTTGCGCGTATTGTAATTTTATTTGCATTTACATTTTTTAATCTGGCACATCACAAAAAAGAACCGATCAGCAATGCAATTTAAAATTCTACAGTCAAAGGTGACTGTACTTTTCACCTCAAAATTTGTTGGTAATATTTCTTAAAGCTTTAGTGCGTAACTTTTTGATATTAATGAACTGCAGTTACATTCAAGCCATTGCCAAATAAGTTACTACAAAGCTAATTAAGACTATCAGCTCCACACAACTCTCTCTGTATTTCTCAGTATGGCTATGTTCAGAAGATTGTGTTGTCCGGTGACTTTCCCACACAGAAACTCGAGTGAAGATAATTACCTCTTCTGAAGAGTCCATCATGTTTTTTTTAATCCTCCGTGTCCTCCTTGGCTACTAGCAGCTGTGTGAAGGGGGCGGTGGGGGCTGTGCGCGATCACGGAAGACCTGTATCATGTGGGCACGCCAACAGTTTTGTTGTCATTACTTAGAATTCCTCATGGGGGCGGCAGAAACGACGCACTATAGCTTTACATTTATTTCTTTAACTTAACCCATCACCATGGCGTAAAGGTTCACATCACACATGTATGCAGGACACTTACTGAGAGAAAACCGTGACTTACTGGACATTTGGGTGAAGGTGAATAGTTTTATTGTATGGAGAGTTTTTGGCCTTTCTACTACATTTTGTTGAATTATTCCTAAAAATACACGGCCCACTTTTTTACCTTGCCATTTCACACCTGACGTTTACATCTGTTAAGTCTGCCCATACAGCAGTTTCTCTACATTTTCCAGTGAACACATTGTGTTTCCTTACTTAGCAAATATCATCAGCGGGGAAAAGTATACATTTGTCTTGACTTGCTCTTTTCTACCTGTCCTTCCTGTTAGGACCCCCGAGCAGAGCAGCTGAAATACGATCTGGAGAAGAAGGACCAGGAAATCGATAAGCTAAAGAAGAACATCTCACAGTGGGAGGTCAGCAGTCAAAAGAAGTTTCCCCATCATTTTATAATTTCACCCTGATATTATATATACAGTGAGGAAAATAAGTATTTGAACACCCTGCTATTTTGCAAGTTCTCCCACTTGGAAATCATGGAGGGGTCTGAAATTGTCATCGTAGGTGCATGTCCACTGTGAGAGACATAATCTAAAAACAA
This sequence comes from Zingel zingel, assembly GCA_023566125.1. Lineage (NCBI taxonomy): Eukaryota > Metazoa > Chordata > Actinopteri > Perciformes > Percidae > Zingel > Zingel zingel. The sequence goes on along the minus strand of CM042314.1, from coordinate 19,583,319 downwards.
AAATCCAGAAATCACAATGTATGATTTTTTAACTATTTAATTATATGATACAGCTGCAAATAAGTATTTCAACACCTGTCTATCAGCTAGAATTCTGACCCTCAAAGACCTGTTAGTCTGCCTTTAAAATGTCCACCTCCACTCCATTTATTATCCTACATTAGATGCACCTGTTTGAGGTCGTTAGCTGCATAAAGACACATGTCCACCCCATACAATCAGTAAGAATCCAACTACTAACATGGCCAAGACCAAAGAGCTGTCCAAAGACACTAGAGACAAAATTGTACACCTCCACAAGGCTGGAAAGGGCTACGGGGAAATTGCCAAGCAGCTTGGTGAAAAAAGGTCCACTGTTGGAGCAATCATTAGAAAATGGAAGAAGCTAAACATGACTGTCAATCTCCCTCGGACTGGGGCTCCATGCAAGATCTCACCTCGTGGGGTCTCAATGATCCTAAGAAAGGTGAGAAATCAGCCCAGGACTACACGGGAGGAGCTGGTCAATGACCTGAAAAGAGCTGGGACCACCGTTTCCAAGGTTACTGTTGGTAATACACTAAGACGTCATGGTTTGAAATCATGCATGGCACGGAAGGTTCCCCTGCTTAAACCAGCACATGTCAAGGCCCGTCTTAAGTTTGCCACTGACCATTTGGATGATCCAGAGGAGTCATGGGAGAAAGTAATGTGGTCAGATGAGACCAAAATAGAACTTTTTGGTCATAATTCCACTAACCGTGTTTGGAGGAAGAAGAATGATGAGTACCATCCCAAGAACACCATCCCTACTGTGAAGCATGGGGGTGGTAGCATCATGCCTTGGGGGTGTTTTTCTGCACATGGGACAGGGCGACTGCACTGTATTAAGGAGAGGATGACCGGGGCCATGTATTGCGAGATTTTGGGGAACAACCTCCTTCCCTCAGTTAGAGCATTGAAGATGGGTCGAGGCTGGGTCTTCCAACATGACAATGACCCGAAGCACACAGCCAGGATAACCAAGGAGTGGCTCTGTAAGAAGCATATCAAGGTTCTGGCGTGGCCTAGCCAGTCTCCAGACCTAAACCCAATAGAGAATCTTTGGAGGGAGCTCAAACTCCGTGTTTCTCAGAGACAGCCCAGAAACCTGACTGATCTAGAGAAGATCTGTGTGTAGGAGTGGGCCAAACTCCCTCCTGCAGTGTGTGCAAACCTGGTGAAAAACTACAGGAAACGTTTGACCTCTGTAATTGCAAACAAAGGCTACTGTACCAAATATTAACATTGATTTTCTCAGGTGTTCAAATACTTATTTGCAGCTGTATCATATAATTAAATAGTTAAAAAATCATACATTGTGATTTCTGGATTTTTTTTTTAGATTATGTCTCTCACAGTGGACATGCACCTACGATGACAATTTCCGACCCCTCCATGATTTCCAAGTGGGAGAACCTGCAAAATAGCAGGGTGTTCAAATACTTATTTTCCTCACTGTATATATATATATATATATATATATATATATATATATATATATATATATATATATATATATATATATATATATATATATATATATATATATATATATATATATTGAGTGGATTTTGTCAGTTAAAAATGCTTACTTCTCAACTCTCCAGGGGAAATACAGAGATGTAAAAACAAGAAATTCCCAGCTGCTTAAGATGCTCCAGCAGGGAGAGAGTGAGTTGAACCGAGATTACACTAAATAGCCCTCTTTCCTTTTCCTTCTGTCCTTTTCTTTCCCAGTGAAGATTCAATACGATCTGTTTTATGTTTGTCTCCTTCAGTGAAAGATAAAGCGGAACTCCTTCTACAGGTAGAAGAGCTACTACACATAAAAGAAGAACTGTCATTACAGGTGCGTTATGGTCGGTAAAGATTGTGAAAGAGGGACATGTTTGTGTGAGATATTTGTACATTTAGGCGCATTTGAATTACGTATTTTTTATTTATTTAGGTAGCGTCACTACACGCTGCCCTGGAACAAGAAAGGTCAAAAGTCAAAGGTCTACAGTCAGAACAACCAAAACATCAGGTGAGAGTTCAATTAATCACTCACTTTTTTACTTCTGATTAGTGTGTCGTGATGTCACCGTAACAAGGAAGAAGTGGACTCAGATTCAAGTGTTGAGTTTTAAGCCCAGTTCAGACCAAAGATTTGCAACAAGACGAGTTGAAACTAGCAACTACTTGCAATGTGCCAGTTCTGAAACCTGCCAGGTTTCACGTATGCAAGGAGACGGTGTATCGTCTCCATAGCAACGGCTCTCTATACCTCCATTCCAACGTGACATCATGACTTCGCGTAAACACACACGCCACTTTCTAAAGCCAAGTGGCGTGTTATCTGTACGCCTTTTGAGCCATTCTTGTGTATGTCTACGCCATATACAGCGGACGGGTTGGGTTTAGGAAAAGAAGAACGGGACGGTTGGGTTTAGGAAAACAATAACGGAATGCGGGACAACAACGGCACGGTTGGGTTTAGGAAAAGAAGAAAGCGACAGTTGGGTTTAGGAAAAGAAGAAAGCGACAGTTGGGTTTAGGAAACGTGACACGCGGGACATGATCCCCCGGTCTCCTGGGTGAAAGTCCTGTGTTGTTTGATCCCGTCCACCACCCCAACAACCTCCCTATGCAGATTTTTGGGCTTTTATACTACTCCCTACCATAGTCGGTCTTAATGCTACGTCATCTTCTTATTGAGAATCGTGCTGTGATCACGAAACATGCTTCCCATTGAAGTTCTTTTCTCAGGAGAACTTGGCGTAAATTGACACACAATCACAAGGTAATGCAAGTCAATGGAGGCCAAACGCTGTTGATAAACACGCTAAAAAGCGATTATGCGTCTTGATAACATGCCAAAATGGCATACAAATGGGCGTGTCATACATACGTCACTTATTGAGATCAGTCTGTCCATTCTAACTTCTGACTTTTCAGGCTTTTTTTATAGCTGGATATAACTTGTAGCGTCTTAAAATATATATGAGGATAGTGAGATACTTGCTACAGTTGCATTTCTAGGAATGATTAAACTGCGAAAACATAAAAAAAAAAGAGACAGGGTCGAGAATTTGGAACCACCCATGGGTGCTTCAATGGAATACCCTGGGGGTTATGCAAATTTATACCGTGAACTTAAGACGGGAGATCTCCCCTCTATTGTCAGCAGTTCTGTTGTTTGGAGGAGTTGGTGTCGCCTCTAATCAGCAGAGAAAACACTATCCAGACAGCATTTCGCCAGAGGAACGGCTGTTGATAGTGCTTCTTTAAAACTTTGTCATTTCTACCAGCTGACAGTTTGTCAATGACTTGACCAGCTGACTTTGTTATGAGCTGATTGGCTGTTGAAACAAGTGACGTGCCTTACATTGTAAAACCAGACACTGACGACTTGACAAGCAGAGTCACAGGCGACACCATCAGCCGGCTTGAGTCGAGCTGAGACGACCCAGTTCACACTACTGCAACTTTTCCCTGCAACGTTCTGAAACCATTTTGTCTCGTCACAAATCTTTGGTCTGAACTGTGCTTTAGAGAGACAAAATGCTGTTGTACATCTTACTCTGTGAGATGCCACATGATCCATTGTGAGGGTGTGATTGCCTAGCTGATGTTCATGTGTGTACATCCATGGGTGTGTGTGTGTGTGTGCATGCATGCTCCTTCTTTCCCTTTCTGTAGAAGAGACAAAAAACAGCCAGTAAGTCAGGTGAAGTGAGAGAAGTTGCAGTGTAAGTAAATCCCAGCACAGAAATACAGTAATAAAAGTGTAATTCAGTGTATTACTATACCCAGCTAAGGTCAGAGTATAAGTAAGCTGAGTTCAGAGACTTTTAACAATTTTTTTTTTTTCACTATGTAATTTTATTGACCTATAACTTGAATTAGGTCAATAAATACGTTGCCGTACTAACAATAAATAATTGTGTACTTTCTGGGCTTTTCTGGTTGGCAGGGAAACAAGAAAGGGCGGAAGGGCTCGGAGATGGATCTATGAATGTCCCAAATGATAAAGACCTTAAAAGCAAAATAAAATAAACTAATGAACAAATTAAGAAAAACACAACTGATCATAATCAGGGTTCTCCTTCCTTATTTGTTTTTTTTTTTTTAGCTTGGACTCCATGTCAGCATCTAATGCATGCCCCCTTAATTACACCAACACCACAAACACACACACACACACAGAAGATACACTCCAGAGGCAGCAGGATGTATTACACAGCTGAACAAGGATTACATAAGCTTTTAAAAAAGGTTAAGTTTAAACTTTGTGTTGAAATGGTGGCTTGGCACAATGTGCTGCCCTCTGCAGGCACAAGCATTCATAGTAGGCCTACTGGTGAATACTCAGTGCCTGTTCTTTGTTTGGGTTTTAATGCCAAAATGACAGAACTTGACATGTATGTTTTTGTTTCCTTTCTTTCTCACAGTTAAGTAAATAAAAACGTTTTCAGTTTCCCTTTTTTGTATATTGTCATAAATGTCAACATTTTAGAAAAAGAAGCTGAAATGCAGAAAAGATAGAGATTATAATTTTGCTTCTGGACCCGTAGTGCAACCACTTTTAAGAATTTGGGATAATATTATTTTTAACGCTGTGAAAATATGTTTTAATGTGTAAGGGCATTTTAAAAAGTTTAATAAATCCGACGCATGGTCTTGGAAATATTAATGGTTTTGTGGAGTAGCCTAATAGGTGTACTATACTATCTTTAAATTAACTTCCATTACATAACTATTGAATTAAATTATGTAATCACACTGCTCGCAGTGGCCCCCATGTAAGGAACTGTACATTATAAAATGTAGGCTACCAAAGATAATAAAAAGGATTTGTATCTGCACCACCTGCGCAGTCCGGTCAGAGCTGGCTCTCGTTCACACAACTTCCTGCCGAGTCATCGGGACAGACACGCACCTCCGCCCCGGGACTCTGCTCATCTTATCGGCAGCAGCGCGGACAGGACGGAGATGTCAGGCGCGGGGAAAGATGCACCGGGTGATTGTCAAAGGTCTCAAACGATCCACGTCGCCGTGAAAAGTCTCACAGAGAGCAAATGCTTCACCGTTAGAGGATGCTGTAACGTCAGACAGGTCAGGAGAGCAAACTCACTGATGCTTGGGTGCTGTGTGCATAAAATGGCTCGAATTGCGCTTAAACTGTAGCTATTATGTCTGCAAGTATTGTTTCTATTCCGCATTTTGGCTGGCTGACAAAGTGTGTGTGTGTGTGTGTGTGTGTGTGTGTGTGTGTGTGTGTGTGTGTGTGTGTGTGTGTGTGTGTGTGTGTGTGTGTGTGTGTGTGTGTGTGTGTGTGTGTGTGTGTGTGTGTGTGTGTGTGTGTGTGTGTGTGTGTGTGTGTGTGTGTGTGTGTGTGTGTGTGTGTGTGTGTGTGTGTGTGTGTGTGTGTGTGTGTGTGTGTGTGTGTGTGTGTGTGTCAGCTGAAATGGGGTCTAGCAGAGCGCCTGGGAGTCCCGGCAGAGCAGCTGGTGCTGAGCCACTCCGGCCGGGTGCTCACAGAGTCAGAACTCCTGAGTCACCTTAAAGGACAAGATGAGTCAGTCAGTCTCTGCGTGATCCAAAGGTACACAGAAACATCTATGGAACTGCAGGCCCACACACTAACATTTACAGTAAAATGTGCCAAGAAATGGTGAGCAGTGTGTTTTAGTAGTCTACATGCAGCATGTGGATATCAAGGTGGACTGAGTTGTAAGTGTTAACCTCGTTTTTTAAATAAGTCACGTTACTTTTGTGCACTATACGGTCAGATAGTCAGTGCTGGTAAACCAAGACACCTTTGACTTGAATCCGAAAATTATACAGAACGGCAGTAAATTTGCTGTGGTGACTTTTAATAGTAATGCTGTAAGGGTCAAAGGAATCCCTTACAAAAAAATCTTAAGTACAAATGTATATAAAGTTATGAACTGTTCAGATACCACATTGCAATGTCACTTTAAGGTAAAAATGAAGCACTGCTAAATATAGAACTATATTTCCTTTGTTAAAAAAATGTTACAGGTCAACAAAGTCAGCAGCCTCTTCAGTTCCTTAGTAGGGAAGAGTGGCACATGTTTGTAAGTGTAGACTGACCTGTTATGGCACAGTAACACATGGAAATGAAAATGGATGATATTCTCCCCTAATTTACTGTTAACTTTTTTTTACTAATTTAGACTAAATTAATTTTAAATTATTTTAAATTATTTTTTTAATGTGCAAATGCGTGATGGATACACAGTAATCAGCACTAGTGTCAGATTCCATGAAATTAGACTTAAGTCCAACACCTCCACATGTGTTAAGCTTTTACCATAGAACTGGAACTCTAGATTTAGTTTCAGTCCTTTCTTCTCAGGTCTCAGCATTTATCTGCTGCGACCGCCTGTGATCCGGGTTCAGAAATGGTCCAGTCGGAGCTTCTCGATCCTGACCCTGATAGCTTCACACCGTCTCCCACCTCTCCCCTTTGTCTGGGTAAGAACTGCAGAACACAGGAACTCCCACCTTCTTTTTCCTGTCCTCTTTGTGGGCTTATATACTGCTGCTGTGGGGTGATCAGATCCTACTCAGCTCTGGTTCTTTTGATCTGATCTCATTTCCATAGTGGAAGGTCTGGACAGTCTTGGCCTAACAAATAGTGAGCCTGGCTTCTTCCCTGCACTCCAGTGTCCGATGGAGAGCCAGCTGCTGTCTGACCCAGAGATGATGCGTTGTGTCCTAGGCAGCCGCTTCATGCAGAGCACCCTCTCTACCTACAGCCCTCAACTAACCAGACAGCTCATTCTGTCTAACCTGCTCCTGCAGACAAACCCAGAGGTGGGGGATATCCTTAACAACACAGATTGTATCACACAGGTGGGGATAAAAAGGCAGGAGTGTGTGTTTGAAGTACAGATTTGTTGTAAGTGGCAGGGTTTAGTGTGCCAGACCACGGTCGCAGTAGAGGATTAGTACCATGTGGAAACATTTATTGAGTTCTGAGTTTTAAGTCAGAATTCTGAGAAAAAAAAGTCAGAATCTGACCTTTTTATTTTAAAGCTTAAAAAAAAAAGAGTTCAGAATTCTGACTTTAATCTCAGAACTCAAATACATTTTTCAAATTTGGCCCTAATCCTCATGACAAAATATGTCATTTCAACATGTCTTTTTTTATGCTTTAGGATTAGGACAGGTGTATGATAAATATTAGTCAAAAGAGGGGAAAAAATTGTTTTATATTTCACTGCGACTTGAATATAGTTGCTCGCGACTTGACTCATTTCTTCCACTCAAATGTTCAATATCTTCTCGCTCTTGCTTTCCTTTCCAGGTGATGGAGCGTGTCAGGAACCCTGACATGATAGGGGAAGTGATGCATGATGAAGACAGAGCATTAGTCAATTTGCAGCCAGAGCAGGAAAACCCTGAAAGCATAACTGGTGATTCTGATGGGTTTCAGAAGAATTTCCAGGTTTGGAAATTATGTTTTCTTGAACCATCTGTTCTGACAATGTCACACTTATCTTGTGTTTTCAATTTGTTGTTTGTGGTGTCTCTTCTCTACTCTCTCTCAGATCCAGATAGGAGCACCTCCAGTGGTGACTACATCATCTGGGACTCAACAGCCAACTGAAAGAGAAAGCAACGAGACTCCACAGGTCTCCAGTCCCTCCACGGATCCTCTCAGAGAATGGACGGCCACGGCCAGAGTTGATCCAAACCCTCAGAGCACTGTTACTGCAGGCACGAAAATACAAGCATTTCATCATTTTAATTGGCTAAACCAGAGATCTTCAACAGGGGGTCATTGCAGGGGGGGGGGGGCTCCAAATTATTGTTAATTTTTGAAAGTTTTTTCAAATTAAAATGTCTTAACATGAAGCCAACATATTATTAGCGAATGTAAATCCCCGCTGATGATAGGCTTACTGGCCTATAGGTAAGGTAGTCACTAAGATACATCCACAGATACAGTATATCGTAAGGATTCACTGTGCCACATGTATGTGTAACATTAAACGATGATTTATAAAATCCTGCCGACAATTATTATTTTAATAGCTTAGTATTCTATGTACTAGAAAGGTATGTAAAGGCTTTGGCCGCCCTACAAGTTATTGTAGGCCCAGGTTAATATGCAAATTCATTGTATACAATATTAGTAGTAGGGGGTCCCTGCTCCGTCTCTCTTTCAGTTAAGGGGTCCTTGGTTTAAAAAAAACATTGAAGACCGCCTGGGCTAAACTATAGCTATATATATATATATATATATATGTATATATATATATATACATATACATACACATTTTCCCCTGTTTAACTTGTATCTGTGGCCTCATCCCTCTTTCCTCAGGCATGCAGTCATTGCTAGAGGAGATCATGGCCAGTCCAGGACTGATGGAGAGCCTGCTGTCTGGCCCTTATGTCAGCATTCTCCTCAACTGCCTCGGTCAGAACCCTGACCTGGCTGCACAGGTGACTCATACACACTATATGGGTGGATGCAAACACAACAACTTATTTTCACTTGACAACTGCATAGAATTTATTTTTAAGGTTATGTTATTTATGGGCATCTGAATGGCTGCAAAAAAACATGGACTGCAATTCAGAGGTGTGAAACCAGGCTCCTCCTTCCCTACTTCTTGTTAACACATCCCCCTAATCTCTCCACACAAATCCTACACACAGACAGGTCTTATAGCTCTCATTTCCACACGGTTTCAGATGCTGCTGAGTCACCCTTTGTTCTCAGGAAATCCTCAGCTGCAGCAGCAGATGAGACAGCAAATCCCTCTCTTCCTGCAACAGGTTGGTTTACTTTCCTCATTACTAAACACTCTCACTGCTTGCAACTAGATTTTTTTTTTTAGATTGTGATTTTTCTCAACATTGGGACAAGTTGTGTGATTGTAAATTATAAATTGTAAATTGTGTATGATCAACACTCATGCTTTAAAATCTTACATCGATATCCTTAAAACAGATATTTCTTTTGTAAGTGGCTCATGTACTTTTTAGCCACAGTAGCTGTGTGCGTTTAAAGGTGGTGATGATGGTCCATCACTGGAATGTTTTCTCATTAAAAGATTTACACATGAATAGTCAACTTCATCATCAGATACAACTATCAGCGGTGTAGTCTTCCATAGGAATCACACAGTCTCCGTGCAAACTCCAATGCTTATTGTTTATGATTATCTTCATTACTAATGGTCAGTGATAAATATGTAGATGCAGAGTCCAGAGCTGTTGTCAGCCATGTTGAACCCCAGAGCCATGGATGCTCTGCTGCACATCCAACACGGCCTACAGACTCTGGCTGCAGAGGTTCCTGCACTGATACCTACGTGAGTATAGATACACAAAATAAACGCACACAAAACACCTCAACCTGAAGATTACTGGTTGAGTTGCTGGGTAACAGCAGTAGTATTATGCAAAGTGCAAGAAACCTTTCATGAGTTACCACCACGTGTCTGTCTTGCAGAGCCAGTGTTAATGCTGCCCCGGAGCTAGCATCTGACTCTGTCCTTAACAGCCAATCAGGAAGTGGTCCTCATGTTGCCACGGTGACAGAGGAGCAGCAGCACCAGTTTGTACAACAGATGCTACAGGCGCTGGCTAACACCAATCATGGGGTATCTCAGTATTTCCCTATAATCTTGTTGTCTGCTTCTGTAATTTATCTGAACTTCTACTGGATTTGAAATATCACCCGAAAATAACATTTTTAGGCCAAAAGCCAACTGGAAACTTCTCTTTGAATTGCTGGTCTGTTCTATTATCATCACAAAAGTTTATGATACAACATATCCCTCATATTAAACCTATAATGGCTCACTGTACATAGCACACTTTTTTTACTTACAGAAACAGTACCTTACTTAGAGAGTAACTGCACCCAGTCTAATAATCAGGTAGTGGTGACAACATGCTTTTGAGGCACTAAAGTACTACTACCATACCACATCTGGCCACATTCAGCCGTGATGTTTGATGTGGTCAGAGGTTTAAGAGATGTATACCTTTTATACATTTCAACCCAGTGCAGCTAGCACTTTTTGACTAGATTCAATCTAACTAAATAGATGATGTGATCTCCAGAAAGTCCTTGAATCTTTGAAAATCTATTCATCTGTTTGTTGTATTTAGAAAGAGTGAATGACAGATTCAGCAGAGACACACATGAAGTTCTGTCAAATTGTATTTTCTCTCAGAGAGGCACAAGACCTCTTTACTAATTATTTTTGATCATGTCATTGTAATGAGGAAGACTTTAAACAAATACTGCCTTGTCCTGTCAGGTCCATGTTGAGGAGGCTGAGTTCCAGGACGAGCTGGAGCATCTGAGCTCAATGGGCTTCAGAGACCGAGAGGCAAACCGTCAGGTTCTCATCAGGACTGGAGGAGACCTCACTACTGCTATACAACATCTGCTCAGTCTCTGACACACACACACACACACACACACACACACACACACACACACACACACACACACACACACACATGTTGTTCTGTTCACATATACGTACATAAGTGGATGCACATATACCTATTAAATACAAGCACCCAATACACTCATATATAATAATATCATTATCAGCAGTTACAAAGTGCTTTACAAAAGACAAACGTAGGAGACATGCAAGCCATATTCATATTTCTGTACTTTCAGAGACATACTTATATTAATTCCTTAGCTCTCCTTACTAACCTCCGTTATTCAGTCCTAGCTTAGTCTATATCCACGGCGTTCCACTTCCGGGATTGCTCCGTTGCTGCTGGAAATTCCGCCGGATGTCCGTTTCCTTCCGCTTCCTTTGTGTTGGCATTCTAAACTCCGTTCGATTTATGAGGACTATGGTTAACTGCTCCTCAGATCTCTGCAGGGTAAATCCAGACAGCTAGACTATCTGTCCAATCTGAGTTTTCTGTTGCATGACTAAAACAACTTTTGAACGTACATGTTCCACCAAAACAAGTTCCTTCCTGAGGCTATTTTGCAGAGGCACAGTTGCTCCATCGGGCACTTAGCACCGCCCAAGATGATTGTGGTTGGTTTAAAGCAGTGGTTCCAACACTTTTTCACGTGAAGGACCCCTAAACTGACACAAATTAGACCACAAACCCCCCTTTGATAAGATTTTGCACCAGGGTCCCCCATCGGATAGATTTTTTGCTTTTAGATGTTTTATTACAGAAAGTGTATGAAACCCATGACTAAAATAGTCATACATTCTGTCATTGTGCTACTTATGGATAGAATTATAGTGAAAGTTAAAGTAAAACATTTGTTTCCCCCTTTTGGCTGGGGATCCCCTGGAACCTCCTCAAGGACCCCTGGGAACCACTGGTTTAAAGAAATGCCAATAAACCAGAGCACGTTTTCCTCCTATACCGGAATGCTGTGTGGACTAGCCAGACCTTCCTCCTCCGCAGCGCTGTGGAGGAAGGTCTGGCAATGCGAGACTAGTCCTAGCATAACATTCACCTCCTACCTTAGTACAATTTACACTTGTTTTTTTCTTTTTCGAATAGATTGTGCCACATGCTATACAGATTGTAAAGCCCCTTGAGGAACATTTGTGATATTGGGCTATATAAATAAATTTAAAAATGACTTGACTTGCTTTTTATGAAGTGATAAATGAGAAAGCATTCAAAGATACAGCCAAAGGGAGTGCTTTTGGTTAATATTAGGGTAAAAACAAAAGAATACAATCACTCTGGTGCAGGTCCGTACTGGTACTTAAACCCACCTCACATATTGTAGACTTGTGGCAATTGCATACATATTCAGAGGCAAGTCATATATTATTAATCTCTGGGTATGAAGCTCAGGCCTCTTTTCATCTTGCCACCTGGACAATAATGAGAGCTTGTAACACCCAGAGACAGTCAGATGTTCTTGGAAGCACACAGAGGATTCACACTCTGTCAGCAGATTGAACCAGGAGCACAGTCTGTTGTGGGCCTCCCTCCTTCGCTGCTCTTGTGTCGTGTCCGCCACATGCTGTAAAGATCAGACACACCAAGTAATTATACTGAGCCCCAAAAAGCAGGCTATTGAAAATGAGAGGTTAACTTCAACCATGTTTATCACACAGGCACAGAAATCTCTGATATGCAAAGTTAATCTTCTCAACACACTCACCCAGGAGAAGAATTCAATTTGAGTCCAAAACGGAAAAAAAATATTTGAACCCTTTTGGAACTTAGAACACAACATATGCTGATGATTATGAAGATTACATTACATAGGTGAGACTGTTTTGTGTATCTGTCACTGCACTGACTAGTAACACCTGGGTTTCTTTTTTCTGCCCTTAATCTTATATTCAACAGAGCTCCAGTAAACACATCACGCAGTGATAGTGTTTCTGTGCCATGAGGAGCTGTGCATTTTGTTTCCCTTTTGGATTTCACTAAACCCAACTTACTGAGCAACATACTTTCACTCATCTATAGCTGACTTGTGGATCTGATGTAAGTCAGTCTACATGATTCTGTTGTCCCTTAATAATGCAGTCTGCACTGTTTGTCATTTTACATGAATTTATGATAATGTCCTGCTTTAAAAAGTGTTATGTTTCGTCCATGTCCCGTTGTTCAGTGTAATGTTAACAGTTCTGTAATAGGGTTAACAGTACAGTTGGAGCTGTTACAAATTATCATTTTAATTTTAAATTACATTTGTCGATTGTTTTTCTTAATGTATTAATCATTAAGTCTATAATATGTCAGAATATAGGCAAAATATCGATCACAACTGTTATGAAAAAACTCAGGAGCAGCTTGACTCTGGATATGTTAAGGTTTGGAAGACTTGCACAGAAGCATCGATCCATCGAGGAGAATTAGGATTAAACAATACAGTTTTACTACAATATAGTTACATGTAGTGCCATCCCAAACTCTGAGTGTCTGTCTATTTCCAAGAGGCATTTATCTCTTCCTGAAGCTGTCAAGTTTGGGTTATGCAAAGATATTGATGGCACCATAACATAGGCACTGCAAACACAGATGCTCACCCAAATCTTATTGGGCCTAGACTCCCTCAAACTCTAGAGACACGCATACATTCATACTTGAACACAGGACAGGTTTAGTGTTGGGAGTATGGCCAAATAGATCTTCTCATCCCCTGACCTGTGACCTACTGTAGGAGTGACCAGATGTTGTGTAAGTTTTCTCCTCGTCTCATCTTACCAAAACATAGTGTTTCTGGAAATTCCACAACTTCCCAGAAGCTATAACATCCTCACAATGCTTGTTTTGTTCATTTAAGAGTCTAAAATCCAATTTGCAATTGTATTAAAAAGAGAAAAGTAGCAAAATTCTCACATTTCAGAAGCTGAAAACACATAACGTTGTAACCTGAGTTAGTTTAGCATTTAATAAAGACACAATTCAAACACAAACCTGTTTACCATCTTTGATTGATTAAAAACATAAACATTGTAATTTTTTATACAAGTGTAATTATTTATACATATAATTCACCACACAGTTTACTGAATTTGAGAGAAAATCCCATCAAAATGAGTCATTAGCAATTTTTAAAGACTTTTTTTAAGTAGGTATTTTACCATCCTATTATTATTATTATTATTATTATCTGTACCTCTAAATCTACTGGTGTACTATTAACTATGAACACTAGAGGGCAGTTACTCTTAGCATCCTCAGTAACATCAGCTGTTTTGGTGTGTACTGTATAGCTGGAATTATGCATAAAATATTTTATTTGTGATTCCTTACTCATATTATTTACATTTAGTGTAGTGTAATCATGACCCTGAACTCTGTGTCTCCATGTTCAGCTCAAACGGCAAACATGACATACCAACTGGCAAAATTGTTCTGTAATTTATTTATATAAACTTAATTTAACAAACAAGCATAAAGTCATGTTTACAGGTGTGTGTGTGTGTGTGTGTGTGTGTGTGTGTGTGTGTGTGTGTGTGTGTGTGTGTGTGAGAGAGAGAGAGGGGGGTTGTTTTCCATCCCTACTTGTGTCTTTACTCTCAGTGACATAGTGGATTAACTGACAGACACTACACATATTCTGACATCAGATGTGTGTATGTGATCCACTTGACAGACTGAAGGGGTTTTAATCTCTAGTGATGTGTGTGTGTGTGTGTGTGTGTGTGTGTGTGTGTGTGTGTGTGTGTGTGTGTGTGTGTGTGTGTGTGTGTGTGTGTGTGTGTGTGTGCGTGCCTGCTCGTCTGGATGTGTGAGGTATTAGAATAGCCAAGTTTTTTTTTTTTTTTTTTTTTCTGGATTAGAAGCTCCTAAAATATTCGGGTTGAGGTTTGCAGATGAGTCACACCCATAGACATAGTCTATGGTCACAGAAACAGCTCTACATTGCTGAGTGGAGGTGTGTGTGTTTGAGTATGTAGGGGCATCATGGTCACGTGTGTGTGTGTGTGTGTGTGTGTGTGTGTGTGTGTGTGTGTGTGTGTGTGTGTGTGTGTGTGTGTGTGTGTGTGTGTGTGTGTGTGTGTGTGTGTGTGTGTGTGTGTGTGTGTGTGTGTGTGTGTGTACTGAAGATGCTTATAGATCAGAAAGCAGGGATGATGAAGCCTTAAACCTGGTCTGACCTTTAGTATGGTCAACCTATTGTCAGTAAGGTGTTAAAGGTGCTGTAGGTAGGACTGTGAAGATCCAGGACTTAGCCAAAAAAAAATGAACATCAACAACTTCTCAGTCCCTCCCCCTTTCTGCTAAAGCCCAAAAATGGTCTCCTAAGCCCCTCCCCCCCATAAGGGAGAATGAATGGTGTGTATGAGCAGTGATTGACACGCAGTTAGGCACCCCCCCCTGGCCAGTGAGCTGTGGATTTTTGCAAATCACACTACAGGCTGTAGGTGGTGCCAGAGGAGCCAGATTTTTTTTAAATTACCTGTTTCATGTAGTTCTACATGAACATAGGGTCAGTTTCAGCAAATATGAATATATAAGTTAGTTTTATAAGTCTTACCTACTGCATCTTTAAATCTAAATCCCTTTAATAATTTTACTTTGTCGTATTCAGTGTGGAGATTGTACTCTAAGATCGGTTGGTGCAATATAATTTGCAGTCGCTTGCAAAAATCTATTTAAGAGCAGTTGAGAGAAACATGTAAAGATTATCTGGAGTCAAATGAAACAATACAATGGTGTTAAATTAAGAAGAATGATTTAATTAAGTCATTATAGTGAGATTCTGCTGTCCACCAGTTCATTGTGTCCTCTATACTAAACTGAACCTAAGTTATTCAAATGTATGAGTCAACTTATTAGGTTTTAAGACAAAAGCATTACTTTCTGAAATATAAATGGGTTCTCTGTAGAACTGAAACCATTTGCTGATTATCAATTAGTCTACCAACAAAAAATGAATAAGAATCTATTATGAAAAGCCATTAATCATTTATATATTATATATCAAGAAAGAAATAGCTAAAATTCACTGTTTCCAGCTTCTGAATTGTGAGGATGTGCTGCTTCTTTGTCTGATGTGATTGCAAACTGAATATCTTTGGGGTTTTGACTGTTATCAAAAAGAAATTAAATATTAAACATGGGATAAAATATTCAAGCAAAACCATCATCAGTTCATTTTAATTTCATATTCCCATACTGATGCTACTGGGATCAACACAATTCCCCCCATAAAAGTTGCATGTCTGTTATAGCCATGTAACAAAATACATAAAAAATGGATCTAATCAGTAAAGTTCTTTGAACATTTTCTGCATGGTCAGGTTCGTTTTACTGTTTAAAACATTTAAAAAAGATTTAGCCAGTTCTGCTCAAGGCATTTGTCCATCATAACTCACTCTGTGCTGTCAAAAAGATCAGTCAAATTTCCCACATTACGGAAACGTGAATCTTTAAAGTGCAAACTTTTACAGTACTACCACAATCCTTTTCAGAAGTTCAAAAATATCTAATATCCACACTCTATTAAACTGCTCGTATGAACATCTAGCCTTTTTCTTGGTGGCATGCTATTGGAGGTAAATATCTCATTCACAAAACAAAGCACTTAATGGTCCCAATTAGCGCTATAGAGTAGATCAAACCAAAACTCTCACTACTGCACAAGCTTCTTTCTGGTCTTACACCACAACTTAGTGCAGCTTTACTTGTCAGCTGCACTAAGATATAAAGTAAATGTGGTGACTCCACTAGACTGTGGTTAAGGCATTGGTGACGACATGAGGCTGATGATGTGCTTCTCGACCTCCATGACCATGTCAGTGATGCTCCTCCTGATGTCCAGTGGCAACACATTCTCCTCAGCCGACGGAGGCTCTAAAACATCAAACTGGGAACGCAGCAGCTCTGCTTTCATGTAATGCCCCTTCCGGGCCACCATCCTCTGCTGAATGAGATCATAGTCCCCATGTAGGAAGAGAAAAAAGACATCAGGAGAGGACGGAGGTAGGATATCTTGGTCTGGATCGGAGGAGGAAGCGAGGGCTTTGGAGCCAAAGAGCAGGATCTGTCTGTACAGGCGCTTCAGGGCGGAGCACACCACAAGAGCATCAGAGCATGAAGCTCTTTCTCTGGGATGGGAAGACACAAATGCACATAGTTAGTGAGGGCAGGAGTTAATTAGTGATACTGCTGAACTGTATACTGAAATGTTGTGGATAACATGAAAAATGGTAAAAAACAGTGCACTTAAAGTGAACTCTGGTCACAAACAGCTACAGAGGAGGAGGAGAAGGATGAAGAGAGAAAAGAAAGGATACAAGGATGAGCTGATAATGGCTGACTGAGTGTGGAAGAGTTTGAAAAGAAGTCTTTGATGTCGCCGTTATAAGCAAGAGATGGTGTATTCTCAGCTCTCCACTCACTCACTCACTCACTTAATCTGTTTATACTCTCCCAAACTCCCCTTCCTCCCTCTCTGGTTTTCATCTCAATTTTCAAAACATCTTTGATATTTTTGATCTTTTTTTCTGACAATTTCACGGCCGCCTGTATCCTTACCTCGCTGCTCCCTCTCACTCTCTAAACCCTTCATCTTCTCCATTTCTGTCATTACAAAAGTACGTTGTGTTTTCAGTGCAAAATGTTCATGTGAGTGTGCATAATAGTCTGTGTGTACGAAAAGTTTGTTTGTTCTTACCTCTCAATGACTTCATGTAGTTTGAGAAGCCAAGGCAATCTGTCCTGAAGGGACAAACAACATCACTTTTATATTTTTTTATAGCCTGATGTTTATTTATTTCATCTGTGTCTACAGCAGCAGTTGTCCTGGTTAAGAAGTGTTTTGCAGTATGTGAATCCCATAACATACACTACTTTCAGCATATCACCGGCCATTAGAGAGACAAGCCGTGCATTGCAGAACATCACAGAAACATGGGGTGAGCTGAGCCTGCAATGGTGAAGCCAGACTGTGCAGACTATGTAGAGATGTTGCTCCTCTAAAAATACAACATTCAGATAGGGAAAACATAAATAATTAAGTAAAATACTAACTACACTCACAGTTGCAGTCAGCTCAGCTGTCAATTTTCTGTTTAATGGACTTGACTGGGAAGAGTCTTTAAAAGAACAATTCAGGGAATCAAACAGAGATCAGGCAGACAGACTTGGCAGCACAAACACATCTTTGATTACAAGATAGAATCAAATAGAATCAGTCCTAGTTTGGTTACAACTGATCTGGATTCACATTTTTATTTTCACACTCCAGTGCCTTAAATATGAAGAGCTGAACTTGAATGAGAGAAATCACATTCTCTCATGTCCTGTTCAGTTATGCCAACCTCAACCTGTCAACTCTAATACTGGCATGAAAGACAAATGTTTTCCCTGACAGTAATCCCAAATTTACATTCATTCGCAAACTGCCAACTGTTGAGTATTTTTTTTTTTAAACATGCCAAAGTATTGGACAGAGCAGGTCCCGGGGTAATTCTCTCTGCTGTTGAAAACAGATTTCTGAGTAGGAGGTTATTATGAGCCACCAAACACCGCTACCAGCAAACAGCTGCCAAACGTTGGCTGGGGTTGCTCTGCCTGTAGGCTTGTCAATCCAATGTTGGCAGATAGCCAGTCAGTTGTTTGGAGATCTAGTTTCTTTTGAAAGTCAGCATGAAAAAATATAAATATTGGACAAACAGGAAATAATTCACTAAACTGAATTTAAGGACTGTGGGCTGCGATGAAAAGCTCAGTTCCCTCACTGCTGCTTTCACTGTCTGCTCTAGTGAAGCTTGCTCCAGCCACTTGTTGAGTTCTCTGTGGCTGCAAGTCTGAGAGAATGATCTACTCATGACAGAAGAGAGATGGCTCACTCTTTAAATGACTGACATCCAAAATGAGCTGACAGGACACACACACACACACACACACACACACACACACACACACACACACACACACACACACACACACACACACACACACACACACACACACACACACACACACACACACACACACACACACACACACACACAGAGAGTAGTCTACCTCGTCTGTGAGTGGCTCACCACGAGCCATCTTCTCAATGTTCCCCTGTGGGTGGAAGTTATCCCCTTCGTGCAGGGGCCAGCCCAGCTGACACACACACACACACATATATATATATATATATATATATATATATATATATATATATATATATATATATATATATATATATATATGCAGTGTTAAGTCATACTGTGTGCAGAAACATGATGGAGGTGTGTTTATGTGTGTCTAGGGAGGGGGGTGGATCCAGTTACCTTTTCTGATAAGAAGGCCCCTAAGGTACTTCTGTATAATAAATGGAGACAGACAGAATTGATACAGTGCAATAACATTGATCTGATCTACTGCTTTAAGTGAAAACGTTACCGCCATAGACATGCTGTAGTTTAGAGCTCATATATTTAATTATTCAAAATTAAGAATCAAGGAATAATTTAAAGCAAAGTACTAAACATTACCCAATTCAAACTTCTCAGTTGTGAGGATTTGCTGCTTTTCCTTGTCTTATGTTAATTTGGACTTTTGGCAAAAACTATTTTTAGGCAATCAGCTTGAGCTTTAGGAAACTGTGATGAACATTTGTCACTATTTTCTGATATTATATTGACAAAATAATTAATTGATTAGTCGAGAAAGAAATCAGATAATGAAAATAGGCTTTACTTGCAGCTCTACTATGGTATTTCTGTTGTTAAATTACATCCAATACAGAACTGTGCTGCATGCAGCTTGCTTACTACTTTCCTCAGTAACTCTGTAACAGATACCAGTCTAGCCTACTGAAACTAATTATGTAATGAGACATAGTTGATAATAGTTGATAAACCACCACCTGCTATATGTAAACAACATTTTCTACTAAGCATTTAGGCTACATATCTTTTTCACTATGTGACTTAATAAACTTAAATATGTTGGTCAAACTCTACTCAATGTGCTTCTTATGTAAGATGCCATCTTGTAAGGCTGACCTAAATAAACAAACAGACAGTAACGTTATACACAGTGACAGCCTACTTTCCGCAGCCTGAGACTCCCATTATGATGTAGATCATCCTGTCTGTGGATCTTCAGCCACCTGAAGGCAGGAAAACAACTGTGTAACTGTTGGCAAAAACGCATGGTCTATAAATCTTACATATGTGAACATATCTACCATAGAAACATGTAGCCATAACAATGACTATAAATATGTTCTTTTTGTACAGTCTATGAACCATAATAGCAGTGCTCATGTGATGTAAACAGTCTACGGCTGTATGTAGCCTACCGTCCTACGTGAACTGGTGGGACTTCCGTAGCTCCTGGGATCGTAGCCTACTCATACGACTTAACAGCATTCGTTAATTAATACGAAAACCATGCACAGGTGTAACCTGGTATGTAAACAACTTAAAACAATAATAATTTATATTCTGCGGTATTAGAAAAACTCTCATATTACAGGCAAAATACGAAACAGTCCATTTGGCTGGTGAGGGTTACTGAAGTACGTGATGACGCAGGACGTTTGCATTTAAAGGGTCAGCGTCCTGTTCCCATGGATCGTAAATCTATGGTTGCACCCAGAGTGATATATATGGCTCTGGTTGCACCCATAGACTGTATATTAACAGTCTATGGTTGCACATAAACTGTCTTTGACGTCATTATTGATGAAAATAATAGGCTATATAAACTAATCTCAGAGTTAAATTGAGTGTTGACCAGCTGTGTGTTTTTGATCATAGGTTTAATCATCTTATCAAATAATAAATAAGTAATAGGCATGTACACAAATTCACATTTATGCAGCACAAGTTAAAGGCAGTTCAATGAAAATTGACTGTTATGCACCTGGGAATGTGCTCCCAGTTGTGAGCATTCTTATTTCACAAATAGCCTGTAAATGAATGTGTTCAGAGACCTCACGGCTTGTTTTAACCACCCTCAAATTGAGTTAATAAAAAATCCACAGGGCATGTGATTTAGATTCACCAGCTGGCAATCTGACACCACACACGTGTGATCATAATTTAAATTTGAGAGAGAGAGAGAGAGAGAGAGAGAGAGAGAGAGAGAGAGAGAGAGAGAGAGAGAGAGAGAGAGAGAGAGAGAGAGAGAGAGAGAGGGAAAAGCCATCCTCCCTCCATAGATCCAACAGTGGGCAGGCAGGATACGGATGAAAGCTCTCCTCCCTCCCACTCTGTTGCATCCATCCATTCTCTTCATCCACCCTTTCATTCCCAAGGGCGTCACAAGGGGTGACAAGACCCGACTGGAAGGCGCCTATGTATGCGTGTGTTTGCGTTAGTCCTCCGTGTATGTCTATGTATGTGCGTATCTGGTCTGCCTGTGGACCCGCTGAGATGAGGAGTTGAAACAGAACCGACAGAAGGATGAAAATGCTCCGGTTTCGCAGCCCCAGCATCCGCTCCTTGGACCAGGAGGTCCTCTGCACGATCCGTTTACTGGACGACTCCGAGGTCTCCTGCAGCATCCAGGTGGGTAGACCTCATGTATTTCCCAGACCTCTCTGTGATTATTGCAAATAACACATGGATGCGGCAGATTCATTATATGGGTGAATTAAACTATTCTCGATTTAAGGCTGTCACAACCACATATCGTTTATTATTACTCTGATTACATCGTCATTTTTGTACAGCAAAACCCATTTAAACGTACTGTTCTTCTAGTTTCCTTGCTGCTGTGATTTACAGGAGAGGGTGTATGCGTTTTGATCCATGCTGCCTATATGAGATATGCAGTAAAGAGAAAAAAAGAAGCCTTACACAATAGTGATCCGTATGCGTGTTGGGCTTAAGCAAGACATGACCCACATGGAGAGAAGTTAGGATGAAGTTTGATTCATAGCACAGTATGGAGCTGCTGGGTGTGGTGGTGATGATAGTGATGATGATGAGGGCAGAGAGGACTGTTGTTTGGGTTAATGATTGTAATCAATCATGAGAGAGAGAGAGAGAGAGCGAGAGAGTTGTGCTTATCAAGTCTGTTGTCTGCCTAGAGGTGATGATACATGTTATTTCCACCCAGCCGGCTTCAAGTGGCCCTGCCACCTCTATAGCACTCAGCTGCATTGTCAAACTAAAACCAAGGCTGAAAGAAAAGGATGTACTCTAACTACTCAGTTTCAGAAATCCAAGCCTTCAGTTGGAATTACCAAGTTCAAATCTGATATCAGCCTTTTATTTGGAGGCCGAGACAATATGAGGAACAGAGGAGTTGGACAACCAATGTTCAACCTATACTTTCTTTCGAAATGACTATGGTAGTCACCGCCCTACAATACCCCCCCCCCCCCCCACCCCCCTCCATTCCAAAATATGGCCCAGTCTTTCATCCAGTGCATGAAACAGAAGGATGTATTTGTGAGATGTTTGCATGTACACACACTGCTGTGCTAAAATGTTAGGAAAATTAAACACAGTTATATACTCAGCAGATAGGTGAAGGTGTGTCCAATGACTTTACAATATCATGGCCTGCCATCTGCTAAAATTTCACAGTCAGCAGGATCCGACTTTGAACAAAAGAGCTGGTATTATCAGTTTTGAGTGGCTTTTGTGTTGTTACCGTCTTAGAACTGTTGCTCTGAATTGTGGCTGGAAGGCCACCATCGTTTAGCCTGGCTTGTCGCTGTTAGCATTACCTGTCAATCAGTGTTTCTAACCAGACATGAAGCCTTCAACTTGTAATGCAGGTTTAACTTAAACCAAAGAGGAACTACTGCACAAACCACCACCTTCAACTCAGCCTATTCAAATTTAATTTGAATATAAATCAAAGATATGATTTGTTGATTCTACCTGGACTACACAGTGGTCATTGTTATACTCATTATTAGTCATTATTTCATTGTTTGCCTGTTTAGTTATTAGTTCGATAAATCTTTATTTATAAAGAAATTTGCTCCATGATTTGTGTTTATGAAATCATCTTTATGAAGTCACTGAGGAAAAAGAACACCTGTAGCAACCCTGAGATTATGAGGCTCAAATGATTGATTGATTAATAACGTTTTTCCTGTTTTTCTAAAATGAGGGTGGCGTCCAAATTAAGTTAAATTAAAAATTGTGTGTGATAGTTGAGTGCCATCACTCTCCTTAATCTGCAGTACAAATTTACATCTGAAGTCTATCCAACTGGAAAACGAAAACTGACAAAAAGGAATAAAACCTGATAGTAGGCTTTAACAATTTCCATTTGCGATCTAATACATTTTTGGTTTGCCTGAACAAAGGAAAGTATACGTTGCTATCCTGTTTCCACAAACAAATTAGATCCTGTGTGGCTTCTGAGCCCCTAAAGGCCTGAGCTGCAGCTGCTGCCAGAGAGGTAAAATCCAGTGAACCTGCCAAATCATGACGCATGATTATAGAGCACATAGCCTATGTTTCATGAAGGACAGTGCATAAAAAATATGTGCAATGCTAAACAGCATATACACACTATTCTATTAAATTCTATTACATTATATTGTATTACATCTACAGCATTGCACCAAATCCTTCAAAGCAGCACCACCTTGTTGACAACCAGTGAGTTGAACAGAGTTGAGAGCCCAGTGAGCGAACGCAGCTCCGAGCAGCACCTCCTCTCATCCTTAGTGCACCTTCAGATGAAGTTGTCAGCTGCTTTGGCACTTTTATCCGACCCTGAAATACTAAAAACCCTCGCTGCATGTTAAACTAACTGTCTCACTGGTGTCCTACATGTATCCAATCAATGATTTACAAAACACCATAACGTTAACTGAGAGACAAGGAGGGGAGAGAGGCTGAGAGGTTGTGTCTGTTTCTTTGTGTTGAAGCGTTCACTTGCATGTATACCTGCATGCTCGTACGTCTTTGAGAGCACAAAAGTGTGCTAAACTCTGTTTACACATCTGAGAACATTAGAGTGTGGCTTTTCACCCGGAGATGCGAGAGTCCAAGATTGTGGAAGTGTGTATGAGCTTTTAGCTGTGTGTCTGTGTATCTATGCACGATAAGGAAATGGACATTTATATTTCTAGCTGACTGCTTTTTCCAGGGCTTTCTTTAATGGCTTTGTGTTCCGGTGCTGAGCTCCTTCCTACATATTTCATGACATCCTGTACTCCTCATGCTACACTTCTGCTGCCTAACAAAAGCACTTCTCCTCTTTCCACTCTATGGAGACTTCCGTCTCTTACCCTTATTTTTCTCTCTGCATGATCCCTGTCTGTTTTTCTTTTTCTTTTTTTTTCTTTTTTTTAATCTTTTCTGCTATCTGCATTGTGCTGAATATGTAGGTCAGGATGAGATGCCAAAGACAACATTAATGCCATCATAAAGATCATGTGATACAATTGTTCTTGAATTGTGCTTGTGAGCAAATCTCACAAGCAAATATGTGAGCATATTTCCTTTGTCTTTCCTCAAGGTATCAGTTCTTGACTTAGCATAAAACATGCGTGCATTGGCCAGGTCCCCTTGGAGCACAATGTTTGGCACTGCATCGATTATCATGATGAATGAGGCTTTAAAATATCTTGAGAAGCAACAATAAGTGTGAGTATTTTTTAAGGCACAAGTCTATGCAATTTTGCCTAAAAAATGGATGAAGGTTTATGACTGGACTGGTCATTGCGTAACACGTGTCTCATTACTGCAAGTTCAAAATATAGCACCTTTCAAGAACAGGGCAATTCAATCTGCTTTGCATAAGACAAAAAAGACATAACAGTAAGACAATATATAAAAGAAACACAAGATGATATAAAAAGACATACATTTGATATTAAAAGTAAAATAAAATAAAAAGACAGAATAAGTTACATTTAAATAAAACAGAATAAATGCAGTGCAATATATGAATAAATAGTCCCAAATTTAAATTTAATAAACAGTTCAAAAAGAATTTTGAAAGAAGTGTTGGAGCAGACCTCAAGTTTTCTGGAGATTGTTCCAGGAGAATACAATTTTTGTGGTCACATTTTGACAAAAAAAAATGTGTAGTAGTCAACACTGGTGAAGTGATGTTGTAGTTGTCTTAAATGTTACAGGATATGGTAAGATTTAAAGTGAGGTGCAGACCAGGGTGAGCTTCAATGCAAGTCCATCAAAACTAAAACATGCTGCGCATCTCTTCTCTAGGACACCGTGCTTCACCCTCCAAATGTTATCTTGACATAATCAGGGTGGTCTGAGGCTGTTTCCTTATATAGGCCTGCAATACATTCATCGTCATGTTATTGATAAATTGCCATGGCAAACTATACAAAACAGCATTATCAACATCCTTTTCTTCTACAAAATATGATTACTCTTAGTTGAAACAAAAATTGCAAGAGGAATATAAATGACCATAAATACAGAACATATACTGTATATTACAGTACAATCATCTTTTCAGAATATTCCTTAACAAATAGTCTTTCATCTTAACACATTACAGTAATGGGTTAAAAGGTTGAATATCCATTTTCAAACAAATTCTTTCAGTCATTTACCACACTACTTATTCAAAAGGTTTAAAGAACACATAGCCTAATTATGCATATATGTTTAGGTATCAGGGAGAACTGGATGTGTTTTATCAATATACTACGGTGGCCCTGAAGTGCAAACCACAGCAGTAAATCCCACAACACGACAGCATTAGTAAGACTGAAACGGAAAGGGTAGGTACATATGGGACACTGATCCTCATCCTGATTGGTTAGTCTGTATTTTACAAATGGATCTGTGTATGTTTTGATAGTTTCTTTTTTCATTTGAACCAAGAGACAATCAGAGCCGTATTTCCATTTTTGGTTTCTGATTTCAAAATCGAAAATTTGAGAAAATGACATGAGAGGATGTTACAGAATGGCCATTCTACACACTTGGCTTTTATTTTGTGCTCATAAAGTCATTCTTCAAATGAAGAAAATAAAAAAGGAATTTTCTAATTTTATTCATTAGTTTTTTTAATTGAAACGAAAATCGATTGTTTCATGGTTCAAATGAAAAAACAAACTATTAAAATGTACACGAACCCATTTGTAAATTACAGACCAACCAATCAGGATGAGGATCAGTGCCCGATATGTACCTACCCTTTCCTTTTCAGTCTTACTAATGCTCGTGTTGTGGGATTTGCTATTGTGGTTTGCACTTCAGGGCCACAGTAATATGCACACATGTAGATGCATATGGTTATTTTTGAAAATATTTTCGTTTCTGGGTCTTGAGACATGGCGACAGCCTACAACAGAGCATAATTATTTTTAAATTGTTTACTGCGACTCTAAGAATAGCCTGACAGCGGACTATAAGACAGGAGAGGGTGTGTGTGTGTGTGTGTGTGTGTGTGTCTACTGCCCGGGGGGTTTAATGTGTCCATCCTGCTGCTCTCATGTTCAGTCGTAATGTTAAGATCAATACACAGTGACCTCCTCTGCTTTCAGCACCTCTCTCCTTCACCATCCACTCTTTTTCTTCTCATGTCTCCCCTCTTTTCCTCTTGTCTTTTCACTCCTCCCTATCCTGCTGTCTTTCACCTCACTTATTCTCTGCTCCACTTTCAGCTTTTTATTTACTCCTCTGACCACCTTTTCTCACTTTCTATTTTTAGATCTTTCATCCATATCTTTCTTTCCTCCCTCCTCCTTCTCTGTGACACATCATGTATAATTAAGGGAGATCACTGTTCTTCATGAGGCCAACATCAGTCAGCTGTCAGCGACACACTACACCACAAGTGTGTGTGTGTGTGTGTGTGTGTGTGTGTGTTTGAAGGGTGGTGTAACACTGGCTCACTTTGCATGAAAGATTTAAAAGTAGCCAGTGAACCAAAGTTCCGCAATTACGGACATTAATTCACCATACTGTGAAAGAAATTACTGCATGGCACCGAAATAGCTCGCAATAACTTGAACTTTTGACATCTTGAAATAAATCCTGCTGATTGCTCCGTTTCTATTCTTGTGGAAGTCACCTTATCAATGCATTACAGTCTATTTAAAGATGCATATGGTTGCTGGTATTGTTTTTCATTGCATTTGCCTTTTACTAGGTCGATGAGCAGTGTGTATGTGTGTGTGTGTGTGTGTGTGTGTGTGTGTGTGTCTGTCTGTTAGGGATGCTGAGGCAGTACTATTGTTTCGGCTGTTAGGCATTCTTTGAAACAAGTTATAAATAGCATCAGTTTCTATTCTTATCCTGCTTGCCGGCGCCTCTTTGATGCTCCTCCAAAGATGACTAAAGAGACATAATCCTTTTTCTGACTTGTGCTTGCAACTGAGAGGAGGCAAAGAGATGAGACGGTGGGATAGAAGAGAGGGAGGGAAACGTCAAAAGAAATGGATGAGGGGGAAAGAAAAAAAGATGGTTGATAAGACAAAATATAAGGGAGACATGGTTGGTCACATTACATGAGCTGAGAGGATGACGGCAGCAAATCAACAGTGTAGGAAGGAGTAGGAGGGGAAACGAAATGGAGCGGCTGCGGGGATCACAGATTAATCAGATTAAAACATGAAACAGATTTGAAATGGGACTGGCAGACAGGGCAGATTTTTTGAAAAAGGAAAATAAGGTGAAGGAAAAGTGGAAAGTATAAAAACGTGCCAATTGTTGGCACGTCAAAAATTCTACAAAGAGGTGGGAACAGTCAATGAACCACAGAGAGGAGAAAGTGAGAGGTCAGAGGTCACACACGGAGCTGATTGATATTTGTTGTCTTGCTCAAGGACACTTCAGATCAGATCATCCCTGCCCCAAGGACGGTCTCCTTACTCACTGTCACTATGCTGGGTGACAACCACTGCACACATATTTAGAAAGACATATTTCCAATCAACAAGCAAAAAGTTGACATCTGGACCTAGTTTATCAGCTTATTGTTAAAGTAATGCATGTATAAATGTATACTACATTTTAGACTACATGGTCATTTGTCTGAATGTCTGAATGTGAGTCAAGAGGGTTGCATTTACTCCCCTCACTTCATACTTGTTTTAGAATTAGGCAATTAGTTCAAAAAACTGATTTCAAACAAAATATAAACAAGAACTGACCTTAAGTCTTAAGCATGATTTATAGAAGCACGTTTGGGGATTTGTTATAGTTTTTGTCTCTTTTTAAATCAATAAAATGTTTGGTGGTTTCTGATGCCAAGTCTGTTCAAAACAGCCGAGCCAGCGTACTGGAAGTAACAAGTTTGACATCATTACAATTCAATTTACTTTATTTCACAAGGATAATCCACTCAGTATCAATGCTACATTCGAGGGAGTCCTGGGTCGATATAGAAAAAACAAACAATTAAAACTTAAGTACAATCAGTAACAGTAATATCTACAAACTACACTGTAATACTTGTATTTGCATGTATTTTCACCAAACAGCAGGCTTCCACACAACCTTCCACAACATCTTTGCTGTAGTTTAAACATCAGTTCAACCACATCTGCATTTATCTTTATTAACATTTAGAATGTAAGTCGATGAAGAGAAAACTGTAGGTCTGTAGGTGTGTGAGACACACAATCATCATCATCATCATCATCATCATCATTATCATCCTCATCCTCATCATCATCCTCATTGTGTGAATGTGCACATGTGGTGTATTAACCTCTTTTTCTCTAGGATGTACACACTTTACATTACTTACTGCATCATATACATCAGAGAGAGAGAGAGAGAGAGAGAGGAGGGAGGGGGGGAGGGAGGGGGGGAGGGGGGGGAGGTGGGGGGAGGGGGGGGGGGGAGGTGGGGGGAGTGACAAGCACAGAGACATTTGTCCCCAAAACAAATAAACAAACAAACACATGAACTGCACAAACAGCCTCTCTTTTCTCTATCATGGATTTTGTGTTTGTTTGCCACAACATTTTTAACATCCTGCGGTGCAAGATAGCTGCTTCAATGCACCCACCAAGTGCAAACGTACAGCTGACACAGAGCGAGAGTGATGGAGGTCCATAATAATAGAAACGGGTTCAGCTCCATATTGATAATTTATGGCTCTACCTCTAAGCTTTTAGCCTGTGCGGCCAACCATTAATATGGGTTCATATGACGTATGTGTGTATATGAGCATCTCTGCAGCATTGCAGGTGATGAAATTGTAATTGCTTTGTCTCCTTCCACACAGGGGCAAGGTCACAGTCACCGTTATGAGTGCTGCTCGTAGGGATGAAAAGGATAGGATTGATTTAAACAGTAATGTATACTTATAAATGAAATGATTTAAACACTATATCACAGTAGATGAGTGTTTCTTAAATGTGTACTGATATCGTTTGTTTAAACTTTGTTCCATTTAAACAAAAAAGCGCTGATGACAGACACCAACATTTGCTGAAGAAATTAGTACTGATAACTTGTAAGTAAAGGAAATACGATTAAATTAAATAGTACCTTTTAAAACAAAAAAAGTTACAAAATGCTTCATAATTTAACCAGTGCCACGTCTGAAGCTCCAGGCAAGAGTCCATTACTGTTGTGGGTCAGTGGTTGAAGAGGTTAAAGCCAACATATATATTTTTCTTTAAAGATTATTTTTTTAGGCTTTTTCACCTTTAATGGACAGGACAGCGAGGTGAGAAAGGGGGAAGACATGCAGGAAATCATCACAGGTCAGACTCAAACACTGGACCTCTGCGTCAAGGCACAAACCTCTATTTATATGTGCGCCTGCTCTACCAACTGAGCCAACCCAGCCACAAATCCAACATATTCTGTTGTGAGATCAATACTACACTGTTGCTGTGTCGGTTTCACTCTGATATATGACATGATTCCTTGTCTCTTCACACTGTTTTTCTCAATTTTCCCTCTCAGGCATAGAACAAAGACAGCCTGGATTTACTAATCAAACATTTACTGATAAATGGTGTGATAGTGGGAGGCTATTACAGAGAGGGATGGTGGTGGTGAGGAGAGCATCTCTTTCCAAAGATTTCTCTCCTTAATATAAATTGGATTGCTTCCATAATTTAGCTCCTTGAATGGAAGTGTTTGATCCTCCGCTTCTCTCTTCCGATTTTGGAGTCAGTGTAGCTGGAGTCTATTTTTAGATTTTACTATACTACTTTTCTAGCAGTCTAATCATTAAACTGGTCAAGTATGATTTAAAAACCAAATTACCTGCTGGTGAGTCATTACAAATGCATGCTGTGCAACCCACAGAACTCTATTTACATTTCTAGTATGAGTCCCAAAGTTTTCAAAGGTACCAAATACATCTAACTAAAATGGGAGAAGTCTGCCTGTCTGTCCCTCTGTCTGTGTGTCTGTCTGTCTGTCTGTCTGTCTGTCTGTCTGTCTGTCTGTCTATCTGTCTATAACTTTCAGAATGAACATTTTTGCACCCTGTTAATGTCCTGGTCCCAAATAGTTAGCTGTTAGCACGTGTATGACACTATAGCATTACTAGGTTGTGTAACTATCTCATGGCCGGTGTATTGCTCAGGACGAAAGGAAGCACAGTGTCGAGTGTGAAGTTGTTTTAATATAAAAGTTAATATATCTTAAAAAAAATGTGTTACTGCATCCAGAGAGATAGAAAGAAAAGAGGTTTTAACTCACTTCTTATTTTCTCCATTGATCCTCTGCATTGCTTTTCGCTTACCCAGCTTCCAGCACATTGATTTGTCTCTGTTGCATCCTGGTCAAGCCTCAGAATCGATCCATTCATTGGCTCACTAGGGTGTTGAGTTTTGGGTGGTAAATAGAAACTGGCTTTAGAAGTATTGGCACTGTTAATAATAGATGGAATAGCGTGTGTGACAATGTTGTCACACACGCATAAAAGCCTGCTTACACACACATCCTAATTGGCAAATAAATCTGCAAATTGGTCCACTAGAGTCTTAAATCTCTATTTCCCTGAAGGGTAGCTGCAGTGACAACAGAGAAAAGCCACAAATTAGTGTAGCATTTGTTTTAAAGGTAGCCACTAGGCTTTCAAATTGGTTTGTGTGGAGGTTAAGAGGGGCATATCATTGTTTTTAAAGTCCCTCTGCTCTCTAGTTCTCTCTCCTTCACTCCCTCCGTGTGTGCAGATAGGAGTGTGTGCTGGTGTCTTCACACAAGGATTGGAGGAATTTAATGCTCTTTCCCCTCACAGATTTTCAGCTCGGCCAATTAGGTAGGCCGTGTCATGAAATGAGTCGATGAGGACCAGTCATAATTGAGCTGGCATGCATATTAATTAAACAACAAGCTGTGTTTAACTGGGCCAGGGCACCCAGGGTCTAAGTGCTTGACCTGTATTGGTCAATGAGTCACGATCACAAACAATTATTCACCTGCTTTACACTAAAACTAATGTTATTACAGCATGGCATGTAATTATTATTTAATTTAATTATTATAATAATAATAACACTAATAATAATAATAATAATAATAATAATAATAATAATAATAATAATAATAATAATAATTATTATTATTA
This sequence comes from Zingel zingel, assembly GCA_023566125.1. Lineage (NCBI taxonomy): Eukaryota > Metazoa > Chordata > Actinopteri > Perciformes > Percidae > Zingel > Zingel zingel. The sequence continues at coordinate 19,552,401 of CM042314.1, read as the reverse complement.
TTATTATTATTATTATTATTATATCTGTATTTTTATTGGTAACTTCTAGCATTTTATATCAGTGGACAACTGTTTTGGTTCAATCCAGCCCTGACAAAACCCAGACAGTTGTTAAACAACATGGACCACAGTTTTGAAGGTATTTACATAATCCTCAAAGACTGTTCTGTCCATCTGGACAAAAAGACTATTTCATCACTTGAATCATAAAAACGATTTTATCCTGTTTCCAAACTCTATTTCCTAATCAAAAGATGGTGTATGTGATTAGCTCAATCCTGTCTCTTAAAAAGTATGTTCCCATGCAACTAAACTGCATTTTCAATTACTTTTTGAGGGAAATGTATCAAAAAGTAATTTTTGTAATTAATTAACATTAACATAATTGATTCCATGTGTGTTTCCTACTCAATATGCTGATGGTTATCTATTTTTTCCCTTCAGTTTTTCTTTGCTTGGACTGCGTCTGGACTCGGCCGGCTCTAAGGAGTTTGCTTCATGGAGAAAAAATGGTAGAGGATGGATAGACAAACTTGAACATACACGTCAAAGTGCACTTTGCTTCTGCTAAACTGAATACACTCAGCACTGAGGCTCTTTTTAAAGTGTGTGTATGTGTCTGTGTGTTCAAGCGAGGCAGAGAGAGGAGCACTTTGCTGTCATTAGGTGAGATCATGTAGACACAGGATGACGAGTTAATTTTTAATGCCCAGCCTTTGGATATATAAAATATGTATTCAGTCCTTGTTGGACATGACATAGACTCTTTACATCTCTCTTACGCTCTGCCTCGATCGTCTTAGTCAATCTTCCTATCTCTCTTTTCTTCGCTCCTTTTTTTAGCTCTGCCTTTGCCTACTCTCTCTTTCAGCCTCTTGTCGTGTTTGGCCCTGGTTCACTCTCTGTCTGGTCTACTCTCTTGGCGTCAGTCCGCCTCTCTTCTCCCCACAAGTGTCTGTCCTGAGAACCAGACAGACGAAAGGTGTTGTTTGATGATCTGGCTAGAAACGGCTCGCAGCGTTGCTGTTTTCATTCTGTTTCTTCTATTTTTCTCTTCCCTCAGTGTGTGCGTGTCTCTGTCTGTTTGCTCTTCAGATTTAACAGCTTAGTAACACTATTGTCACGGATCAGCCGAAAATCCTAAAGAGATGTAGACAGACAAACACAGGACTGACTCGCTGACTTTTACCTAACTCACACATGCCGGCAGGCCAGCATGGAGACACAGACTATCATAGCTACACCCAAAGGCACACACAGCTTACTTGTGTCACAGTGATATAACAGTAAACCTGAACCAGCCAATAGGGACACGCTGTCTCTAAGACCCTGACAGCTGATTGTTGCTGTGGTGACATCCACCTAACTGCGTTGTTGATGTTTTTGTTAGGGAAGTAATCTATTACTCGTTACACACTGAAAAAGCAATTACATTACTTAACAGGAAGATATTACTGATTTTGTTTTAGGCCTTTAAACAACTCCAAGTCCTCTACACATGTCACATATTATTTTCACATGTAAATAGAAAACAAGACATTATGATTTAACAAGCAGCCTGTCTATGTTGTTGATGTTGATGTTTTGGAGGGATTTACTGACCATCTCCAGCTGCAATCTAGCTGACACTTGCCACAGTTTAATATCAATCCTCCATTTACACTTCCAGTAAGACAGTGAACAGGCAGACCCAAAATAGTAGTAACGGAGTGTTACTAGGATTAGTAACTGTTATTTAATTACTGAATCTCAAATTTGTAATTGTAAATTGTATCCACCTATTTGTCACTGAAAAACGTAATCCCATTGTTGTAACGCGCTGCTAATTAAATTACTATATAGTAACTATGCTATCCTGTTTGTGTTTGGCATTCTACAGTACAGATAGCAGAACATCTGGAAATAATGTTTAAATATTGATATTATAATGTGTTCTGTGTAGTGTGTTTGTGCAGTTAGCCTATATATGAACTCCTTCTGTGTATTGTGTAGTCGATTTATTTTTAATTCTTCACTGTTCGTTGCATTGACCTGAAACTGTTGGCTGCTTTACAACAGCGTGTCTTTGTATTTACTGAAACAATGTTTGCTCTGCTTTGATTGGTTAGTAGGCTAACATAAAGCTGCTGTGGTGATGCTGATATTGTGGACAGTATGTTAACTTATGCTGTTTCTACTCACTCTGCTGCTTTGGTTTTTAATATTTTTGAGGGGCTGCTGTGACATTTACAGGAAATATTTAGCTTTTTTGTGGCCATTCTGTTAACACCAACATTATACTACATTTACTGCACATAACAATATTGTTTACTGAGAAATGGAGCAAGACTCACCAAGAAATTAATGTAAAAGGTTGCCTTGGTGAGAGATTGTAGTGTTTACCAAACACAACATATGCACAGGATTTAATGTTTGTGTAAGATAGGTTAGGATGACTGAGGTGGCTGAACCAGGTCATCTAAGGTCTGATTTCAGGCTTTAGATGCTTTAAGGGTTTAGATGCTGTGTGACTGGTACTTATACAGTATGTATATAAATCACTGAATGACTGCTCTGCCTTAAAATGAAGTAATTTTAAGAAAATAGAGAAACAGGTGTTTTTTAGAGTTACATCTGATCACTTGGAGAAGAGAAAGACTGGAGAAGTAAACGCACAACCTCAGATTCCATTTCATTAGGGGGGGAGTATGATTGGAAGTAAATAAAAAAATATTGAGGTTGGCAACTAAGAAAGACTTTGACAAGTATGCTTCAGTTACTTGTAACATTTTCATTAATATGGGCCTATTAAAATAAGAGAGAAGACAAGAAGTCTAGACGCTGCTGGTGGAAGATAGAAACTCAGTTAAATCTCCCCAAACATCCTAAAGATCATGGTGGTGTTGGGGATGGTTTCAGCTGAAGTAACGGAGACAAAGAGAGAAAGAGAAATGATGGTAGAATGTGAGAGAAAATATTTCCAAGCTACTTTCTGCTTTCATGCTGAGTGTTGCTTTGTCTGAACAAAGTGCTCTTTCATTGTACATGCTGAACATACTGTACACTTGATGTTCAAGGACTGTAGTTTGATGGACTGCCTATCCAGGCAGAAGTGCTGGAAGTGTCCTTCTGCTGCGATAATTCAGTCAGCCATTGTCAATCACTTACCCTATGGTGCATATCAGCTGCAAATGTCTGCACATAGAATTAACGAACAAAGCTAATGAAGAGAAAAACAACGGGGATGTTGGACATGCACGGCCTGATAATCAATAAATTCTATTCAACAGCATTTAACAGCAAACATGAAGCACCTTGAGTGCAAACAAAATGTGTAAAATGCTCCACAGTCAATAAAGATAATCTGGACAGATCCTCCTGCAGTGTGTCAGGGACAAATCAGCCATGATAAGACTTTGTGTAGTTATATACGTAAAAAAAAGTGATCAGTTGCCATGGGGATGTGTCATGATTTACCGGCATACTGAAATTATTGGTGACTGGCAGCTTTACATGTTGTTTTACTGACAATATGTGGCCAAAGAGACAGCTGTGGCTCTGTGTGCGTGCGTGCGTGCGTGCGTGCGTGCGTGCGTGCGTGCGTGCGTTGATGTGGACGTTCATGTGTGTCTCCACACTGAGGGTAAATCACAACAAGGGCAAATAGACAATTTTCTACTGAATCAATCAGTCCTGCTTAACTGAGCACAGAATCCACCTCCATCAGCAGGTTGTAGAGCCGTTATAGGACACACACAAACAAACACACACACACACACACACACACACACACACAGACACACACACACACACACACACACACACACACACACACACACACACACACACACACACACACACACACACACACTTGTGGTGATCTGCAATTCATATAAAATGGCATAATGGCAATCTAAGGAATGTTGAAAACTTAGTTAATAGGTAAGGAAGGTGAGATTGGGAAGTGTATTTGTTTGAAGATTGGATAGACACATTTATTTGATGTTGTGTGTGTGCAAGCATAGTCACACCTTACATACATGTGAAAGTGTTGTTTTGTGCTCAGCTAACACTTTAGCATGATAATTCTTGTCTGTAAGTGATGAGTAGATATTGACTGAGGAGCAGGTAATAAATGCAGAGTGATTATTGATCTCCTGTGTCTGCTCTGTGTTTATGAACTGCATATGGACTTTATGTAATGGCATGTTAGGAGGCTGAGTCTGGAATATGACCTTAGGAGATTATGTCACCAAGAGACATGTGCATCACAGAAAAATTGGCCAAGAGGGGATTGTTTGCTGTGATTATGACACAGAGATGCAGCTGGGAGGTTGGGATTTAGCATCATGGATGGAAAGATTAAAGCTGAGTAGCGGATTCTGACTGGGCACAAAATAACATCCTGGATTTAAATTGTAATGTTTTTTATGTGTATATGTCTTTACAGAGAGACACCAAAGGCCAGTTCCTGTTGGACCATGTGTGTAACCACTACAACCTACTTGAGAAAGACTACTTTGGTATTCGATATGTGGACCCCGAGAAACAGAGGGTAACTATCACACACACATGCAGAACAACCAAAAGCATTTGGGCTGCAACTCACAACTTTTTTATTATTCAACCTATGTATATATATATATATATATATATATATATATATATATATATATATATATATATATATATATATATATATATATATATGGATTATTTGTGATGTTATCAAAATGCTTGTTTTGTCGATTTAACAATCCATATGCAGTTTAAAATTATATAAAACAGAGAAAAAGAACAAATCTTCACATTTAGGAAGCTGGAATAAGCATATGTTTGGCTTATTTAACAGTTAATAAAATTATTATCCAAAATATTGACAATTGATGTTCTGTTGGTTAACTAATCGATGAATCGACTAATTGTGTCAGCACTAAAACTGAAGGACTTCAGTGATTTTATCTTGAGGCAAGAAATAGTTGTAAAATGTTGTATCTTAATGCATTTTTCTAGAAACTGATGATCGCACTAACTAAGTCAGCATGGCCAAAATGGGATTGTTGCAGTCAGTACATTTTATTTCAAGTTCAGGTGACAAATAATAACAAGATCAGTCTCCATATTTGAAACAGCCCACACACAGAAGAGACCAGTCACTTTATCTTAACAGAAATGCAAAATGAGAAAGAAATAACAACAAGTAAGAGGTATACTGTACAACACTAAAGGCCCAAGTACAATAGAATGCAGTAAAGAAAACTTTACAATAGAATGCATTATCTTATTGGATAGGTGCAGTTGTTACACCCACTTTATGTTGTAATAGATTTGATGTACAAATGTGCCAAAGGGATAAAGGGTAAATAAGTTCCGTTCCTTCAAATTGTCAGTAAAAAATAATGACTGGATACTTTAAACAGTTTTGAGGGATCAAAATTCATGTATACTCAGGAGTACAGGAAACTCACTACTTCTCTTATAAGCACCACTAAGCTTCCAGGTGAGCAGGGCGTTAAAAAAAATATAGAGCATTGCTCTTAATGAAACATCTTTAATTAAATTAAGATCTTAAACGTTTTTTCTGGTGTCGCCCATTATTAGAACATGATATGTTTTATGTATTATAAGCACAAATGTCAAGTCCATCCAGCAGGGTCAGAATAATCAGTTCTCTATACTGATGTTGATGTTTTTTTTCAATCTATGAAAAAAACTATATATCCAATGATATATTTAAATACATGTCATTTTCTGAATCAATTATTCACCAAAAACAAGAAGAGATTTTTGATTTGGAATTGAAATTGCCACATACTCAGTCAGTCAAAGTATCCTTAATGAATGCATGGTTGTATGCATGTTATTTTTGTAAAAGTTTACGTATGAGTATACATGTATGGGTGCATGTGTGTATATAGATAAATATAGTTTTATATTTTTATGATGTATAATCATGTATAGTCAATATTTATATATGTATTAATGTAAATGTGCTTTTATTCAGTTGTAAACTGTACAAATAAACTCTATCTCTCTCTCTCTCTCTCTCTCTCTCTCTCTCTCTCTCTCTCTCTCTCTCTCTCTCAGCACTGGCTGGAGCCCAATAAGCCTGTGGTGAGGCAGATGAAGTGTAAGTGTCACTTCTGCTCCCTCTGTGTTTTTCTGTGTTTTGTAAAATGTGCATGTGAACAATGAGCAGAGTGTGGAATGCATGTGTGTGTATTCATGTGTGCACATTATTGTGTGTGTATTTGTGTATGTATGTGTTTTATTAATGCCTCCCTTCTTCATCTGCTCAGTGTGAGGAGGTTACGCTCTGCAACAGACAACACCACAGGGACTCTGACACATACAGGGTCATGACATCATACACGCAACTGTGTTACAGCCACTGGCTATTCAAACTATTAAAATGCAAAACGATGTATGGTAATAAGGGGAAAAAACATGGAAATACATTTGTTTTTCAAAATGGACAAATAGCATTTAGGAAATGCATTCACATACAAGTTTTAGGGCCTTAACATCCACTTTATCCCCAGGATACATTGCTCACATTTCCACTTGCCACGACAGAGCCAGCCAACACATGTATACAAACAGAGACACAATAAAGACAGACAAGGTGACACAGCACTGCAACTGCCTGAGGGATAACAAGGAAATACACTAAGAAACAAAGTGAAATACTCAGACATGGCAGGGGAGCACAAGCCAGACAACAGAGAACTCAGTTGTTGAAACACTCTGCCTTCAGTGGCCGTGCAAGTTCACCAGTGACATGTTTCATGGATCAACTAGCAGTGATAGAATGATGTTTTTTACATCTATGGGAATTAATTAACACCAAGGCATGAGCCAGTGACATAGAGTGTACTGAATGCTGTTGACCATCACCAATGAAAGGATGCACATTTTAGCTGAGCCCTGGTAAAGTTTGACTCTGGGAGCTGGGCAGGCGTCCTCTTGCATCTTGCTCACAGGTTGACATTTGTGTCAGTTAAGTTGGGTTAATATGTACATGCTGACAAAATTCACGCATAAGGATAAATTCATTGTCTAATGACTATTGTCACAGTTTTCTGCTACTCTGCAGCACACCAACTTTCTGATATGACTCAGAAACATTTTGATGGTAATGCTTTACTTAATGCAGGATAATAATTTTACATAACAAAGTATTTTTACACTGTGGTATTGCTAGTTTTACTCAAGTAAAATTTGTAATAATATTTACTAATATTTCTTCCACCACTGACTGTGATACAACTAATGAAACAGCTGATCAGTGTAGTTTCAAAAATGCTGATGTAAAATCACATTGCAGTGAATTGTGAGATACACTATATTTATTAGAAGCAAATGTTTTATTCCCTTCCTGGAAAGGAGTAGCTGAAAGAACAAGGGAAAATAAGTCTGCCTTTGCCTCATAAAATATTCACTGTAAACTAATTTTGCTTTGTCAGACACTTTTTATACAAAATCAAGAGGCAAACTTTTTTTTATTTAGAATTCAATTCCCCTTGGTGTCCTCTACCTCTTCTTTTGCATTTTTACTTTTCTATCTAGTCTAGAAAATTGTCCTGGTCTTTTAATCTAATGGACTGATGCAAAATTTGGATGTTTACATTTGAAACTGACGCCTTGCTGCAGAATTTCTCAGAGTGATATTTGTTGGCTAATTACCTGTGCGATCAGAAAAACCGTGTCTGAAGTTTACCCACCCTTTTAATGACTGTCCTGTTCTTTCTGTCCCGCTATAAATTAATAAAGGAGCTATTAGCGGTGTGTTCTGCTTCATCACAACATGTGCAAGAAGGCAGGTGGGGGAAGGATGAGGAGACTAGTCAAAACTATAATGAGAGATGGACATGGAGGAAGAGAGAAAAAGGGGGGAAAAGTGATAAAGAGGAAATGTGTGGGGGGCTAATACAGAGGGGGGAGAGAGAAGACAGTGATAGATAATATAGCTAAAGGAAGAAGTCTGATTAGGGAGAAAAAGACAGAAAAAAAGAGGAGTTTGGAGAGACAGTTTGAGATTAGAGAGGCCGACAGAGAGTGAAAGAAAGAAAAAGAGATGAGAGAAAAGGATGTAGGACGAGTGGTGAAAAGATCTGAGTCGTACTGACATATCAGTTCTCCCTGTGGCAGCATTTACTCTCAAAACAGGATGTGTGGCTTGTGATTTATTTTTACTTTGTGCGTCTCAGTTTACATGCATATGCGTCACATTTGTGTGCGTGCATATTATGTGCCAATTCACTTTCCCCTGAAACGATTTTAAGTATCTTGGTCCCTTAAGCTTGAGCAAAAAGCAGCTCAAATTCTTGAGGCGTGGGTGGGAGGATTGCATCTTTCATATTGCTCAGCATGTATTATGTAGATGTGTGCTGTTTTTCATAGCTAGATAATACCGCAGAGGATCGCGCCATTAAAGACAGAGTGGCAAGGGCACTCTGTGAAGATTTCTGGCCCCATGTTAGATGATACTCACTTTCTTCCTCCTCTTCTGCCATTTCCCTTTTTTCTTCTCTGTTTCTAAGTTTATAGTTGATGCCCACTTTAGAATCTAGAATCACTGCCTATAGCAGATCAGATCATTTAGCATCTAATCCCCAAAACTGTCCAGTTGTTACTCCCTTGTTCCCTATGGTGTTTTTTTTTCCCACTGTACCTACATATAAGAATTTGTAAGCGTTTTATCGGTACATGATTCATACAACAAAACTACACTGTAAATGGTGAATGTTGTATCAATATTTGTGTTTGCACATCATGCAAACTTCAATGAGTAAACTTGGCATGTTAGTGTGTGTTTATATGCCATTTTGTGAGATCAGGGAGACCCCAGGAGGAAGTTTAAGCTACTGCTGCCGTTTGATCAGAGCCCCACATCACTGACTCTGTCTGTTTGTGTGTGTGTGTGTCCGTGTGTGTGTGTCAGTGTGTGTGTCCGTGTCCGTGTGTTTGTGTGTGCTTGCGTGCGTGTGTGTGAACGTACATAAGTGTGTGTATGTATGTTACCAAGCATATTTAAATATCATTCAAACCCTACATTCTCTCCCGCAGTAACTACACCCCCCCACACACACACACGCACACACACACGCGCACACACACACCCCCCCCCCACACACACACACACACGCACACACACACGCGCACACGCACACACACACACACACACACACACACACACACACACACATACACACACACACACACACACACACACACACAGAGTCAAAAATTAAATGCTTCAGGACTCAGTTCAAAGAAAAAGAAACAGACCCCAGTTCAAGTAAAGCACTTTATACATGTCTGTGGGTGTGTGTGTGATGAGTAATTACTGTAATTATCAAATGACTAATCAGTATTTTTCGTCTCCAACTTTTTTTTCTCCTCAGTTTTAATCCTCATTGCTCTGCTCCCCTTCTGTCTTGCACTCATTCATTTCACTCTCTCTTCTCCTCTTTCATCTCCTCTCATAATTAAAACCATCTACTTTTCTCATCTTTCTCTTCTGCTTTCTCAAACTTCTGTCTCTACTCTATCATTTAACTCACTTTCTTCTTCTCTAATTTATTCTCTCATCTTAACTTTCTTCTCTTGTCTCCAGCAGCTCAGCAGCCGTACACAATGTGTTTCCGGGTCAAGTTTTATCCCCACGAGCCTATGAAAATCAAGGAGGAGCTCACCAGGTAAAAACTAACACACACACAATGGATGGTTTATGTTTATGATGGAGTAAGAATGGAGGAATGGAGAAAGTGTAAAAAAGAACAAGACATGCATCTCTCTCTTTTCCTCGTTCGAGAGCAGCTTTATGACAACTACCATCTTAGCAAAAATGTAATAGTTTGATGGTAGTTTAAAAAAGCTCATTAAGGAATGGTTCAAACAGAATCGCAGAGAGTGCTGATTCTGGGACCTTTGGTTGGTTTGCTAACACTATCCAAGACCTGTTGAAAGAACAAAAATAACATGAATGTAGATGAGAGCCACAGCAGAGACTTATCTTTTGAAACAGTCATGTTATGTTGTCATTAAAAAAGAAAAATCCAACTTTTGCCACCACAATTCCTATTGTAGGATTGTTTAATTTTCACCAAATTGCAGGGCTCTATTTGCTTCTCTTTCTTTAGCCTCTAGAAATAGATTCTTCCTAAATAGATTCAGGATTTACAGTAGTTTACTTAGGTGGTTATAACGTTGGCAATGTGTGCTTACAGTGATTTAATGTGAATATGCTATAGAGAAGTTGCTTACTCTTTCCTTCATTCAACAATGTATTTTCCAGTGTGTGATGAGTGTTACAGCTTAACCTGGCTGCTGGCTATCACCTTACACCTTCTTTCAGGAACAGTCTCTTTGTGATACATTGCACTGCGGATGCATTTATGCACTTTATTAAAACAACCACGGGGCGCCTGGGTAGCTCACCTGGTTGAGCGTGCGCCCTATGTACAAGGGCTCAGTCCTTGCCGCAGTGGTAGCGGGTTCAATTCCAATCTGCGGCCCTTTGCTGCATGTCATTCCCCCTCTCTCCCTCATTTCCTGTCTGCAGCTGTCCTGTCTAATAAAGGCCTAAAAAAATGTCATCAATCAATTTGAAAGGACACCATTTGTATGCGTCCATTTATTTTCATTAGATTGTCTTAAAGAAAATCAACCTAATCTCAGAGTCCTTAACTCTCTCCTCAACCATTACAATACATTTCTGCTGAGTTGAGCTGAGTTTGGAAAGTTCAGAAGGAACTGCAGTCAATGATGAAATCCAATGAAGTGCTCAATATCAAACTTTTTTGGGATGGATTTTTTTTCATTGTCAAAATCCAAAAAACTAGTATGCTAATATTGTGTGCTCCAGTTTGCAGGATGTCATTTCCTCCTCAACTTCCCCCCCCCCAGTCTTCTAACTGTGTAATCACATCCATATCACGTTATTCTGTATCAATGCCAACACAGAGAGTGGTGTACTTTTTATGTATTGTGGCAGAAAGTGAAAGGGCTCCTAACATACAACAACTTCTCTATTACTCTGTATATTATATATAGTGTACTTGGAAATAGTGTTTTTATTTCATTTATTTTCTTGTATTTATTTATTTATACCTCGTGTTTCCTTGTAAACGGCATTCAGAGTGGAAGACAAAGTAAGATTTATATGTACAGGGAAACTTGTTTTTAACTGTGCATATGACAATAAAGGCTTTGACTTTTTTCTACCGTAGTTTCCATGCACAGATATTGTAGAAAGGCTATTTTTAAATGTCAGCATTGAATGTCAGCCAAGGTTTTATAGAATCGTCCAAAATTGGCATTGACCTATTGACAATAATTGCAAAAAACAACTACAAAGTATATATAGCTTCTGTTTTGATAAAGGTGAGCACTATCCCAGCGGTAAAAGTGTTCTGCATGGATGTAACCTGCTCTGTGATCCCATGGTGTGCAGTCAAAGCACTGCTGACCTACACCAATTAAACCTCATGCAGTAACATAATGGAAATAATAAAACCAGAGAGTGGGAGAAGAAGAGACAGAAGGAGAGAGGGAGAAAAGACTCACTGGAAATTTTGGACATTCTGGTCAAAGGTGCGCTCACCTTTGCCAATGCAGCGAAACGCCGGAGGAGAGGGAAACGGGCCGGTGCGCTTGTGCGTCTCCGCCAGCGAGGATTACGCACTCCGTTACCTGGAATATTCCTCTCTAACGTGCGCTCTCTGCCCAACAAACTGGAGGAATTACAACTGCTTTTGGTGAGAAACAGCGACTTTTCTTCATCTGCTGTTTTGTGCTTCACGGAGACGTGGCTCTGTGGATTAATACCGGACTCTGCGCTGTAGCTGGCAGGCTTCCAACTCTACAGAGCGGACAGAGACACGGACCTCTCCGGCAAAACAAAAGGTGGAGGAATCTGTTTCTACATCAACAGCGGTTGGTGCAACGACGTGACAGTGATCCAGCAGCATTGTTCTCCTGACCTGGAGTATTTCATCATAAACTGTAAGCCTTTTTATTGACCTCGTGAGTTTGCTTCATTCATTCTGGTCGGTGTTTACATCTCACCGCAGGCCAACGTGCAGGACGCGCAGCGCATGCTCCCTAGTTATTGTCCTTGGTGACTTTAATAAAGGGAACCTCACTCATGACCTCCCTAAATATAGACAGCATATTAAATGCCCGACCAGAGAGGAGAACATTCTGGATCACTGTTACACCACAGTCAGGGATGCTTATCACGCTGTCCCCCGTGCTGCACTGGGACACTCTGACCATGTCATGGTTCACCTGATCCCCGCCTACAGGCAGAAACTAAAGCTCTGCAAACCTGTAGTGAGGACATCAAGGAAGTGGACCAGTGAGGCTGTGGAGGATCTCCAGTCGTGTTTGGACTGTACCGACTGGGATGTGTTCAGGACTGCTACCAACAGTCTGGATGAGTACACAGAGGCTGTGACATCATACATCAGCTTCTGTGAGGACTGCTGTATTCCATCAAGCACCAGGGTGAGTTACAACGACAAACCCTGGTTCACAGCCAAACTCAGAAGGTTAAGGCTGGGCAAGGAAGAGGCCTTCAGGAGTGGGGACAAAGACAGATTTAAAGAGTCAAAGTACAAGTTTAGCAAGGCAGTGAAGGAGGCTAAACGACGCTACTCTGAGACGCTCCAACACCAGTTCTCAGCTAATGACTCTGCGACTGTCTGGAAAGGACTTAGGCAGATCACCAACTACAAGCCTAAACCCCCCCACTCCTTCAATGACCGACACCTAGCCAACGACCTGAACGAGTTCTACTGTCGATTTGAAAGACAAAAGGACAGTCCTGACACCATCCCCCACAACACCTCCCTACAGCTACAACCACTGTGCATCACCTCCACCTCCCCCACCTCAACAGGGTCCTGGGCCCCCCCATCAATGCCCTCCTTAACGGTCCCCTCCACCCCCCCCTCCCACCTCAGTGACGACTCTCTCCATCCACGAGAGGGACGTCAACAGACTCTTTAGAAGACAGAATCCAAGGAAAGCTGCTGGACCGGATGCTGTCTCCCCATCAAGCTTGAAGCACTGCGCTGATCAGCTGTCTCCAGTGTTCACAGACATTTTCAACACCTCACTGGAGACATGTCACGTGCCAGCCTGCTTCAAGTCCTCAACAATCATCCCTGTTCCCAAGAAGCCAAGGACCACAGGACTTACTGACTTCAGACCCATCGCCCTGACCTCTGTGGTTATGAAGTCCTTTGAGCGCCTTGTGCTTTCACACCTCAAAGCCATCACTGACCCCCTCCTGGACCCCCTGCAGTTTGCCTACAGAGCCAATAGGTCTGTAGACGATGCAGTCAACCTGGCCCTCCATTACATCCTCCGGCACCTGGACTCCGCAGGAACCTACGCCAGGATCCTGTTTGTGGACTTCAGCTCTGCCTTTAACACCATCATCCCGGCTCTGCTTCAGGAGAAGCTCTCCCAGCTTGGTGTGCCTGACTCCACCTGCAGGTGGATCACTGACTTACTGTCTGATAGGAAGCAGCATGTGAAGCTGGGGAAACACGTCTCCGACTCACAGTCCATCAGCACCGGATCCCCCCAGGGCTGCGTTCTTTCTCCTCTGCTCTTCTCCCTGTACACTAACAGCTGCACCTCCAGTCACCAGTCCGTCAAGCTTCTGAAGTTTGCGGACGACACCTCCCTCATCGGACTCATCTCTGATGGTGATGAGTCCGCCTACAGGTCGGAGGCTGACCACCTGGTGACCTGTTGCAAGCAAAACAACCTAGAGCTCAACGCTCTAAAGACAGTGGAGATGGTTGTGGACTTCAGGAAGAACCCAGCCCCATCACCCTCTGTGGCTCCACAATTGACACTGTGGAGTCTTTCCGCTTCCTGGGAACTATCATCTCCCAGGACCTCAAGTGGGAGCTGAACATCAGCTCCCTCGTCAAGAAAGCACAACAGAGGATGTACTTCCTGCGGCAGCTGAAGAAATTCAACCTGCCAAAGACAATGATGGTGCACTTCTACACAGCCATCATTGAGTCCATCCTCACATCCTCCATCACCATCTGGTACGCTGCTAGCACAGCCAAGGACAAGGGCAGACTGCAGCGTGTCATTCGGTCAGAAGAGAAGGTGATTGGCTGCAATCTGCCGCCGCTCCAGGACCTTTATGCCACCAGGACTCTGAAGCGTGCTGGAAATATTGTGGCCGATCCCTCCCACCCCGGACACAAACTCATTGAGCCACTCCCCTCTGGCAGGAGGCTGAGGTCCATCAGGACCAAAACCTCACGCCACATGAACAGTTTTTTCCCCTACGCCAATAGCCTTATCAACAAGGCCCGGAAACCACCCTGACTCTCTCCACACCCCACCTCTGGCTCCTCATGCCACTGTACCTACTCTGCTGTAGCATTCCTTCCTTTTTACTACTATTTAACTTACTTATTTTACTATTTATTTACTTCTTTTTTATCGTTATTAATACATTCTGTGTGTATATGTTTATATTTATATTGTTTATATTCTTTTTTATCCTTCTTATATTTGAATGTGTGACATGCACCAAGAGCACCATGACAAATTCCTTGTATGTGCAACGTACTTGGCAATAAAGCCCTTTCTGATTCTGATTCTGATTCTGATTTTTTTTTTCAAAGTAAGGTGCAGGGACAGAAAAGGGTTACAATTAGAGAAGATGGAATACATTTAATGAAACATAGCATTTTGATATTATTACAGCTGATTCATTATATACTGTATTAATTGATTAAAGCAGAAACACAGAGGAGTTAGAGATGAAAGACTTCCTGTTACATAAAACAAGAAGAGTGTAAAATATACTGTGACTGTAAGATCGAAACAAGAGTTCAGGGAATGAAATAGAAGATGAGAAGAAAGAGAGATTAGCAATCTCTGCATGCAACAAAGAAGAAAAAAAAGAGGATTAAATTAAACACCTTTGAGAAAGTCATGTAAATAAAGATAGCTGTGTTTTTTAGGCCAGTTTAAAGAACCTCCATGCGGCTGCAGACATACTCTATAAATAAAACTATTAAGCTACAGCAGCAGGCTTTTCACTCCATTCAATCTTTCATGGTTTCCTTCTGTTGCTTGAGTCAGAAAACAAGTTAATGAGTCAGTTGACTGTTGTGTGAGTCTCCTCTGCTACAGATGTCCCCATAGTTTCAGCACCACTGTCAGTTTTGTCTCCTTGGTACCACGAGACAAATCAGCATGTCAGCAGCATGCCTAAACTTGCCTCTATTGTAGGCGTTTCCATAGTAACTACAGTCGCTGCAGTATGATAACTGTTACCATAGCAATGCTCTCTCTAATTGCCATAGTAACACAGCTAGACATTATAGAATCAAGGACTGAGACTGTTTTGGTTTTATGATTTTTACCATTAACCATCTGGAAATATAATATTTGGCAAGATAACATGAAGTTATGGTGATGAGACAACAGTATCAATTACTGTGTCTAACATTGTGTCATTAAAGGAACACGCCGACTTATTGGGACTTTAGCTTATACATACTGGGGAACTAATTCTCAGAAGGCGAAGCACTGCTACTTCTGCTACTTGGGCGGAGTGATATTACTCCAACTCTGAGCGAACTCCAGGCAAACTCTCTGCTCCTGTCCACAGGGCTTCTCAGGTGCTGCGAGCAAATCACTCCGCCAAAGTAGCAGAAGTTGCAGTGCTTTGCCTTCTGAGAATATAGTTCCCAGTTTGTATACGGTTAGAAGATGGATGTGTATCATGTGACCTTGTTATTTGTATACGTTGTCACTATACAAATCACAACATGTAAATAGGAAAATGTTGGCGTTATTTTGTCACTTAATGGGAGCAGTAGGCTAGTTGGAGCCGGTTACCTCCAGCATCTGTGCTAAGCGAGGCTAGCGGTGGGGACGTCAGACACAGTTATGACACGAACGGAGATGAGAAGGGTATGTATGGATTTATCTAACTCTGGGGGATACGGTGAATAAGCTAAAGTCCCAATAAGTCGGCGTGTTTCCATTAAGGCTCATTTAACAATATAAACACTAAACGCTTTGATGCAGTCAGGATAACCAATGGCACACATCCACATGAGATCTTCTACATATTTCCTCAGTAGTGCAGACATTTTGCAGCCATGCATTGCCTTACTGTAGACCAAATAAACTTTCAATTTAAGTAAGAAATGTAAAGCACATTTAGGTTAAGTAACATTGTCCATTTTTCTTTCTTTTTTTAACTGTGTTTGTGATGTGTCTGTGTGTCCAGGTATCTCCTGTACCTCCAGTTGAAGAGAGATATCTACCATGGTCGTCTCCTCTGTCCATTTGCTGAAGCTGCATATCTGGGAGCCTGCGTCATACAGGGTGAGGCCTAGTGACAACCAGTGGATTAATTTAAATTTAGTGATAGTCAACCTACTGGGGATTCAGCATGTTACAGTTGAATTCCTACTGACAATTATTATATTTTATTTCTAAGATGTACACATGGATCCCCTAGCATTGGTGCATTTTCACTACTTTGAACAAAGTACAAAAATGAAATTGTGTAGTTTACAGTGGTTGATGTAAGTTTATTTATATAGTACATTTCAGCAGCAAGGCAATTCAAAGGACTTTACATTAAACATTAAAGAATGACTAAAAACAATTAAAAACATTTGTTAAAGAGAATGGAAAATAAAAAAAGCTAAAATACAATAAGACAGGTATAATTGTGTATACATGACATGAGTGATGGCCCATGGCAGATTCATCCTGCTTCCATCACAGATCTAAATACTGTTATTTTAGTTTCAAAACAGTGAGTTCAGTATATAAACAGGATGTTACTGTAGGTTTTATGGGCCCATCATATTAAACTAACCTGTTATCCCTTGTAAATGTATTATTTTGTTTTCTTTCTATACTGTATGCATACATGGATACATATGTGTTTCAGAGTTAGCTGGTAGTATGCACTTTAGAATGATTGGTAAATATCTGATTAGCCTATGCTAATACAAGCAACACTATTTAGTTATTTACTCTGACAATTTTTTTTTTTGTAATTTGAGGTGGGCTATGTTGTGTTAATTTTCTGAAATGTTATTAGGAGAATATTAGCAGGCTAACGTTAGCATTGTCGGTTGGTTCAGTTAGCTTCACAGTTACATCTGCCAATTACTGTGTGTAATTATTTAGTAGCAACTCATTTCTAAGTAAGGACTAGTTTGTGTGGTGCAACATGTTTTGATTTAGTGATGTTTAATGTTATATCACTACTTAGTTAAGACTTACTGTACGTCATAACTATACTTTGTCTAAAGGAAGATTTCCATTTGTCTGGTCTCTACCTCATTACTTGGCTACATTTATTCATCAGACTGGTGTTCTTATCCCACATTTTAAAACACAGCAAGATGTAGGCTATATGGACTAAAGAATAAGAAATAGTTTTTCTTCAGTTAGCAGTAACAGTTTAATGTTGAATCACAGTGCGAAGCTACTTGCTTTAATATGGATTGAGAGTGGAAGTAGCTGAGCTGTGTAATATAAATGAACCCCTCTGGCTGATACACAAATCTCTGAACTGTGCAAACATTCTGCGATTGGCCCATATCCCCAGAGAGCAGAGTGTGAATGGCTGAGTTATCTCTGCAGTGTGTCTGCAGCATATCATTGGCTGCTCTGATTAACGCGGGCAGGTCCCTGTCCCACTTTGTCAGGGTGTTGATTACAGAGCTGGAGAATAGGTTGAGGATTACTGTTTAATTAAACTCCAGGCATGGAGTTTAATTTCTGACTTTATTGTGACTCCTGATTAAGACTGTTTTTAAAGAAGAAAGTTGTCTGTTAGGGCTTTTTACTGGATTCAATAAAGGGAATGTGTATCTAAAAGGGTCATCAGGTGCTTATGAGTATATTCTCCTGTGGAAATAAAAAAAAAAAAAATGCTAATATTATGCAGCTTTCGTCTGGGTTTAAGCAACCAGCTAATTTGCTGATGACACAAATTGGATGATTTTAAAGGAATAGTTTGACACTGGGAAATATGCTTATTCTCTCTGGTGGAGATTTTAGATGAGAAGTTTGATACTACTCGCTCACATCTGTTCGTAAATACAAGGCTACTCCAAACAGCTAGTTAGCATAGCATTAAGACTGGAAGCAGGGGGAAACAGCTGACCTTTGGCTCTGACCAAAGGTTAAAAAAATCCACCGAGAGCTTACTAATAACATGCTATATTTCTTTTGTGTAATCCGTACAAAAAACAAAGATTATTTTATGTGCCAGGCTATTTTCTGTTCGGTTCGGCAACCAATAGAGACGCCAGGAAGGTACTGCTCCCGAACAAAAATCTTTTTACATTTCAGTTTTTGTACGCATTAAACAAACGAGAAACAATGTGTTAATTATTGAGCTTTAGAGGTGTTTGTAAGCAGATGTTGTTACCTTCAGACAGAGCCAGGCTAGCTGTTTTCCAGTTTCAAGTCTTTAGGCTAAGCTAAGATAACCGACTGCTTGCTCCAGCTTCATATTTACCGTACAGACAGCAGAGTGGTATCAATCTTTTTAATTCTCCACCATAAAGCAAATTATTTCCCAAAAATGGTATTGTATAGATTGCAATGTTATAGGAGCATGTTGTATTGCTATTGGTTAAAAAAGTTGAATCGTTAAAACAGATATTGCATACACATGTTCTAAACAGTTGGACCTGTTTTTAGACTGTTGTCACACTGATATCACCTTCTGTCTTCAGCTGAACTCGGGGACTACGACCCAGAGGAGCACCCGTCAGACTACATCAGAGACTTCAAGCTGTTCCCTAAACAGTCCCTCAAACTGGAGAGGAAGATTATGGAAATACACAAGAATGAGCTCAGGTAAAACAGATGTGTGTGCATGGGATTGTGTGTGCTTGGTGAGGTTGTTTGTTGTCTGGAGCAAGTTTACTGTTTGATTTTGATGACAGGCATGGATGCTCACTCCTGTGATCTGTATTTTTAAAACAGGCTGTTGAGACAATTTTCTAGTGCAGACAATAAAGCACTTTCTGTTGTTCGGGCTCGAGGCAAAATTTGATGATACCTAGAGATTTGTGCCGGTAGCATTGCAAATGATATTTCAGTTGAAAGTAAATAGAAACTGAAATTAATTTGCAGAGGAATAAGCATGGATTATTT
The DNA here is from genome assembly GCA_023566125.1 of Zingel zingel. Lineage (NCBI taxonomy): Eukaryota > Metazoa > Chordata > Actinopteri > Perciformes > Percidae > Zingel > Zingel zingel. The sequence continues at coordinate 19,533,228 of CM042314.1, read as the reverse complement.
ATTGCAATCTTAGTTTGGACACCTTGCTACTACTGTTTTCAGAATTTACATTTTGATGAAAATCAACCTTACAGGATGAATGGAGTAAAATGAGCAGAACTTACGCGATCAGAGACCCTATTTTTGGGTCCCCTGAAAACTGAAGACACAATAAATATCTATAAACCCTGACATGTTCTCTTGTTTGAGGAAAGAAGTTGGATGTTGAATAAAATACAATACGAGGAAACAGCTGAATTAAAAGAAGAGGAGATCAATGCATGCAGAGGTTGCTGCATAAATATAATTATGAAGGTGAATACGTTTAAATTAATTATGTTGAAACTGATACACCGCCACATTCTTAGTCTTCTCTGCACGGACAGAATACATTCCTGAATCATAAGATCACATAAAGACAGTATAATCTATACATAATACCCCTCCCTTGGGTTTATTTGTATCATCGCTGCAGCTCCTGATTGATGTTGTTGGGTTTGTGACCGTCACGCTTACAGCAATTATAGAAACATCAAAGACAAATCCTTCATTTCCCACAGCACAGAGGCAGATGCCAAATGCCCTCGGTCTGCCCCGATGGGTCTGACGGACAGGATTAACAGCATGTAGATTACTACTGAGCCGTAGAAAGACACTTCAGGTGATGGGGTGGGGTGCACTGTGTGTCTGTGAGTTGTATTTTCAAGCAGTTCTTTAATCGGTTTAACATTTTACTCTGTGTGCATACAGACAGATGTACAGTATTTGTGTACAATTATATTGTTGATTAATTTGTCTGGTGTCAGGATGAGTATCAGCGTACATCACTCACTTTCTTGACTTTGCAGCACAAATGAGCAAATAAAGCTTCCCACTGAACACTCTGGGTCTGTTAATGTCTGTTTCTGCAAAATATTAATGATGAAACAGAATATCACAACAATATCCATCTCAGGCACATTGGCATCTCCCCTCACTTTCTCTAAAGGACGGATGCTGAGAAACCATTTTTGACACAGGGAGGAACAATTCAAAATGTGTCTTCAATGTGTCCTCTCCTCTCCTCTCCTCTCTTTTAGGGGCCAGTGTGCTGCATTTGCAGAGTTGAACATGCTCCAAAAGGCTCACAGCCTTGAGACGTATGGAGTTGACCCCCACCCGTGCAAGGTAACATTAGTGGAGAGTCACTCTAGTTTAGCTGTGATGCCTGGTGCTGTTGTTATTATAAGACTCCTGCAAATCTCTTTCTTACAGTAATATTGGCACAATTTATTCTCCATGCCAAACTATTGATTATAATTAACAGAAACATATATTACTGTCTTAGAGGGCCTCCACCTCATGTGTCCACCTTTGTCACAAATTGTTCACTCTCCATCTTCATCTCTCTCTCTCTCTCTCTCTCTCTATATATATATATATATATATATATATATATATATATACAACCCGACCAACCCGGCCACGTACTGTGGTTCATTTGACACTTAATTGTGCACCTTGCTTGCTAGTGTTATAGTGTGACTGCTTGTACTCTTCTCTTCGTGTTTTTATTGAACAATATTAGAAGATGGAACAGACTAAATCTTATAAAGAAAAGCAATATTTTATATCTTGCTATCTGCTCAGTCTCGACCTCTCTGTTCATCTCTGTTCATCCTCCGTCCAGTCAGTGTGAAATAGAGACACCCTCCAATGGCGTATCAAAGCATGTTAAGCAGAATAACGAGATGTTAAAATTCTGTCTCTTGGAGGGGATCCCCTTTATCTGCTCTGCTCTTGTCAGAGGGGCGGTTTTTAATTTAAGTTTTCTGGAAATGGCGGTTATTGCTGGGACTGTAGCATTACGCACATGCAGATCTGTGAAGATCACGAATCAGAGAAACTGTTGGGAACACAGAAGGACAGGGAGTGATTTACAGAGCGATACAGAGAGGCACACCAGGAGAGGAAAGGTCTACAGATGATAAACAACGATGGGAGAGAGTGACAGGAACATATTGTGTTCTGCTCTTACTCTGGGGTTGTTATTGTTTTCATTTTGCCTCACTATATCAAACCTGTATTTATGTGCCTTGTTCTTGATGCTAGTTACTGCAAATTAGGGTGTTGAAGTTGGACACAAGCGAGTGTTTTTGTGAGACCTTATAATGTCTTTGTTCAAGCAGCAATTGCGACCCATATTTAGGTTTTATTGTTGGGCGGTAGCCTAGTGTTCGTATGATGGGAGCACAACAGGAAGTAAGGTGACAAAGTACAAATAAACACGAGACTTTCACCCAGGACACCGGGGTTTGTGTCATGTTTAAAATTAAGAGTAAACAGTGACTTTTTTTTATTCTAAGGAACTATGTCACATTCTGCATTACATGTGTAACCTGAAGTGAAGTAACATGACAAATGTACTGATTTTAAACCAAGATCTTTTTCTAAGCTTAACAAATTAGTAATTTTGTTGCCTTAACCTAACCAAGTAGGTTTTATGCCTGAACGTAACCAAACTGCAACCGTTAACACAGTGTTAACGACGTGTTTAAAATGGTGACCGTTATGTTTATGTTTGAGGATAGAAAACTCTCCTGTGTGACATATCTCCTGCCACCGCTAGGGGGGCTAGTTTATTAAAAGTCGCCTATGGGTCGTATTAGAGGGTAGGAATAAACAACCTATATGGTCGTATTGTTTGGAGGACTAGTTTGAATTTGTGTAGGTGCCACTACCATTGAGATGATTGATGGCCCACTTTCCTCCCCGCTGTTAATCAACCTGTATATGTGTGTGTGTGTGTGTTTGCAGGATTTCACAGGCTCCACAGCCTTTCTCGGGTTTACAGCCACAGGGTTTGTGGTCTTCCAGGGAAACAAGAGAATCCACCTCCTAAAATGGTACACATTTGTTCATAATTCTTGATAATAAATCTGTAACCATTGAAACTAAATGTATAGCCTCTGTCGAACAACACAGTCATACTTTGTTTCATCTCCAATGGAGCTGAATAAAATATTTAATAGGACCAGTTTAAAATGATAGTACATTTATATTTGACTTGAGTTGACGTGGCAGAGCTTTGTTACCTTGCACGCTAAACAAATAAGTTACTGTACGATTATGATTATTAGGGTTTTTTATTAAAGGGGCCACCGGAGGAGTTTTGGGATCTTTAGTGAAAATAGACTTGACCCTCCCTTTGCCAGCATACATTTTTCTATGACCCTCCAAAATGATTGGGAAAAAGTCATGACCCTCCCCAACAATGTATTGATGCCTTTTGTACTGGTTTGCACTTGGATAAGCTGTACAGATAGTCACTGTTTTTTTTACAACCATGGCATACACGACTTAACCTCTGCTTTCTCATCTTACACATCACACTTCACTATTATGGTGGCAATTTCAGTACATTTACTCACTAACATAGTTGTGGAAACACAATAAGCATGGAAACTAAATGCACACTTCCTGCATTACTGCATTACTTCAAATACTAAGTTACTCCTCTAGTAAACTAGTATTCACATGAAAGAAAACAATAACACATTGAGACCATTCAACAAAGCACATTGGGTAATAACAAATTCAACACTGGTTGTTATGGACTCGTCACTAGGCTTCCTCAGTCATTGTATATTTTAGCATAGGTAATGCTGCCGAAGCTGAACATTATCCAAAACGCCATTTCTCAGACGAGCGTCAATTTGGGAGCTTGCATGCTACCACTCCTTCCTTCTCAAATGCCTTGAAAAATTTGTCGTTTGCACAATTTCAAATCATGGGGACCCAGGCGCGGAGCTGTGGGCGGGCCTGGCCCGTCCAGGCATTGACAGCTGGCCCGCCCAATCAGAAATTCAAATTGTGTTGGTGTGCAAAGCACTGCGACAATCACAACAACCATGAATTGCTGTTGTGGCCAACAACTGAAAACTTTATACATTGTTTGTCTGCTATTTCATCACTAAATTCACTTCTGAGATTTTTTTATGCGAGAAATCAACTATGTAGAGCTCAAATATGGGCTGTTTTATGAAAATTGATGGCTAATTGCAAATTTGGTCCAAATGTGTCGGAGTTCAGAAGTTCCATAGTCTAACGTGACAGCCGGCGTGTGCCTGCCGGGGTTGCTGGCTTGCCGTCCGGCCTGTCCACCTTCACAGACCCGCTGTGAGCTGACTGGAGCTCTCTCAGGAGACTCGCGGACAACAGGTGTTTATTTCCCTGATTGTTTGTTTAAATAACTCAACACACATATCAATTATAAGATTAACTAGAACCTGTGGTTATTCGAAGTTATAATGCTCCACAAGAAATTGCGGGCATAACGTAACAAGCTCTCTAACAGAGCAGGCAGAGGAGAGGGAGAGCATCTGACAGGGCAGAAAGATACCTGTCTCCCTTTGACAGTCTTGTAAATAAATTATAACATGTATATTAGATCTGTCTTTCTCTATCATAGGTGCCGATTTATGTTTTCCTCCGTGAGTGCTCACGGGCACACGCCCTTTAAAAAAAAAGTAGTCCAAAAAATGTTTTCATTTCAGACCTTAGAAAATGGACAGCGGCCGACACGAACACACACGCCTATTAACTCAATAATAAAGACGTAAAGTAGGCTATCTTTCAACCCCCCCCCTCCAGACTAAAAAACATGACATGACATGACCCTCCCCTATTTTCCTCCAGTGGTCCATTCCATAAATACCAAACAATCCCTTATGATTCATAAGATGATAACTTGAAATATTTAGCATTTTAACATACATTAGACGTTAAAATCAATGAATTAATAAAGTCCATCTATCTATTTATCTAAACATTTTAGTATCTATTGTTCATAGGCAGGAGTGGGAAAAGTATTTAGGTCCTTTACTTACGGTGGACTAAACACAACAACATTTTACAAAACACAACATTTCCCATCCTGTGTGTCGTGACTTTAAGGACTTTAACACAGCTTTGACAAATCAGAAAATAATCCTACTGCATCACCTTTTATCGCACTCATGAAGAGTTATTTTTCTCAGTGTAAAAGTTGGATCTATTTTTTATCATTAAGCCTATCTTCTAAATCTGATCAGGTAGATATTTTTAAGTCATAATATCATGGTTCTTTGCAGGGCTGATGTTAGCAAGCTGAAGTTCGAAGGGAAAACATTTTACGTCATCGGGATTCAGAAAGAGGTGAGTGCAGTGTGGGTTGCTCCTGCATGCTCTTTCTCATCTAAAGACTAAAAATGAAGAATAAAATATGCTGTGTAGTTCCCACCATCATGATGATGAATTGTGTAGTCGTATAATCATCATAATGCTGCCCTGTTAAAGCCCAACCTTTAACATACGTGGAGTTCAGTACTTCTGGAAGAAAAAAAAGACCATGACTTTGATGTAGATGCACATTCTGTGTTCATTTAGATTCAGTTTTGTGTTAGTTGACCCCCAATTGTACTGTGCATCCTTTTTTTCTTTTTCTTTTTCCTCCTTCCTTCTACTATATCTTTCCTTTTGCCCTTTCCTCATCTGTGTAATGGTTACATCAGATAAATGAGCTATAAAACTTTATTGTTTGTCTATGTAATCCTGTCCACCATCACACACACTGCATACTGTATGTGTGTGTCACTGTTTCAGATCTCCTTAACAGGCAGGATTCACTGTAACAGGATGGTGGGTGTGTTACGACTAACCTTCTCACTCGCACCATGTCTCAACTGTGGCCCAAATATGAGACTCCTTCACTATATCCATGTTAGAACACGGCCAACATCTTTTACAAACAGACAGCAACTACTGGCTTAAAACATGTTAAGTAACAACTAGTAGAGGTTTCTTGCATTTGGGACACATGTTTCATCTATACACTCAATGTTTGTCATCCAGTCCAGAGCTGTGGTAGATTCTGAGCAGCAGTTCTGGTGCATTAAACCTCATATGTGTGCATATCGCCTTTACTTTTTGCAAGAACTACAGCTGATTATGTCTTGTGTTGCTGTTTGACTCACATATTAACCTGTATTGATAGGTGCCTGAAAACTTGAAAACACTTGAAAAAAATGGGCATTACTGTAAATAGTGCCAGGTTGCTCTTTAATCTACCAATCAGTCAATCAATCTCATAACTATTCTTTTCATTACAGAAGCTTAAACCAGCTCTCTCATCTCTGCTTAACTTTGTCAGTCTGTCTGTTTGTTTGGCAATTCATGAATGGCTGAAGATGTAGTTTTATCTTTGTGTTTCTGTCTCTTCTCTCTGTGTGTAAACATAGTCATCACTGGTGAGTAAATACAAGTAATAATTGTAGCACAAAACAATTTGATGCCTCTCCCCTCAATCCTGCCCTCACCTCACTTTTTCATTGGAGGAACCTTTTTCATCTCTTACTATGGTCATTATCTGTCATTTTGTTTCATGCCACTTTATCACAAACGTTTTCTATGTAACTGCATTCAATGTATCAATATATTTCTTTATTTATTTTCAATTAATTATTTTTTAGCTCATATGTGCAAATGGTTATTTTGAGTCTTTGTGTTACCAAAGATTAAGTTTTATAGTTGAAATTTCAATTAACATCCCTGTCCCTCTCCATAGCCACATTATCAGAATAAGCTTTATAGCTCCATTATCAGTAAACTCTAGAAGTCTAGATTATGCAATATTATGATGCATAATCTATAACTCTGTCATGTATTTAATGTCAGACATTGAATTGAGAAAATATGTCTTCATTTTGTATGTCTTTTAATGTGTGTGTGTGTGTGTTGTGTGTGTGTGTGTGTGTGTGTGTGTGTGTGTGTGTGTGTGTGTGTGTGTGTGTGTGTGTGTGTGTGTGTGTGTGTGTGTGTGTGCGTGCGTGAGAGAGAGAGAGAGAGAGAGAGAGAGAGAGAGAGAGAGAGAGAGAGAGAGTTTATATAATTTACATGTTTTACTGTATTTTATCAGGATTAGAAGTTGTGTATTGATGTATTGTGTAGTCATTCACTGTGTGACGGGTCACCTAATGATTTCAGTCTTTGCCATCACCTCTGTTATTTAGCCTGGAACACATTTAACTTAACTGTCCCACTTTGAGTTAATGGCAACTTTTTATGGCTTTATTACTGCAACGCTTGCTTGAAATGCAGTTCATCTATTGTAAAAGTTTCTCCAAGCTCCTGTTTCTTAAGTTACCTACGGTATTGGTGTACCATCTTAGAAATTAAATGTCAGTGGTTAATTTAACTGGTTTTAACAGTACACCGGTGGATAGCAGTTAAAAACTAGTAAATAGAAAATTTACTAGAAAATTTAAACTACAAAATAAGTATATCCCATTGATTGAGGTATTGGAAACATAATAAGATATTTCTCCAAAATACTGTGTAATACTGTGTACTCTGTAGGAGCAGTTAAATCAGCATCATAAAATGTCATGTTGTGCTGTAAAAGAACTTTTTGCATGTCAGCCAAAGTGAGACCAGAGACAATTTAAAAATGCAGTTCTTTTACACACCTATGAACACACACACACACACACACACACACACACACACACACACACACACACACACACACACACACACACACACACACACACACAGCCACTGCAGCATAGTGTGTAAATCAGAACTACCTAGTATGATGTGGGACACTGAGGGGGTTGAGCAATATGGCTGACTAAGAAGCTTTAAGAAAGGGAACAAACAAATCAGTGCACTCCCAAGTTATTGATCTCAGTGTTTCCTCTCTCACTCACCCTCCACCCTTGTTGTTGAGCAGCATTGATCTGGTATCTTGTATTAGCAGACAGACAGGCCTGAAAACTAAACATTTACGTTAAACATTTAATATGTCTTTGCTCATAGTCAATAAAGACCCATGTTTTGCAAGCTACAAGCCCTTTTACTGCTGAACACTGTGGCCAAATCACTATATCTGTCTTACATCTTGCTAAGCTCGCTGCTGAGGGTCTGTGGGTCAGCATTTTGCACAGCTCCCCTTCATCGTGTTCAGCACTTCTCTTGTCCTAATTCACACGTTTTTTTGGTAATCTCATTTCTCATCCTCGCCTTTTCTCTCTCTCTCTCTCTCTCTCTTTCTCTTAAGCTTTCTCTCTTTCTCTCTCTCTCTCTGTCTCTCTCTCTCTCTCTCTCTCTCTCTCTCTCTCTCTCTCTCTCTCTCTCTCTCTCTCTCTCTGTCTCTCTCTCTCTCTCTCTCTCTCTCTCTCTCTCTCTGTCTCTCTGTCTCTCTCTCTCTCTGTCTGTCTCTCTCTCTCTGTCTTTGTCCTTTTCTGTGCAGAAGAAGCTGGTGTTGACATTTCACACATCGACCCCTGCTGCGTGTAAGCACTTATGGAAGTGCGGGGTGGAGAACCAAGCCTTTTACAAGTGCGTCTACACACCACACACACACACACACACACATGGACACACGCATGCATGCACACACACACAACACACACACACACACACACACACACACACACACACACACACACACACACACACACACACACACACACACACACACACACACATATATCCAGAAAATGTATTGAGTTGCTCTTGAACTCAGAGATACTTGAGACTGTAAAGCATTGTTCCATCCCAAAATGTCCCTTCCACCAATATTTGTAGGAAAAAATATACTAAGATACTTACCATAGAATTATCATATATTACAATTTTTGACCAGAATGGCACTGGTCTAGTTGGTAACTGTTGCAGCAGTTCTTAAAAATGCCATATACGGCATTCAGAGTTTAGGCTGAGATTGGCAAATAAAACGAAAGGGTGAAACAGAGAGGGCCGATCGTTTAATAGGGTGGAACTCAAATGCACTAACATACCATGTGGCCAGCCCGGCTACCAAAACAAAGAACAGAGAAGCTCAGATTACAATACACAAAGAGGCAGCGTGACTTCATTCTCTGTTAAGGACGCCAGTACTCAACTACAACTTTACATAGCAAATAGTTGTTTGCTGCTATATTATTCTTCTGAATGTCATATATAGCCCCTTTAAATATATTTAATGATAATCTTCTTCTTTTTATAATGATGTTCCTGCCTCTCTGTGGCTCTGCTACAATATGCTGCTGTCCTTCACTGGGGAAGCAGCTGATCGCTCCGAGGCCGTCACCCTGAATTCACAGAGACTATTGACGCTGCTGGCATGTCAGAAATGGAAACAGGCTTGGGGTGAAGGCGAAAGTGAGAGAGTGGAGACTAAAATTTTTGTGGTCATGGTTGTGACAAGGTTGTATGCAAACAAAATGAATGACCTTGTTGATTCGGTCAGGGTTCAGTGGGAATATTAGTAAAGCAGTTTATTGCACTTGATAGTCATACAACACGGAGGAGGTTTCCCAGCACCATTCCTCCTTCTCCTCTCCTTGAGAGATCAGATCACAAAGTGACAGATCCCTTAAGTATTGTTTTGTCAAATGCTGTTTCCAAGGTTGACAATTAACTTTACTAATGATTAGTTGATTTATCGATTAGTTCATTAACATTAAATTAATCGCCAACAATTCTTATAATCACTTAATCGTTTAAGTCAATTTTCAAGCAAAAAAGCTGAACATTGCCTTTTTATAGCTTTTAAAATGTGAAAATGTACTGCTTTTTTATGTCTTCCATCACAATACGCTTCGCAATAAGCTGATATTTTGGGGTTTTAGATTGTTGGATGGACAAAACAAGACATTTAATGACATCAACTTGAGCTCTGGGAAACTGTGATGGGCACTTTTCAAAGTGAACTGATTAATCGATTAGTTGAAAATTAAGATTAATCGATGATGAAAATAATCTTTAGCTGCAGCCCTACAAACAAGGACGAGAAGTCACTAAAGTGTCAAATTTGAAAGTCTGAAATTCTATGGACAGCAGGCCAAGTCCATCTGCCGATGAAGTGTGTGTGATACAAACAGAAGCTCTAGAACAGCATGTTCCTTGAGTGGACCTTATGGTGAAATTGTTTTGTCAACTGATAGAGCTCATTTTCAGGGCTTTCAAGACTGTAAGAGTATAGGCAAACTCATATCTGTCTGTGGAACACTAAAGTTCCCATGAGGACAAACATTTTTCTAACAAAATCCAGCAGAGAACACCGACCTGGTAGGAGAATTGACAACAAACTGCAAAGGAGGCAGTGTGAACAAGGTGTGGATCACTGGCTGTGTGGAGTTAAACTGAGTTTTCCCACAGATCTTGTTTCATCTTGGTTAAATTACATAACATAAGAAATGTAAAAAAAAAAAAAAAGGTTATAAAAGCATTCTCATAACAGTCCATGCCTGTCAAAACCTGGATATTGACTTCTCAATGACAGCAGCTCATGTGTCTCTGAGAGGCGGACAGAGAGGAAGGGGGTGTCATCTCGGATGTCGGACAAGCATCAGAGCCGCTTAATCAAATCAGAGTGAATTGAGTTTGTAAATGGCAGCCAAGCAGAGCTTTGAGAACATACAGCCTCTCTCACACACACACACACACACACACACACACACACACACACACACACACACACACACACTCACTCACTCACTCACTCACACAAACTAAGCAGAGCAGAGGTGTGTGTTTGTACTCCACCGGCACCATCTCCCTGCTGCATGATAAATGATCCTGAACCAAACACGAAGGTTTGACCTACAGCTTTTTTAAATGGTACACCTTGAAACACCTTCCTCTTTTCTGCTTATTAAGAGGCTCGACTGTGCACAGGGTGTTACAGTCACAAATAAAAACCCATGAAAACATTTTTACAAGAATGAGTTGTTCAGTGTTTGTGCCTCATATGCTTTGTAAGAATGAAGTTCTTTGTTTGCAACTCTTTCTGTTTCTTCCTCCCTCTCTTTGACAGGTGTGCCAAGTCAAGTCAGATAAAAACAGTTTCCAGCAGTAACATCTTCTTCAAAGGCAGCAGGTTCAGATACAGGTGAGACCGTATTCAAGTTAGTTTTCATAAGAGAAGGCATACTTTTTTTCTTTTCATTTTACAGACGATACAATGACAGACAGAATTAAGACGGCGAAAGATGTGTAATATGTGTCAAAGGAAAGTGAGCAAAATGTATATGTACAAAAAGAGTTGGAAAACGGAGACAAAGAAAAAAGCGGAACCACAGGAGAGAACGTTATGCATGAAATTAGGGGGAAACATATATACAGAGTCAGAATCAACCACTTGAGAGATTTAAAAAATGTAAATTCACCCGCAGTATTAGCAGGTCAACACTCAACTACTCCATCACTCTATTTTGCAATTATACCCTTTACTGTAGATAAAATAGTTTGATTTCAGCCATGTATTGGGAGTATGACTAAAATCAACTACAGTGACCTCGCTCTGACTTGTGAAATGTACAATTCACAAGTGCTGATTTACCTTGCCCTTCAACATGCTGTAGATCCAAATGCTGCTGCTCCTCTTTGTACATCAGCACCTACATCCAGCATGTTGTTGGCTTCTCTGATTTACTGATCCTAATATCATAGAAATCCTCTATATAAGTCTGTTATTGAAGCCAGGTTAGCTCTGATTCTCCTCTCAGACAAAGCCCTTTACCAGGCTTACACTTTAGTCCGCTCCATTTCATCAGCTAGCTAAAGCAGTTTGGCTTAAGGGCTCAATGATGAGTAAGAGCATATGTTGGAGTTTGTTCTGAAAATGGAATTGGTCATTTGCGCAAATGCAAAGAGGAAAAAGACATGTGGACCACAAATGGAGCCAGTTACCATAAAGTAGAGCAGATCAGATATTTATACAATTGGACCAGCTGACTCATACTGTACAACATTTTCCAGCCCAGCACACAGTATTGATGTGACTCCCCACTTGTACTATCAAGTGGATGTCTACCACCACACATACTTCATCTAACCCTCTAATTTACGAGTTAACCATCAATCTCAGCAACAATAGACTAATGGGTGGGAGAGTGTAGCCTGCTGGCTTCAAACAGTGTAGTCAGAGTCCAGAAACTCCAGTCGCCCAACAATCAGACTAATGGAGCTACTGACCCTGCTGGCAGGAAGCTGCCCACTCAGCAGCCCACAAACAGCACTGATTATAAACAACAACAACAACTGCGAAACACAGGAGAAAACTTACATGTGTCCTATCAGTTACACTCTCTGGTGTACAACTTAGCGTAATACTTACCTTTTTGTTTGGCAAAAGGTCTTTAACCCAATGTGAGCCTGACTGAAGCATGAGGAGTTCAAGTAGATCTGTATGTGTGTCAATTTAAAACAAGAAGTGATTGACTTGTTTATAGATTTGCTTCTGTGCCTGTGTAGTCTATTCTTAAAAAAATATTTTACTACTTTTTAAATTATTTTTCTTTGTTCTGTAAATCTATTTATAATGAAGTTGTGAACAATGCAACATGGAAACATGGAAATTACAGTGTTGTTACAGCAGTTGCACCACTTTGTCTTTTTCTCAATGTGTGTTTTTTCCCTGTTAGCGGAAGAGTAGCCAAAGAGGTGATAGAAGCCAGCTCTAAGATTCAGAGAGAGCCACCAGAAGTGTGCAGGTAAGGACAAGACAAGGCTTATAGTTAGGGCTGGCTCAGGTTTGCCTTGGACCAGCCCTTAGTTATGTTACTATAGGTTTAGACTGCCGGGGACACACACAACCGGTCGAGGCAGACGACCGCCCCCCAAGAGTCAGGTTCTTCCAAGGTTTCTTCCTGTTAAAAGGAAGTTCTTCCTCGTCGCGAAGTGTGGTCTAGACATACTCTATCTGTAAAGTGTCCTGAGAAATATCTGTTATGATTTGACACTATAATTTAAATTGAATTGAATTGAAGTGACAAATCACCCACACTCTCTCACACAGTTAGTAAACCGAGTTATTGTCTGCTTGCTTTCTTAATATTTACAGTAATACCCTACTAATGAGGGATACTACCAGGACAAATCAAATTGACATCCATGTATGAAGCTCAAAATGTGCAAGGAAAGATTGTGATAATAGAGCAGCCATGCTGTGGTTATGCAAGACAATACACATCTCAGAGCAGTCAGTGTAATTCATGTTTATGTTTGCAGAGCTCAGTTTGGTCAGAGTCAAAGTTTTAACTCTCTGAGCCATAAAAACCTCATCATGAACATGGAACCGCTGGTACCCGCACTGCCCTCCACCAACGAATACGAAGAGACGGCCACAGACAATGGTAGGATATTTCTTAGTCTACGCAAACACACAAGCAGACACACACCCATGCCCTCTTGCCACAGACTCTTGGAAAGTCACATGGGATCTCCCTTCTGTATGAAGTAGCACATGCACAATCCTCAGACGGAAAGCGTTAATTGAGCAGCTGATGCTCCCATCCCTCATCAGTCTTGTCTCCCTGGAGACACCAATCACAGCATGCTAAAAATACCCTTCCCATGATCCTCCCTGAGTTTACCCTCATGCCTGTGTGTATCTATGTGTCTAGCTTTGTGTGTGTTTAACAGAGGAAGGTACATGGAAACAACCAGCTTGTGTTATCATTAAGGAACACTCAATTAGAAGTTATTTGTTCGGCTCCAATGATTCTGTCTCTGTTTAAGTCCTTGTACAAGTCTGTGTGCACATGCAGGCTTTCATTTGTTCATTTTCCTGTATTTGGGTGTGTGTTTGAAAGTCGAGCACATCCATGCTCAGCAACATCATCTAAATGTTGACAGTGAACCCTGTATACAGGGCAGGGCGTATGCATAACTGTCCTTTTATTTTATCCTATTTTTAGCATTATTTCACAGCTTTTAACCAGAGTTTCCTATTAAATTCCTAAAATGTTTCCAGGAACTATGCCATTTAGTTTCAAAATGAAAGTGCAAATATGATTTTTTTTTGTAAAAGTAAAGCTTAATTTAAACCCAAGTCAATATTCATGAATTATTGATTTATTATTTGAAACTTTATTCCCCATTTACGTTGAATTGTATGATCACCTGTAGACACATTTCACATGTTCATGTTGTTTCCAGATGACTAAAATACTTAAGCTAAAGGTTAAGCTAACAATTGATTAGAATCAATTAATGTATTAGAACCATCAAACAGTGTCTGTTTACTCTAGTATTACCTCTGCCAAGGTGGTTATGTTTTCGGCTTGGTTTGTTTGTTTGTTTCTTTCTTTCTTTCTTTCTTTCTTTCTTTCTTTCTTTCTTTCTTTGAATTGAATTTGTCTGTCGGCAGGATTTTGGAAAACAACTACTGGCCTGATTTTCATGACGTGGAAGAGTGTAGCAGAAGCTAAGGAAGAACCAATTATATTTACGAATACGAAAAATGTTATTGTCCATAGATGTAAAAAATGTCTTCGGTTTCACCAAGAATTACAAGAGAGACAGGACATAGCCAAGACGGCAAGATGGACAAAACAGACAATACATTTCATAAAAAGTGACTTTACAAAGGTTACATTTACAAAAGTAAATAAGTAAATACATAGATAAATATAGCCTACTAAAAATGCTTACTATGCATAAAACCTGCAACTCTGAAGTCTGCCTCGCCCTACATTCCATTCTTAAGTACGGTTCCCAGTGTTATGTGGCACCTTCACAGCATTGGGGATGAAGGATTTCTTAAAGATGTTTCTATTTGCTGTTGGTACTCTAAAATGCCTCCCTGAGGGTTGGAGTTCAAATTCGCTGTGTAATGGATGGGAGGGGTCACTAATACTTGTCTCAGCTTTGTTTGTAATGCGTTCCTCATAAATACTGCTTAAGTGCTTGTGTGGCTTCCCTTTAATTTTTGAGGCCATGCTCACTATTCTCTGCAGTTTGTTCCCCCTGTGGATGTTTAGGTTACCGTACCACATGATCATGTTAAAAGATAGGACGCTTTCCACTAAGCTTTTACATACAGTTTCCAGGATATTTTGGTTCACTCCGAAGTTGTTAAGCTTTCGTAGCAGCGTTTTTTTTTTTTTGGAGCGGATCCGAAACACAGCACTGATACACACATTATTTTTCACTTTCGTTAACATTGATTGAAGATAGGGCATTTCGACTTCATTCAAAAATGAGTTCCAGGCTGGTAAAATTCATACTGCATTAACATTGTGAGATAGGGCATGCCTTGGTGGAGGTCTGCACTCTCCAAATGCCCTTATAGTTAGTACTATATTGTATAGTAATTGCTAGGAAATGTTTAGCAGATTATTAGGAAAGTATTCAGCAGTATGTAGCCATAGTGATGAGGTGTATAACGAGGGTGGTTGCTAAAGGATATTTCAGTTGAGCTATCCATCAGCTGTCCTGTTGACATATCCCAGCTTAACTTGGATCAGTTCTCTCCCCATGAGAGGGTAGAAGAGTAGGGTCTGATGAGGTAATCTGGCCGAGCAGAGCAACACTGCCCGGCAGGAGAAAATTTAATTTGTTTTGTTTCAGGACACCACCTTTCCAGAGTAGATTTTTATAGTCTATAAAAAGTACTCAGTGGGTTTTAATGGTTACTTTGTAAATTTTTTTGCATGTTATCATTATTCTCGGTCACTTTTTCTCTACGTTATTAATCCTGACACTCTCTACTGCTACCTATTATCTGATTAAAGCATACATTTTGTTGTTAGGGGAAAGAAAGCAGGTAGGGAATAGCACAGGGTAAGGTTTCACAAGACAACACGAGAACCAGGAGAAAGAGAGAGGAGATACAGAGAATATGAAGAGAGAAAGTGGACTGTATAGGGCTAAGAGAAGGTTAGGAAGGATGTGCTCCACAGGCTCAAGTTGGATGAAGAGTAGGAAGCAGGGTGTGTATTAGAGCATAACAGGATGAAGTGAGGGTGAATGTAAGACAAAAGAAAGGTCATGTTATAGAATAATTTAGATATGAGAGAGGTGGAAGCAAGGGCAAGAAAAGGTATGCAAATGAGTGTGTGTATCTAATAGTGGGAATTACAAGAGTGTATGTTTGGTTTCAGAAGTAAGGGGGGGAAGTTAGGTGTTGTTATCAATATATCAGTCTAATAAAACATTGTGATTATATTGATAATCGTGCTTTCAATAATAATGGTTATCCAAACAATAATTTTAATTAAAAGTCCTTTTCATCAGAAAAATGTACTTAAAGTTTCAAAAGTTAAAATGCTAATTCGGCAGAAGAATATTTCCTGTCAGTGTTTTTCTATTATATGTGATGTTATTAGATTAATATTACTGCTGCATTAATGTGTATGTTGCATTTGACTGCTGTAGATGTTTACGATCTGGCTAATTTTAAATACTTTATATACTGCTGGGTAGTTTAATCTACAGCAATGTATCATATTCTGTACTATCATGTTTGTAGCGTCACTGTCCTGTCTGAGCCACGTATCTCTAAAAAGTTAGTGGTAGTAGTACATTATCAGACGACGAGAATAGAAACTGTTGTGTCACATTCACGCACCGTTTACTACTTGTGATTGCTGTGATCAATATTCATGTATTACCCGCATTACAGCCATGACATAAGTTCCTTTTTCAGGGCAGGGTGTGCCTGTTCCATCAGTGTGTGAATGTGCGTGAAAGTTTATCTGATGAGCAGGTGGCGCCTTGTATGGCAGCCTTGGCCACCAGTGTATGAATGTGTGTGTAAATGGTGTGAATGAACCTGTACTGTGTAAAGCGCTTTGAGTGGTCGCTAAGACTAGAAAAGCGCTATAAAAATACAGTCCATCAATATATTGTTGAACAGAAATGTAATGTGACAATATCTTAAGCAAAAGCAGCAGGCAGGGAGAGAGGGGTGTCACAGAGCACTTTGACTGATGTTCAGTTATTGTTATAGGAGGATATAAATGTTTACCCAAAAACCTACAGAGGAGGTGGCAGTACTTTTTCAAGCCCGGAGTAGTGTCTGAAGATTTTCCTCACAAACTCAGAGCAACACTCCCTCTTTCTTGTAAAGCTTAATGCAGTGAGTGCATGGTACTGTGAGTATATCAACATTTATATTAACTCCAGTTTTATCATCTGGAGATATTTTAGTGCGTAAATCCAAATACTGTGTGTGTGTGTGTGTGTGTGTGTGTGTGTGTGTGTGTGTGTGTGTGTGTGTGTGTGTGTGTTTCAAACAGCCTGTCCATGCTACTGAGTTATTGCTGGTGTTGTATCTTCATCCATGCCCTCCACACAGCACAGGACTCAACCTTTTGTCATCCCCTCCTCTCCTGTTACCTAACTCTTTCCCTCCATCTTTTACACCCCACCCCACTTTCTCCTTACTTCCTTCATTCTCACACATCAACCTGACCCATGCCCTATAGTCCTTCACACATATACAGTACAATCATACTGTTGTGCAATCACTCTCTTCAAACTGATGATAGACACGCCTCTTCTGACAGAATTTACAGCCACTATCTCCGCCTTTCCTCCTCTCTCTGTCTTTCTCTCATCTTCCCTCATCCCATATAGAGGTAAATCAGTACTTCTTGGCTCAGGGTCAAAGATCTGCAGCAGTAAGCAGCTCAGCTGTCTCAGTTGGTTTGGGAGGGGCATGATGTAGTCATCAACTTAAAGGCCTCATGTAGGGCTGGGTACTTTACTTTGATATGCACCGACCGAATTGCCTCCGTAGTATTAAATATCGAAAAATGCATTGTCATTTTATCAGTGTCAGTGAGCCAATAAGCATGCAGCTTGCTTGTACCAAGATTTAATAATGCTGGTGATTGGCTGTAACCAATTGGTATTTAAAAAGTATCATTCAGGAACCGGTATCGAAGTGAAGGTATGGGCACCGAATTTTTGAACGATACACAGCCCTAGCCTCACACCTCTTCCTAACGACGCAATGTGAACATACAAATATCAGATTATTTCAGTGTTTCTCAATAAAGGTATCCTAACCTGCTCCATGCGTTGGCGAACAGGCTAAGCGACGTGGTGCTTGTTTTGAAAAAAAAGTTTCGTGTTCCATCTGCCACAGTACCCTTGCTTGCTATATGTTAGGAAAAGGTGTCATGCACCAATGAAAGGATACAGGCTGAATAACGACACAAGATTCAATTAGAATTACAACTACTGCAGTTTCTGCTACTCTGTGTTGTATGCTACTCAGTAAAATAGCAAACATTTTAGTTATTTATTATAAACAGTGGAGGATTATTAATACGCTATTAATGGAAATGTTTTCGATCTTACATTTCTTATTTTCTGTTTATGGCTTCGTCTGCAGTTCACTACTAGATTCTGATGGATTCACTACTTTTTTCACTATAGTTATTTAAAACAGAGAACAACCCATTGCTCAGAAAATATACTAACATATTACTTGTCAAAGTGCACAATTTTAGAAGACTTCAGGTGAAGTGAGGTAAAAGCCGGTATATGCTTAAAATGAGCTAGTGTCATTCAGCTACAATAATTCGTACAAATAGGGACACTTTTGGACAGACTCTCCTCAAAGGTGTTCATGGTGTTGCACTTAGTTGTACACACCAAAAGTGACATAATTAGTTGTGTAAAGAAGGAGAAAAGAGGAGACAGAAGTTCAAAACCTTTCTACTTTTTCATCTTGGCACATCTGGCCCATTGCTGCATGAAGTGGGTGTGCTGGTTGGATTGTGGTTTTGGAAAGTTATAGAAATTGGCCAGATGTATGGAGATGAGAATTTAAGCAGGGTTTGAACTTCTCTCTTCAGCTCTCTTTACACAATTGTCACTTTTTTGGTGTAGAAGTGGGTGCAACACCATGAGTCCCTTCAAGTAAATCATCCCCCATTTCAGCAGTTCATCCCCACCTTTAAAGAGACAAACATTGAGTGTTTTAAGAAGGCTGCTGCAAGGACTTTGGGATAAAGTGTCCTCGAGATGGTCTAGGATCACTATATCTATATTCAGAGCACTAATCTTAGCGATTAGAGAGGAAACAGGAAGCTGACCCAAGGTTAGTGCTGACCTTGTTCTGTTTGTACAGCCTGTCCCCTTCTTATCTATCAAAATCCACATACACAAAACACACGCACACGCACACACACACACACACACACACACACACACACACACACACACACACACACACACACACACACACACACACTCTTATAATGTTTTGGCTACAGGTCTCACTCATGGATCTGTCATGGTGATTAGACTTCATATTCATGTCTCACATTTGAGGCTTTATCCGCACTTCTTCCATCACTAAACACAAAAAATGGTTGATGCAACAAATGTTAAATCAAATATTAGCTCAGAGTTTGTCTCTGTCAGTGCTAGAGTATAGCAGGTTTACTGTAGAGGTAAACAGAAATAAATGTGTCTGATAGGAGGAAACGACACAGATAAAGAAAGACTTGCCGAGAGGAAAAGAAAGTGATCCTCATCCCACCCTGGGTCAGGCCTGCCTCTTTGTAATCACAGTTAGATTAGCTGCACCTCTGCAGCCGGACCACCTGGTTATATTTAGAAACTCCAGCTTTGGGCCTGATCCTCCTCTAATGCCCCTCTACTCTTTGATAACATTGCTTACGTTCACAGGAGGGTCCGCCATGTCTGTGTATCAGAGAGAGAGAATGTGTCTGGTGTATGTCTCTCACCATCTCTCTCTGTATAGGCGTGTGGGTGTGTGTATTCATACCCATCCCGGCCTCAGAGCTCAGCTGGCAGCCCAGTCAGTCTGGGTGTGGGGGGTCTTACCGCAGACAGCTGGGATTGAGGTGTTTTTTATCAGACTGAACGATGGAGGTTCTTGAGCACAGAAACAGCAGTGATGTTAGAGGCGGCCTCATGCAGAGCAGTTTGGAGTTGGAAGTTAGCGACCGACCCAACATAGGTGACACCCTGAGCTGTGGTAGCCAGGGCAGGGCAGGGGGACTTGGGCTGGACATGACTCCAGAGAGGCTGGAGAGTGAGGGAATGGAGGAGGGACAGGCCGGGCCTCTTGAAGTATTCCACCCAGGGGAGTCTACAGATGAGCGGGAATCAGCGATTGTAATGGCTGAGGCCTTGAGGTGCCAGGTGAAGATAACAACACGGCGGAACCTGCATCTACGTATAGCCAACCACACTGCCCGGGATGTTTATGTACGGCTGGTGGGACATGGGGGACGCATCGCCGGAATCAATACTGGACTTCAGAAAAATACGCTGGAACAGAGTAAGAGTGGGTGGCAAAAGCAGAAATGCCCAAAAAAATTAAGATCCGTAAAAGTTTATTATAGTGCATCTTTTGTCTTGTAGTTTAACATTCAGTGAAGTTTTATTGAACTGTGCATTTTTTCAACACATCACATGAAAACTGGAGTACTGGCCTTTCCACCTTTAAACATCTATCTTTATATTTAAATCACTATCAAGGAGCTGAAACGTGCAGTTAATGTGTGAGCTAGTTCAGCCCAGTAGTTGGGTTGCCAGGTTTGTTGTGGCAACCGCGTGCTGCAAACTGTGAGTGTAATCTCATGAGACACCTATATTAATGTGTGTGTGTGTGTGTGTGTGTGTGTGTGTGTGTGTGTGTGTGTGTGTGTGTGTGTGTGTGTGTGTGTGTGTGTGTGTGTGTGTGTTACTACACATTTATAGTAAAACAACTGGCTGAAGGAAGGAATTTTGAATATTTAGACAATAGATTTGTGAATGGAAGGTTTGAATGCAGCGCTACAGAGGAGAGCTGCTACGACACTGAATAATAATGTTGGTTATTCTCATCCTTTTGTTTTTGTTTAAGTTTGATAAGACCATTTATGAGGTGGAAAAGTGCCTTGCCTTTTTTAAATTTAAGAATATAGCCTTATTTTAAATTAACAATTGAGAAAAGTTTTGATATAAGTATAAATACTGATTTAACATTATAGCAATTTTTATTTAATTTTAGTGATAATTTGATTCACAGAAGGTTGATAACTACACTCCCAGAACACTTCACTTGCTGGCCTCATTTTGTTGCCGTATCTCCCCCTGCTGAAGGGTCCTTGTCCCGACACTGAATCTTCATCAGGTTTAACAGTGATGCTTTACAGCTGATCCTGTCTCACTTGAAACTGTACACAGAGGACGAGTATAAATAAGTAAGAGGTGTTGAGTTCACAAAGTATTAATCCCTAACATACATAGAGATTAATTGCTGAAATTAAATATGTAAAGTTTTTCTTGAGTATCAGATTATTGTGTTGCTTCAGTTGTGAGTTGAGAAATCAAAATTGACAAAGAGCTGAGTAATCATGTAGTACAGGAAGTGGCAGCTCTATTCTTGCACTGTTGCATAGATAAATATACGTTGGAGGTGTTTGGGTGTTTATGATGAGGTTGCATGACAAATATGAATAGGTCTCTCAACACTTGCATAACAGGGGTAAACCCTGCTCTGTATGTGCATAAGTGTGTGTGTGTGTGTGTGTGTGTGTGTGTGTGTGTGTGTGTGTGTGTGTACAGGAATCTAGCGCCTTGTAATATTAATCAAACTATCTCTAAGGAGAGGCTTGTATCTGAATGGGAAAGAAAGCAGACAGTATTATAAATTGGAAAACAGCAACAGCAGAGTAACTATGTTGTATGTGAGTGAATGGATTTCTTACTTCTACTTGTGAGGTCAGGTTTATTTAGTCATGATGTGAAATGAACATTGCTGCCCACATAGTTTAGAGTAAATAATAATGTTGCCATTTTAATATACTGATACATAGCAGCCAAAAGAACAAACATTTACTGGACCGCTCGATGTTTAGCCTGCACACATCTAGTGTGGTGCTTGTTAAAGGCCACTGTAAACATACATATTTAATGAACAATATGAGACAGTTTAAAAAATATATATATTGTTCTTATCTAGATATACAGTATGAAGCGAACCACTCAAAACACTGTACGAGAAAAGCTGTTCCAAGACTGGAATGCTGTTATTATAGCAGTTACAAATTTTGAATTAGGTTTTCTTACTTCTGGAGGAAGTTCCGGAAGCTCC
Source organism: Zingel zingel (assembly GCA_023566125.1). Classification (NCBI taxonomy): domain Eukaryota; kingdom Metazoa; phylum Chordata; class Actinopteri; order Perciformes; family Percidae; genus Zingel; species Zingel zingel. Next base: position 19,511,375 of record CM042314.1, on the reverse strand, counting down.
CGTTTCACTTTGGCTCTCTGTCTATTTTTTATTCCATCCATCCTCGCTTATTCCTGAGGGTCACAGGGGCCCGAGAGGTGGGGCACACCCTGGACAGGTCGCCAGTCAATCACAGAGACAGACAACCATTCACATTCACGTCACAGGCATTTTAGAGTCTGCAATTGACCTCCTGAAAGGCCTTTCTGTGTTGAGTTTGCATGTTCTGCCGGTTTCCTCCCACAGTCCAAAGACATGCAGGTTAGGTTAACATTACTAAATTGCCTGTATGGTGTGAATGTTTGATTGGCACCCTGTTTTTGTTTGTGACCTCTTTTGAGACTCATTGTTTAGGAGTTTTGCCTTTTTATCTGATACTCTTAATTGGCAAAAGGCAAAAAAATGAAAGAAAGCCTAATAAATTGCCATTTCACTAGCAAATTAAAGTCAGTTAAGGGCACACATGAATTGTTTTAATCGTAAATCAGTGGCAAAACACTTTATACAGTATCATTAACATCATGCATCGTACTGTATGTGTCATTTTTGTAAACTTGGGAGTAAAATCATCTCCTTTTTCATTGTAATACGGCTGCTTTAACATATCAAACACAGGTCCGTCATTGTGAGGAGGACCTGGCTGAGCAAGTGTGAATATCTCCTTTGAGTTGTATTTTTTCCGTATAAAAATCTGTATTCTATTACAGTTCTGTCTTGCCCTGTATGCAACTGTGCTCCGTGAGATACATTATGATAAATTCAGGCTATTACTGGCCAAGTCTGATGCTTTACTAACGCAGAAACCAGTAATGTTTGTTGCTTCCCTGTTTTCAGGTTTAATGCCTCTCTCTCTCTCTCTCTGAGTTCATTCACTTGTTGCCTTTTTGCTGACTCTGTTTCCATGGTAGCTGCCACCACCCGCTCCTCAGGTTTTCCACTCCCTCCCTCTCTGTCATTTACTTTCTCTTAACTCATAGTTGAATCAGTTGGCATGGTAACTGATAAGTCAGTTTGACCTTGAGGAACAAACAAACACTTGCCTTGCCAGAGTGCTTTGATTTCTTCGATATTTCAACCTTTCTTTCTTGACAATTTCTAGCTATGTGGATTAGAGAGGTGTTGACTACCTGAGTCATATGTCACTTTTACCCCTGCTTAATCCATAGCTGGAAGACAGCTGATCTTATTTTTAACACACAAACACACAAACACAAACACACAGGCGCTCGTATTCAGATTCATCTTGGGCGCTGATGTCAGTAATGTCTGAGAAACTCACCAGTCACCACCTCAGCGTGAAGTGCATCTACACCATAGACTGTATAAAACAGATCTACACACACTGCGTTCTCCACAGGAATGACTCCGTGTCTGTTTCTGTGTGTCTGTGTCAGTTAGACTGGTGCGTAGGTGTGGTGGTTGGGAATGAGAATGCTGTTATTGGCTGGGGGTTACACACCCACGTGGGGGCCCAAAGGTTCTTTGTTGACACCCACAAATGTCCAGACTCGCAAAAAGAGAAAAGAGAGAATCATGTAGAGGGCAGGGTCTCTGCAGATACACACCACACATTTCTAGTGGGTCATAAGTGATTGAACTCACATTAAGGTTAAAAAACCTCATAAAGTGACATTTTCATACCATGGGACCTTCAACAACTCAGATAAAAATAAAATAATTAGTACTTCAGAAATGTTTTGCTTGATATTTGTGAACTTTTATGTTTTTAAAATAGTAGTAATATTACGTCAGTTATATTGACATCCTTTAGCTGTGTAGCATCCTGTTTAAAAAGAAAGAAAGAAATAGGACAGTGTGGGATATTTTTTTGCATACTGTATAAAAACTGTAACCTGCCAAATTAGTACCTAGTGTATACATTGTACTATAGTATTAGTATGAAATATGGAATTGAGACAACGCACTAAGAGTATTACTAATGGCACATAACAGCCAAAATCGTATCATTTCTCCTTACCTTTACCTTTACTAAATTTACTAGCTATTAATATGACTTAATACTGTAGACTATTTTGTAACAAATATTACCATTGATATGAACGCTTTTCAGTCAGATTTGTGATGATGCTGTTACACGGAATTTTGCCTTTTCATAGGAAATCTTTTTGATAGTTCTGTAGGTCTATATTCCCAAGTTAATGGAAGTTATCTATAATTTGTCATGTAAAACACATTTCTTCTCTCCCTCACCAGGTGTTGTTTCTGTGAAGGACTCTGTCCCCTTGTCTCCTTTGAAACCTTCAGCAGCACCTGCAGACACAGAGCAACAAAGTGATGAAGGAAACTCTGCTTTAGGCAACAACATGCAGCCTCCCCGTGTTTCCATGGAAACCTCAAATGTCCGACCTCAGACACCAAAAACTAAAGATGAAGTGGAGGAAGACGACGAGGCCAGCAGCCCACTCACCATTTCTGAGCTTGTCTACAGGTCTATAGAGTTTTATAACACAGCTATAATCACTATCTATACAGACATAGACAAAAGTTAGCATCCAGCTAGTGAACATTTAGCAGCTTAAGAGCAAAAGTTTTCTCAGGAGTTGGTGGAGACCAAAAACAGAGCTAAAAGGAGGCTTAATAGTCCCAGATGTTTGGCCTGACTTGCCTTGCCATTTTTTATGATTTCATGTCTGTAGCAACATGTATCTCTGTGATTTGACTCTTTTGAGTTGAAACCTGCCTTTGCTACAGCTAAAGGAAAACGTAAGCTCTGAAATCACCCTTTAAGAAATATCCCTTTCTTCGTCTTTTAGGTCCTGGTTCATTCTTATTTATATTATGTAATAATACGTGTTTTCTTTGACTATATATCTTCCCTCTCCTCTCCAGCCCTTGTGCCAGTATGCTACCCACTCCAGTGGATGACAGTCAGGGAGGCGTCGATTTGCTTTTCTCCTCTCCGGTCCAAAGCCCCGCCAGGCTGCTGAGGGAGCTCCATGCCGACCCCGACATCCAGGCCCAGCTGGAGGCAGAGAGGGAGCGAGACCGGGCCTACGAACGCACCCGACTGACTGCGAGAAGTCGAATGGGTGGAGTCCTGACCAGCAGCCTGCTCCGTCTGTCATCCAATGAGAGAGTCAACGCATGTTTGCTGAGCGTGGCCCGCTTTGTTGCCGTGGTAATGGGCGTCCTGCTTGTCACTGTGCCCACACTGCTGCTACTGCTGGAGTCAGACATTGACGTGTCGTTCCTCCACGAGATCCGCCAGACGCCGGAGTTTGAGCAGTTTCACTACGAGTATTACTGCCCACTCCGGCGCTGGATCCTGTGTAGGATCAGCATGGCCATGGAGAACCTGTGGTCAGACTGAGTAGGGGAAGGAGAGAGTGAGGAGTCACTGCAGGGGGGAATATGCCCAAATTTCTGTCTTAATATATCATTTAATCTTATATTCAGTCTCAACAAAAGAACCAGTCTGCCAATGGGATGAAATTAGTTCACTTGTAAAGCAGGTGCAATGGATCAATGGAGGGCTCACACAATAGCTGTAGGAGGCATTGTTAAAAAGATGCCTGAGATGGAAATACTGTCTTTGTACAACATTATTTTTGATTGAATTAAACTGAAACAAGTAGATGAGTTTCACCTCTTTGGCAGCATAATTTTGTGTCTTGAAGAAAAAAGACAGATAAGAGAGAAATAAGATTTTGATAATAGGATCCAATCACTTGTTAAGATTGACACTTTTGGCAGGCAGTGATGAACTGAAAAGAAAGAGGACAATAAATACTGTTAAGTTCGAGGAAGAACCTGTGGAAGGGAAAGATCATGAAAAAAAAAAAACGAGGGACGTTATGGACAGAGAAAAAGTCACAAGAAAAAAGTTGTTGGTTTTATTTTAATAGAAGTTTTAAAGGTCTGTTCACTCCTGATGCTGACTAGCTGATGCAATGACTCTTTGGTAAACATCGCAAACCATTCTGATTGGTTCTCGCCCTCAGAGTGGAGCACCTGATTGGTCACAGAGCCTGTCAGTCATGACGGAGTTGGTGGAGACAGAAGGAGAAATTATTGATTTGTCACTGAACACAACAATAGCCACAGTCAGAGGTACATTATATATATTTAAAAACAAGAGAGAAATATTGATAGTAAATACCAATCTTAAATAAGTTGTTTTTAACGTTTTGTACATTTTTATGTAATTCAGATCTTTCAGGAATTTTTCAGTCAGAGGATCTACTTTGAGTTTATTTTGAAATTAAGAGTTTACAAAAGATTACAAAAAAAGCAAATTTATTGAAGTTTATCGGGGCAATGGGTGGTGAGAAATTTAAGATATTTTTTAGGACTACTGTCAGCATTTGTTGACTCAGTAGCACCCTGGGTTTTTCCTACAGAGGCTATAGCACAAATATTTTACACAGACCACAGATAACAACTGTTTCAGATTATGTGATGTCATTTTGGAAACAGAAGGGCAACAGAGGAGAGAAACGTTGGTCTGTTTGTGATGATAAAACTTGTGTTTTGTTGAACTTCTAAATGTCTTCTGAACTAAATGTTAGCTCATCAATTAAGGCTACTAGTGCATCGTTCAGTGTGTTTTAAAAGAGTTTTAACGGAAAACATATAAAGAAATGCTTAAGGAAGAAGAGGTTACTTGTAGGTCTTTGTTTAAAAGCTACTGTGGTAATGGTGGGTAAAACCGTTATTTTGGGTCATTTGTTAATCAATGGTGTGCTACTTTTGGGAGAGCTCTGTATATTTCAGATGGATATGAAGTGATAGGATGGTACACTCAAAATGCCCAAAGGAACAGATGTGTGTACTCCAACTACGCTGCTGCTATGTGACACATGATAGGACAAGTGATGCGTTTAATGGTCTTAATCTCTCATACAGGTCTTTCTCTGGTTAGATGTTGATCAGACCGAACGAACGAACATGGTATAGTAGGAGTACAGTTGCAGGTATTTATCTTTAGCATTTTAGTAACTAATTCAAACTCAAAATTATATGTAGCCATTTCTAAGAATATATGTGGTAACATCATGTTGAGCATCCTGTGTTCATCATTTAAATGACTACAACTGTTTGATCATTTTAATATCAGTGACCAACAAGACAGAGTTATCAGTAATTATATAGATGGGGAAGATGTTTAAAAGGGAAGTTTGAGAAATGTGATTGTTGGTCTAAGTAGATATAAAGCTGTGTTTATGGACATTCACTGCTCATATGGCTGGGGTTCCCCAAAATGTCTTGAGCTGTGAAGTCAAAGATAAAAAAATAACGGGGTAAAAGGGTAACACCGAGAGGCAATGCAAAAAAAAAAAATGTGGAACAGAAAAATAGAACAAGGAATTAACTGTATTTGTTGCAAATTGTGTTGGTCTTTGTAATTCAGTATATGATCTTGTGTACTTGGAATCATCATTTGACTAAAGACTAAATCAGTAGTCCTGTAACTCCTGTAGCTCTGGTGAGAAGTCACTTTTGGGAACGTACAGCCATCACCACGTGATTGTTCATCATACAGACAGTGCCTGTCAGTTACAGTATCGTGCATGGAGATGAGAACAGAGAGCTACAGCAATGATCAATTTTTTTTTGTTTTTAAAGAAGTTCTGTTCAAAATGTAGGTCGATTTGGATTAACTTCTCAGGAAAGGGCATTAGCAGTTAAAAAAAACAAATACAGTATATGTCTAAAACAACTGCATCTAATCACAGCATACACCATATAGTTTATCCATAAAAGTAATACAGTACAGTACATGTCTTGCCATTATGCTATTGTAATTATCCAAACACTGTATGTATTTATACCAAGTCTGTAACTAGACATAAATATGTCTGTCTGTGTTGTTGTTGTAGCATCATTTCAATCAATTACATATGCATCCAAAAATATTACCCAAAAAGTCTTTACTGTTGAGAGCTGCAGTTTGGCCATCATAGCTGAACCTCCATACTGCTTTATGGCAGAGCGGACAGTCAGTTGGTACGCTGCTATCAAAGTAGAAGTAGCAACATGGAGTTTAAATCAGCCAATCTCTCTATTAAAGCTCTCACACATTATTTAGGCTCCTGTTAAAAACTTAACTTAATGCTTTAAAGTTCATTTTCAGAAATCACTCTCCATACTCTTCCGCTGCTACAGAGGCCTCTGCAGTGCACCATGAAAGCCCTCTCATTATAATCGATCAAACACTTCCAAACACAAACACAAATACTCACATTATCAGCTGTGTTGTCATAGATATATGTAAACTTTAAGCATCAACAAGCTTTATGCATATAGAAAATATGCAGTAACAACAAAAACATGTTTATTTGGGACAAAGCATTTATTTTCCTACTACAGCACATGCACTGAGTTTCAATGCTGAAACCAAGCGAAGGGCCAAACCACTATGATGACGACATTTGCATTTAACATCGCAGACTCTGAGCTTCACTGTAGTGGATGAAGCTGATCTGTATGCACTGCTAAATGATCACCATCATCCCATTATAACTTACAGAGGGGGATATCATCATGATCATCCTGTCTTGTTCATGTTTAACTGTTGCTCCTCTGGTATGCACATGCACCAAAATTCTCAAGTGATTCACTGTAGATTTAAAATAGAAGTTTCTCTGTATAGGCTTCATGTACACAGCTGCACCAACATAGTTTGTCCCCGGCTTTGGTCCTTTATTTCTGTGCTCCATCCCCCTCTAACTAACCCGGGGTATCTCTCACTCTGACCTCGCAATGCCAATTGCATGCCCTCATCTGTAAATACTGTGTCTATAGTTGTGGCAAAAAAAAATTCTTTCTTTCTTTCTTTCCTCTGCGTGTCTTGTCCATATGAAGTAATCTACAATTAAGCCTTGGCTGTCTTGACCATCTTAGATGAATGCATGTTCTCTGTGTTTTTACCAAGAGGAAGAAGAGGAAATAGAGTAATAAATAGAAATAAGACATCGGTCATCTGTTTTGTGACCACATCTAAAAGCCAAACTATGTGCTTTGGGCTTCATTTTAACTATTGACTTGACAAGACTGAATACATGTGGTTGCTAATTCTGTTAGCTTCCTTTCAGCTGATCTAAAAAAAAAAAAAAATTTCTTGATGGTTGCTTGGAAATGATTATTTTACAATCTCTTAAAGAGCAGCTTTAACATTTTTGACTATTTAGCTTCATTGTGCTTTTGCTGTGCATGTGTAAATCATTAAAGCCAGACGCTAAATGCTAACACCATAACCTCATTGCTAACGGAGAATATTAACTGAATCGATTAAATTCAGAAACATTAATTGCTTTTAAGATGTTTAAAAAAATATATACCAAGTGAATGGAGACACCTCAACTCATTGCAAACAACAAAAGGCATTTCTGTTCTGTGATTAAAAACAGATCTTTGGCCCCATATGACACTGTAGCATTTCATTAGTTTGTAGCTCATTCTTCAGTTTAGCCTATGGCTTTAAAGGGGAATTTCACCCCTTTGAGATTTAGCTCTTGTTTTGAGCCACTGAATCTGACTTCCTGTGTTTTATAGCATATAGATGGACCGAGAGTACAACTTTTGTTTTTGTTGTTACATAAAACTGTGATTAAACATCATCAAGATCACACACCAGTTGATGTCATATCTGAGATATTATTACTAGTTCTTGACATGAGTCAAGTATTTACAAACCTTAAATTGAATTACCTGCCTTTAATTATCAGTCAAAGTAACACCCAAAATTCAAATACTGCTTTTAATTTATTTATGTAAGATTTTAAATATTTGAACTCAGGTCTACTATATGCAAAACTATTGGACATCACATGGGATAAGAGAAAAATAAGCTGTTGTTTATAATATTTCAGTGTTGTGTGGGCATGTACAGTAGCAGATCCTCTTGCACGGTCACTTTGTTGTTTTTGATTGTTAGTCAATCTGATTTGTTGTTTTATTGGTTAGTCAGATTGTTTTTTCTTTACTTTTTTGTCATTCAGTCTCTTTTAATAAGAAACTCTGGGAGATATAATTTAAGAATAATCAGAAAAAATGTTTTCTCTAAGTAATGACCCCCTCTCTTCTGGGACAACCAAGCCTTATGAACTTTGTGAAGTGAACATTTTGAATGTTTGTATGTTATAAAAGAAAACATGGATTGTTTTATATGTTAATACTGCCACAATAAAGCTCCCTAATGAATATATATTGAAATGTTGTGCCTATTGCGTGGATTATTTTTTTGTTTGTTGTGGTTAATAAGTTAAAGGTTTGGGTTTAATGCATCCAAAAGCATCTTGATCCCTAAATATAGAATTATTCTATTTCTTCTATCATCTTGTCAGCACACATTGAAGTATGAACCTGAGAAGAAAGACAATTTCTCCAAACTTTCTTAAAGTTTTGGCTCCCTCATGTGGTGTGAAAGTGAGATTGCAATTTGTGTTGGTATCTCTATGGTGATGTTTGTGATTTCTGGGAAACAAGGAGTGTTCAAACATTTATCATCAACACTAGACTCTAGACTTCTAGACATCAGTCTATTCTCTATTGGATGAGAAAATATGTCAAGTTTAAAACTTCTTCAACCAAAGATGTCAAGTAAGTTCTACTACACCTACTCTAAAAGAGGAATTGTACTGAAGTAAATAGAGAGGACATGTTTGAGGTAAGAGTGACTTGTTCTAAGCTGGATCGTGCTGTAGTGTAGCTGTTTTTTGTTTTATTGCTTCGACAGACAAATTCACCTCTCAGTCATAAAGACATTAATAGGTGTGTTGCATGATGGTTACTTTTGGGTAGTGCATCAAATATAATACATAAATAGTTGTTTTTCTTCTACTGTTTTAACATGACAGTGTCGTCAGTGTAAGACATTAGTGTGTACAGTCTGACCATCCATTTCCTGGAAGGAAAACAACACATTCCACAAAACAGCAAATGAATGTGGCGTTATATGGAGAAAGAAAATAATCCTGCTGACTGTATGACTGAATGAAGAAATCCAATAAAACATTAGCCACGGATGACTTTTCAAGCAGCAAACCTAACTATGGAGACCCATCCTATCACAAGAGCTGGACGTACTGTGTCTGAACTCCTGGAGGACTCTGGCAATTATAGACAGATCATCAACCGGGAGCTGAACCTTCTCAGTGACTCTCTCTTTAGTGAGCAGCAGAAGCTGAGGCATGTGTTGGACTGGGCTCAAAGTTTCCTCAGTAGTGGGTCAGAGGTTAACCACGAGTTCTGCAGAGCTGACAGCTTGACATTGGCCGATGAAGAGCGGAGGACTACACAGAAAAAATCACCTGCATATAAGCATTCATCTGCCGCTAAATACTATCATCCTGTCTCCTGTACCGCAGGTGTCAATGAGGTATTTAGAGCTTTTCCACATGATCCCTGCATCCCCTCCTTTACCCCAGGGGGGAGAGATAAGGAGTACAGAGAAACTCCTGAAAATGTGAAAAGTAAGGAGCTACAGGATGTTGCCGATAAACAAACTTCCAGCCAAGACAGCAACTGCAGAACAAGCGGTCTGTTCATATCCAATCAAAGACCACACACCAGCTTATCAGACAGAAACACAAATCAAACGCTTGCATCAGATGGTGCAACATGCTCGGTTAAAGAATCCACATTGTGCTGGAGCAATATGGAGGGCATGGTGTTTGGCACCGGGAGTAACTTGAAACTGAGTTATAAAACAGCTGGAGCTCAGCCAGAAAGAGACATATCAGGACATCAGATGGAACTCAGAAAAGTAAAGGTTGAGGGGAAGGTGGGAACAAAGATGAAAGTTGCGAAAGAGGAACTAGAGGATGCTAGGATGGGTGAAAGGAAGGGAACGATAAATGAAGAACAAGAATCTAGCTCAGCTTTTGCATTGTATGCAAAGAATAACATGAGCAACAGTGAGCCAGAGAAGACACAGGAACGAATGGAAAAGACTTCAAACATCAGCTGTCATTTGAAAACATGGCCAACTTTGACTGTATATGAGCGATACCAGCTTTGTGTGGATCAATTGCATCACCTCAGAGTAAGACAAAGCCAATATACTGAACCGGGATGCTTCATAGATTCCCCTGCAAATGACAGAAAGACATCTGAAGAATTTACGCCACAAAATCCTCAGATTGAAAAACGTCTAAATAAGGCAGGAAGCAAAGGGGTTACAGCTGCAGAAATCACAAAGAAGAGGAGTTCAGATGTCATTAATAAAAACCAGGACATATCTCAATACAATAGAAGTAGGGCAACACTTACTGAACATGGACATCACAAACATTGTGACAGTTTGACTGTGAAGGAAACACCTGCAGCCAGTAGACCTGTTCGTCAGAGAAACAAAATTACCACCAACACACATGTGGGCCTTGATAGCAACACATGTGGTGCATTGATAAAAGCAACTGCAGGAGTCATAACCTCAATTGATGAGGTTATTAACACGCATATGGAGCAACTGGGGACTGCAACTGGCAATAATGGTACCGTTGTGGAGGAGAATGCTGCACTCACCACTAACCCAGGTATTTAATATCATAATCAAGGCAGACATGTATTCCAATTAGGCATGAGCCGTTATAAGATTCTGACAATATGATAACAGAAAAAATATCACCGTTTCACGGTATTGCGGTTGCGTTAAAAAAAACACAATGCATTTTATTTTAAACACACTGCACACTGGCAGGGAGAGGGATTTCTAAACTGCACTTTCTGTCCTTGAAGCATCATATAAAACAGCTCATCTCTAGGAACGGTATGACAGGAAAGTTTAGTGGTTTTGAAACCATGACTTTTTCAAACCACAGCATACCTTGAAACCGGTAACAGGCCCATGCCTAATTGGAATATATTTAAATGCTGTACCAGGGCCACCCATTACAGTCTGGAGTTGTGGCTCCCAACCTGCGGGTCAGGTCTCCTCACAAAATAAACCTGATTTACAGGACAGGAAAGAAGTCAACACTTAAGACTTTTCTCTCATCTTTAGTCGTTTTTTTTTTTTTACTTCCTCATGCCTCTAAAATCATTTAATGACTCTTTGGGGGAACTATTTACAAATCATTGACGTATACAGTATATGACGAGGCCACTAGAAAACATTTCTTAATTTTAAGAGGTCTTTTTTAAGTGGTCTTGAGTGTGCATGAATATACTGCATGTGTTTGTCTCTGTGTGTGTCCTTGTGTGATTTGCCTTTGTCTTTTCTCGATTCAGGTTTATTTTCAGAGAGAATCAAATGTAATCCAGACGTCAAGGGTTGTCAGAGAAGTGTCAAAGGTCAAAAGACAAAAGCTGGGGGTCAAGGAGCCTCTCTACCTCTAAGTGTCTACCTGTCTTGTCCAACCAATAATGAAATATTGCAAAGGTAACAGCTAAGGAGCCAAACATATGTATGAACATCAATTTGAATTTGTTACTGTACCTTCACACTAAAATAAACCATTCAAATTTACCTCAATTCAGCTTATTAAATAACTCCTCATCCTCTTCACCCATTCAGCAATTTCATTTTTGAGTCATATTGCAAATAATGGATCCACAATTTGATAACAAGCAACAAAACTAAGCTGCACATTAAAACATGGAGTGAATGCACTTCTTGATAGAATAAAATATCTCGTCTCAAAATATCGAAATTCTTCCAAAAGGAATTTATGGCTCTGTCACATTAGCTCTACATGCCTGGTGAAATGATTTCTAAATGTATCGTGCTTTACTATTGTGTCAAGCTGAACATCCTGTCTCCTGCAGACCTCCGTCATCAGGAGTAAACAAACACACAACAAGACACACACTAGAGGACAAAGTGAAACCTACTTCAGCCTGCAGTCACACACACAAATGTCTGCCATCTACAGAGACACACACACCTCTTCATGATGACCCCGGACCAACATTACCAGCCTCAGGTGGGTAAAAAATAATTAATTTTAAAAGCCAAAGTCACCAACAAGTCATATGAAGGGCTAAGTTTTCATGGTTTATACTTGTGGTGTCACACAACACAGATATATGGAATTATGAAATGAATTCCACAAGTTATTGGATGCCAGCAGCAAGTCATAAGATAAAGGGGATTTTAGAGTTAAAGAAAGAGTTCTGTGTGTGTACTTGTACTTATCATGTTGTGGAGACAAAAACTTGTTCTCACATTCTCATTATGCTGACTCATCTCCTGTATTTGGACACACATCAATTCCTCACAATGTCATTTCAGTTTTTAGTAAACGTTAAAAAAGGTTAAGGTTAGGGTAAGGTTATGTTTCAAATTGTAGCAGTTAATTAACGAAAGTCATAAGTGACGGGGAAAAAAGATGGATGGAGAAAATAAACAAAAGTCCTAAGAATTATAACTTTTATAGCCAGATAAAACATCAATATATAATTATTTGTTTGCCTTTACAGGTGCATGTCCATGTAAACAAACTGGCAAATACAGCGTAAGAAATCTTTATTTCTGCACATTGTTTATTATGATGATATATGTTAATCTACATGTAATATGATCACATTCATCACATGCTTAAAAGCCTATGACAATATTTCAGAAGGATTTGTAATTAAGAGAATGCTTTGTCTTTCTGTTAAATATCTGTTTTGTCTGAGTTATTACGTGTCATTGTGCCTGTCAGCCAGCAGGTGTCCCTGTTTGTGACTGCTGGTTGTCTCTGCCTGATGAGGTGTGGCTGTCCATCCTGTCTCTGCTGCCTCACAGTGATCTGTGCAGAGTGCTGCAGGTCTGCAACCGCCTGCACACACTGGCCACTGATCACTCACTCTGTGAGTCAGCCCGCTGCAACGTAGACACTTAACCTTTGTGTTGTCTTCCCGTCGCCCATGCAACTTGTAAAATAAATACAATTTACCCTTTTTTTTTTTTAGATGCTTTTTTCAGTCCTTTTTTCCACTCCCACCGGATTCACCACTAACATCAACTTATTACTACTAGTTTTACACTTATTTTTGGAATTCATAATCAATAAACCTCATTTATGCTCATTAAAAAAGATGAAATTATTAATTATTTTGACAAATAGTTACGATTTAGTGGATAATCGCAGACTGTCAAAGTTTAGTCAGGATACTGTTTTGAAACCATTTCATTTTTTTCCAAATGCTATAAAATATTTTAATATAACAACCAAAATTCCTGATCCTTAACTTTACTTGCAAAGAGTGTTGTATGGCACCATCCGTGTTATTTTTGGGCAATTTTCTTGAAAGAAACCCACATTTCTGATGTAGAAACTTTGAAAACGGGTCAAATTTGACCCAAGGACAACATGAGGATTAAAACAATATTTGGCTAATAAATGGTGTTAGTGTAGCTGTTTGGCCTTTTAAGGTTCAGGTTAAACATTGGAGTTAATGACATAGGTAAGTCGGATGTCCTGAACTTTTCCAAGTAGGATTTCTAAAATGTGTCACAACACATGGTGTGTTCTCATGATGTAAGTATTTCCAGTGCAGTGCTGTACTGTACCACTCCCTGGACAAACATACAGTAAGATAAGACCTGCACCATCACATGTTCTCATACCTGTACACACACTGTAGGTCAGAGCCAATGTTTTGAATCACTAAAACAGGTACATACTACCATATACTGAACATTACATTGTTCTCTCTTTGAAGGGAGAAATCTGAGAATTGAAAACTCCAACCTAACAGACTGGTGGCTACTCTGTGTGGGCAGACGGCATCCTCGCAGTCTGTGTTTGTACAGTTGCAGTGGCCTGTCTCTCACCTCTTGTGGGCTGGAGATGTTTTTTACTCTGTGTAGAAATTTTCTGAAGGTAAAACATAATTGTGGGGTTATTTAGAGTCAGAAACACTAATGGGTGAACATTTGGTGAAAGCTTTTTGGATGTCTGCCATCACATGACTTTACAGCTTGGCCCTCAAACTATAGGATTTGACCCTCCTAATCAATAAGCCACTGTGCTGCTACCTGTGTGTTATGTTAAAAATCCTCCACTTGAAAGGCAAGAAAGGGAATGTTTTTCCAATGAGATTTATTTTCCATTTTTCCATTGACACTGTGAATTTATTGACCCCCACATCCTGAATCTGTCTGCCTGCTGTCAATGTCAACAAAACATATTAAGTACAGTACATAAAGTGTACATAAACAGTAAATCACCACAGCTACACCCTTTTAATTGTGATATAAATAATAATCTTACTAATAGCATACTGTACAAACACCCTTTTTTAGAAATAGAGAAGACTTCTGATTGGATGGATTAAACCATATTATATTGTCCCTATATGTAACCCTAACCCAAAAAATTTGACTTGTTACATTTTGAAATCTCTCTCTTATGCAACTTGTTTGAAATATATTTTAAATACTGAGTTGATTTAAATTACCCAATATACAGTATAGTGTTTCAATTCTGTAAAATATATTTGCTTTACCAATGTTTTGCTCTGCTGTGATTTAACTGTAGGAGTGTACTCTGCTTCTACATTAACTATGTGAAAAGTCCACATTATATCTTTCCTGTCATTTGTTAATTACAGGAACTCAAGGTCACAAGTTGCACTAGTCATTGTCTCCATGGGGACCAGATGTTGCCTCTGATTGGTCAGCTGTGTCATCATGTGACCAGTGTGGACGTGAGCTGGAGTGGAGCAACTGACACAGGAGTAAAAGCTCTGAGTGACTGCTGCCCTGGGTCAGTTTTTATTAAAACACACACACACACACACACACGCACGCACGCACGCACGCACACACACACACACACACGCACGCACGCACGCACGCACACGCACGCACGCATGCACGCACGCACACAGACACACACACACACACACACACACACACACACACACACACACACACACACACTATATACTTTACTCACTTATTGCCCATTATACCTGTTGGCATGTAGGGCAGCAACAAAGGATTTCCACTCTTGTCTGTTTTGGGCCAGTGTTTTTATAGAGCCCCAGGTGTGATGTAGGGTCTTCAGCTCTTCCTCCTTCGTCCTACGCCAGGTATTCTTGGGTCGGCCTCTTTTACGTTTGCCATCTGGTGTCCAGTGAAGGGCAGTTCACGTGATGTTTTCTTGCTCTCTACGTATTACATGTCCAATGCATTTCCATCACCTTCTCATAATGATAGTAGCCATGTTTACACTGGCTGAGTAGAAGTTGATTGGAGATGGTGTTGGGCCAGAATATTCTCTTTATTTTACGTAGGTTTTTGGTGTGGAAGGTCGACAGTTTGTGGAGATCGCTTTCAGTTGTTCGCCAGCACTCAGAGCCGTATAGCAGGGTAGACAGGATACAGCTCTGGTACAGTCTCAGCTTGGTGTTGGTGCTGTACTGGGCAGACTTCCAGACGTTGTTTAGATGTTTAGTCTAGTTGTAAGGTGTTTCGGGCCTTGCTGAGTCGGCTTGTGATGTCGTTGCCTGCTCCTCCATCATGGCTGACAATGCTGCCTAGGTAAGTGAAATGGTTGGTCATGGGTAGGTTTGTGTCTTCTATTTGTATTTGTGGGGGGTGGGGGGTGGGTTGGGATGTTTAGCATCATCAGCTCTGTCTTCTTCTGGTTGATCTTAAGACCTATTTGCTGTGCAAAGTTGTTAAGACGGTTTTCTCTTATATGCTGATGTGTGTGCGAGACCAAAACCATGTCGTCAGCAAAGTCCAGATCTTCCAGTTGAGAGAACAGAGTCCATCTGATGCCCCTTGGTTGGTCACACACACACACACACACACACACACACACACACACACACACACACACACACACACACACACACACACACACACACACACTCACACACACAAAAGGGGGCATGCTGGTTGACTCAGTATATATGGTGAGGTCATGTTGTTGTCCAGTAAAAACAACTATCTCCATATTTGTTGATTTATAGGTTTTCAAAAAAACTGAAGGTTTAATTGCTCATTTGTGGGTGTTTAAGGAAAGTATTAATCCTTCATTTATTTTCCCTGTAGGTTGCGGCTAAAATCTGTTGTCCTGAACGGCTGTCATGTCACTGATGACCCACTGATGAAACTCGTCATGAGGCACAAAGAAACGTCAGTATAAAAATGTCTATATTTATATATTACTGTCAGTGTACAGCAGAAGATGATTTTGGTTGTGTGGCTGTATTTTTCATCTGTCAAGAATGTGTCTTAGTTCATCTCTTGAAGTGGACTTGAGAATTACATTTACATTTTCACCTGCATTTTTAGTGAATAATCCATCTAGATATAATCAGGATGTGTACACATGTCTGTTTGTTTCTGTTTGTGTGAGTGTGTTTTCATATCAGTCTGTGCAGATTGGAGGTCTTTGGCTGTCAGTTCCTTACTCCATCCTGTCTACAGACAGTATATGAGGTACTTTATTTTGAAAAGTAAACGCAACTCATCTTATTTTAATCTGCTGAAAATAGCATCACATAGCATGTCTAAAATATGTCTCAAACATGCTTTAGCACGGGAAAAAGACTCCTATAGCCTTCGTGCTTTTGTCTTTATATTTTTCCTCAAGAAATGTAGATTTGAATATTGCACAACATAACAACACAATATGTTTTTCAGAAGTATGTACAGCTTGTAGTCTCTGTGTTTCAGATGTGTCCTGGCCTTCAGCATCTTAACATCGGACAGGTACCAAAAGTCAACATACACAGTCTCACAGTGATGACATCACAGCTCAAATGCCTCATTTCACTAAATCTCACTGGACTACATGTGGTAAGTTTGACATTTTGTGACTTAGAAATTCCAGTTTTGTATGATCAATACATTTTATCTCTGAATGTTACGGTACAAAGTCTCAAAGAGATTTAAATATGCTCTCTGCTTTTGCCTTTACTGTAAACAGGTTACTGATGCCGCAGTGGACACTTTGCTTCAGAACTGTGTTGAACTTCAGAGTTTGACCTTCAGTTCCTGCCCTGGAGTCACTGACCTGACACTGCACAGCATCTGCAATTACACACCTTGTATCAGGTACAAACACATAAACTTGAGCCACATGTTTAGGTATTGACTGACATTAATTCCTTTGAGACGTACCCTAACTTTAACGTAGTGTTGTCTAACCTTATCCCTAAGAAGAAGAAACAGAAATGTCAGAAGGATTTGTACCAACAGATGTAGTGTGTACTGCAGGTTTTGTGTTAAGTTGTACTCATGTGTGTCCAGTTTTGGTTGGTAGTCTTGACTAACGTGGTCTTAACATGTTGACAGTTGGCAACAATAGTGTGCATATGTCTGTGTGTGTTTGTGTGTCAGATCTCTGGACGTGAGTGGCTGCAAGGCAGTTACAGATGCAGGAGTTCAATCTCTAGCTCTGGGATGTAGAAGACTTCAGCAGCTGGATCTCAGCTCCACTGGCACAGGAAACAGAGGGTACAACACATGTCACAAAACAAACTGAGCTGTATATTTCTTTGTGTTGTGACTGTGAGTAGTCTTGTTGTCACATCCACAGATATCCTCTATGAAACTGATGAGTAACATGTTAATGTAACTTACAGAAATGTATTTTGTGTGCACGTGTGACACAGGGTTACTCTGCTGGCAAATTACTGCAGCAGATACCTCCGTACTGTCAAACTCAGTTTCTGCCACATCACCTTAGAGAATATACTGAAGCTCTGCAGATGCTGCAAGAGGTAAACACACAAATAAGATAGCTTAATTTAGATTTAAACAGATAGCCAAACAGATATATGACTGTATGGATACCCTGTATCTGCCTTATTATTACAATATTTCTTTAGGACATTCATAAGATATAATAATTAACAAACATGCAACAAAAGGCCCTTTCTCTTTGTTATGATGAGCAGAGCATGAATTCCATTTGAGTGGTGATCAAACTAAAGCCTAGTGTACACCATGAATACAGTGACCAACTGTTTGGTGTGCTGTCTTACAAAATGTATCAGCTGCTAGTGGTGTAATTATGGGAGTTATAATCCAGAATTACCAACACCAAACATCTAACCGTGTGATACATTTCAGCTAGAAAACCTAAAAAAGTACTGTGACATATTAGCACACTTATTTGCTATTTCCGTGTTTCTCTCTCTTTAGGTTGAAGGTGCTGCATCTCTACGGCTGTGGCCATCTCCCCGCTGAGAGAGAGATCAGAGAGGTTAACGCTACTGTTAAAGTTTACCCTCTGCTCTGACTCACACACAAACATCTGCACACAACTGGACAGATACACACAACATATTGAAGTGCAAAATTTAACTATGAGTAAAATTATGCAATAAAGAAGCAATGTAATAACAATAACTGCATTTATTCCTTTGATATTACAGTAATGGGCTATATGAGGCCTGCTGGGTCTCAAGGATGATTATTATTTATGTTAAGAGATGAATAATGCACATTTGAATGTATCTGTATGTGTTTGGAGATGGATGTATCCCTGCCATCCAGGCGCTCCATTGCCAAGCAAGATTCCAATCCCTTTTACTGCAAGATTGCGCCTATAAAACAAGAAAAGATGCAGTTTAACATGCTGGTTTGCTCTCTACTACATTCAAGATGCATGCAAGCATCACTCACAGCAACCCCTAAAAAATTATGTTCCCATACAACTAAACTGCAATTTCAATTACATTATTAAGAAAAGGAGGAAGTTGAGAACTGTTGTCTATCTTCATATACAGTCTATGGATTCAATACACCCTTGTAACAGCGACAGGCACACGTTGTAACATGGTTACAGTTTTTAACATGTGGTTATTGTTGGGTATTGAAAGAAAACTACTTGGTTAGGTTGAGGAAAAGATTTGGTTTGGGTTAAAATAAGTAGCCTACTTTTGTTACGTAACTTAAGTTATAATCGTAAATTAAGTATGTTACGTAGGCTATGAGATCTAAATGATGTATGTATGTTACATAAATACATTTACATGAATTAAAATATGTCAAGGTTGAATTTTGGTTTCACACGGGACATGTACAGCAGTCTCCTGGGTGAAAGGCCTGTGTTAGTTTGACTCAGCCCTCCACCCTGATCTCCTCTCTACTCGGACTTTGATTAGAAACATATTTGTGATACATCAAAAACAAACGTAATCCGGGACAAAGTATGTTTCCCTCGAAACGTAATTGAGAATGAATATTGAGTGGGAATGCAGTTAAAGATACTGTAGAAAAAATTAACATTTGGAGAATGCATATGCAGTGAATGGCACACATGCTATACAAATGCAAGTGAGGAAAACTATAAAATGTTGTATTTCTATGATAATATTCACTTAAACCTGTTTCGAGAGAAAATAAAAAGTCTCCTGCAGATGCTGGCCACACTGTTATTTCCCTGTTTTTGGCTTGCCTAGCGGGATTCTTCCACTTTGATGCCATTCATGGTTTTACATAACAGAATTTTTAACACCATCTTTGAGGGTGGTTTTGTCAGGAGAATCCACGTGTCAAAAAGGGAAAAAGATAGAGGAGGGAAGATGTAAAAGTGAGGTAGCTGAAGGATTATATCTTTTATCGATGGGATTTTTTCAAAATTGAAACTAACTGTTTTACTTGCACCCACCTAACAGCTGGCTACAGCCATCTGATTCTCACCAAAAGAAAGTGCAATGCAAAATTTAACTATTTGACTTTGCTGTACACTTAGCACTATTTCCACATTAACAAAGTGACATCAACAAGGGGCATGAATAAGGAAGAACAAAATTGTCTGAGTTCTCTCTTCCACAGCTACGATGTGGATAATTCAGGGCGGATTGAAAAACATGAGTTCTCTACTATTTGTCAGGAGCTCCATGTCCCGTCCCAAGAAGTATTCGTATTCGACCGCCTGGACGTCGATGAAGATGGCACGGTGACCTTAGAGGAGTTCATCAAAATTCTAAATTATTGAGTGTAATGAAAAAGCTACCTGGACATTCAGACCTCGGACCTTGATCTTAGAGGATATTGTATTTACTAGTGCCCATTCAAAACGGGCCTGTTCGGAACGGGCCGCTTGGCCTCTGGTATTGCCACTTGCAGCTTTACCGCTTATCCAAACACCTTCTCACTCTACACTGTGCTTCCTTGGGTCCTTAGCAATACACCTGCCATGACACAGTTGCGTCCCCCAGCAAAGCTAGAGTATATATGTCCTTTGTTAACAACTAGCTCTTTGGGACCAGGTTATTTCTGGGAACGAAAGTGTTAATCCGCTTCTTACATCGCGGTGCTTGATTTCTTTGAGTTTGCAACAATGTGGTCTCTCTTTCTTATTCTGTTCTTGAATGTACTGTAGTAAGCGACGGAGAGCAAGCTATACCCAGCATGCCGTTCGGCAGTGTAAGATTTAGGGGGTCCCCTTCTCAATACACCACACAGTGTGTATGTAACGCAATACTAATACAAGTGTCCAAAAGTTCTCAAGAGCTCGCACTTGACAATGCACCTCCTTGGGTCCTCAGCTATACACCCGCCAAGTGTGAAGTCGATCAGATTAACTCGAAAGACAGACAGACAGACAGACAGACAGATAGACAGAGAGACAGACAGACAGAGAGAAACTCCTTCCATTTTAGTTAAATGCAAGTAAGTGATGCCTCACAGTTAGAAAATGGAACTTTTTGATAAAACATTAAAGGCTCATTGCAAAATTCCAAACAGGATCCCAGTTTAAACAGAACAGGCTATATGTTTGCAGGCACCCAGAAGTTTAGCTTTTCTTTGTTTTTCTTGGTTTGTCTTACTTTTGAGCTTCATGTGATGCAATGGATAAAACCTTTTCAGAAAGCAAATAATTCATTAAAACAAAAACTAATTTTATTAATTAATTTTATTTTAAAAAGTAATTCTATTGATTTTAATAAGTTGTTTTCAGACATGCAAATTACATGCAGTAGCCTACAGTGTGGCAATCATTATAGGCCTACATGCGCCTCAGGTAGGCTAAAAAAAATAATCTCTGGTTCTATAATTTCTAAAGTTTATTAAGCTACATTACAGGCTATTATACTTTCTCCACAGTGATAGCACTTTCATTTGGCCTGAAGCCCAGACCTCCTCTATTGTTGAGGTGAGAGAGGAGTGAATACACACACACACACACACACACACACACACACACACACACACACACACACGCACGTACGCACGCACGCACGCACTGCACAAACACACACACACACGCACTAAACTCAGGTAGGCTACAGATGGCTGGCGCGTTACCTGAGTCAGACAGCAGTTTTTCTGTTCGTCCAGCTGGTTAACCGGGACATTATTTTGTATTAACACAGAGGCCGAAGCTTCCACGTTTGATGTATTGACCGGTTTAATGGTTTACGGTGGATTACCTTGTTTGGACTATTTATAAATGCGTAACAGCTGTCAAAATGTTTGGATAAAAGCGAGCAAGTCTGGAAGTTGGGAGGAATACAGAATTGCAGTTTTCGGGTGTCGCGAGAGTAAAACGTTCACAGTACTGACGAGTTTCTGGATTTGCTCGTCTAGATTACCTTCATTTACTAAAACGCCTTATTTTTTTTCCAGCCAGCCACAATCCTCCATCAGGGGTATGAGTGCAGAGGAGCAGGACCGGCTGCGCTGCCTCTTTCACGTCTACGACGTTGACAACTCCGGGCGTATCGAGAGAAACGAGTTCCTCACCATCTGTGCTGAACTGCAGGTGTCCGTGGCCGAGGCGGACCAGATATTTAACCGACTGGACGTCGACAACGACGGAACCATCACCCTGCTGGAGTTCATCAGCGGCTTCCGCTACGGAGAGGTCATGGACTCGGACGAAGGAGACGTGTCCGCCGCTTGGGAGAACTTCGAGAGGAGGCTGGGCGAGCAGGCCAAGTTCATCCCCAGGTGAGAGCGCACACCTGTCCGCTGGGCAGCCAGGGAGGTGGTAGGCTACTGATAGGCTACAGATGGGTGAATGTCTTTAAAATATGGAAATTCTTTAGATGATATGAATGTGTTTGACAGTGAGCGCAGTGTGCATTTAAAGGTTATGGTGAGACATAGCCTAATCCCCACAAGGAAATCCACACATTAGCCTATTAAAAGAGAAATCCATAAAAACAGGTTAGTAGAGCCTTTTTAAAACAGCTCCAGTACTAATGATACAACTGCATGTTGTTTGAATAATATGCAGAAAAACAGTGACAGTGACTGCATATGTTTGAGTGTTTACATATTTTTGTTTTGAGTGTGTCTGTTTTCCTGAAGACATCTCATTATAACCCAAAGATAAATAAATAAGTTCTCATGTTGAGTCATATCTGTTCCAATGATAGGGTGAGATCTGCCACACAGCTTCCACTTGAATTGAATTACTGTAATATGGTGATTATTAAAATTTCCATTATATTTTGTATCGCACCACAGAGTATATGTATATAGGGCTGAGTGATATGGCTGACATCAATGTAAGTAGTATACTAATATAATGTTTAGAAAGTCACACATTAAAACAGCCAAACTGATGAAATATGTTTAAAATAAGATAAGATAGACTTTATTAATTCCACACTGGGAAAATTCCTGTGCTACAGCAGCTCAAAAGAAAAACAATGTACAAACATCAGAATAACTTATGTCTGTTCCATTCTTGTGAACGCGATATCTCAGGAGGGAAACTCTTCACAACATCTACTTGGACTCAAAGATGAACTGATCAGATTTTGGTTGCCAAAGGTCAAGGTCACTGTGGACTCACAAAACACATTTTTGGCCACAACTCAAAGAATGAATACGTTAATTATGATTTCGTATTTTCAAACAAATGTCTAATAGGATAAAAGGATGAAGTGATGAAATTTTATATTCAAAAGGTCAAAGGTAAATTTCTTTGTGACATCATAATGTTCTGCAAAAACACTTTTCTGGCCATTATTCAGAGCCATACCTCAGACACAGAAGGGGAGATTGTGATTTTACATTTGGTCAGATACCAAATTGTTGACTCTAATTCTGGGTGTCCACATTGAAACTGTGGTGATTGTATAGATCTTCTGTGCTACCGGGTTGAAGATGTGTGTGAAGCATCCATGTCTCACCAAAAAATACACATATCTTTTTTTTTTTTTTTAATTGCTTCAAAGTCTTCACTACGTATATTATATGAGTCTGGACAGTCATGGATGTAATCTGCAACTTGACTGGTTGCTGGAAGCCTACAACCGCAAGGCGGTAATTCTAGTTTACTATAATTTTTGGCAAAGTTCTTGCACAGCTGCTTGTTTTCAGACAATATTTAACATTTGTGGTCGTAGTTCCTGGTTTTGATATGAGCACCCAGCCGGGTGTCACAGAATTCCGTGAAATGATATCGAACTGTTAACACCGCATTACGTGGTGATGGCACAGAATGTGTGAAAATTCTGTGTGGCCACCACGGAAAACAATACCAATGTAAAGTCAATGAGAAGATGACGTAGCATTAAGAGTGACTACGGTAGCGAGTAGTATGAAAGTCCAAAAGTCAGCAGAGGGAGATTGGTTGGGATGGTGAATGGGAGACCGGGGATCGTGTCCCACGTGTCACCTTTCCTAAACCCAACCGTCGCTTTCTTCTTTTACTAAACCCAACCGTCCCGTTGTTGTCCCGCGTCCCATTATTCTTTTCTTAAACCCAACCGTCCCATTGTTGTCCCGCGTGTCGTGGAAATGTAAGCCCACCCACTTAAGGGGCCGTGTTCATTTCACAGAATTCTTCAGTACTCAGGTATTGAATCGGCAACATTATGGAATAATTTCAACTGGTCCCGTCTCTGTATAAGTGTGTCTCCATATGTGTGTGTGTGTGTGTGTGTGTGTGTGTGTGTGTGTGTGTGTGTGTGTGTGTGTGTGTGTGTGTGTGTGTGTGTGCGTGTGCGTGCGTGTGCGTGCGTGTGCGTGTGTGTGTAGGCCTGGCATGGGACTCATCCTCATGCTGCTGTGACATCAGGACATTGATTGTCACAGTGGTGTTGTATGCTAAATACACTCACTTATCTTCAAACACTGCAGTCACTGTAACAGCTGTCAGCTGAGAGATACACATTTGGAAAACAGCTCACTGACTTCAGACAAGTGTCAGGTTATGAAAGAATATTGTATGTGATTACGAGATAGCGATATCGAGAGCAAAAAATCAATTGCAATCCTATTGATAATTGTATTACTGACTGATGCTGATGTAATGAGTTGCGTGTTTTGGTTTACATAATTGAATCTCTCAGCTGATTGAGACAGTGACTAATATTGCACCAAAAGACAGCTCCTCTGTTTCCCTCATTTGGTTTAGTTATTAAATGCTCCAGAAATATAATTTTTTTAGGAATTCACTTGTAAACACCATATTTGTGTGGAAACAATGTATTAAAGTCAAAAGCACCTCATCATGCAGCCGTTTCAGAAGTCTGAATTATGGTTTCCCTATGCTTCGGGCTTTTGATTGTGTTAACGTAAATACGTGCTAAATATCCATTTATTCTGTATCCTGGCTTTATGATAATAGGCTCCTCCCAAACTAATCAGGAACAATGTATCATGTTGTTGAATTCAGGGGAGATACGTGAAGGAAATAAAAATAACAAACAGAAAAACAAGACAAGGTTGAATAGGGAGTAAAACAGAATAGGGAGTGAGTTTATTTGCAATATTTTGGTCACTTGACTTATTTCTGTGCCATTTATTCGACTTCAGGACTATAATCCTGTGATGAATAACACAAACAAAACATTAGCATTTTCTGTGTACGTAATATCTTAAGATATTCTCGGGAGGAGAGCTGTTTTCTACGACTTAAACAGCTATCCTGAACTGTCCCGAACGCATGATCACATCAATTACAACATCACAACAGTTTCTATGTACAACGTTCACTGTTTGTGCTTGTGTGTTTTTTGTTATGATGAGTTTGTGTTTGACACTTATGATGTTGCAGCGCGCTGTGTCACCGTGAGTTATTGACAGACAAGCAGCAGTGTCTATATGCTTTAGCATTACAACCAGTCCGCCCTGTCAAAAGGCAAACACACACAAACACACTGACACAGGACACTTTATCACTGTATCATTATAATGACTTCAGTACAACATGCATGAGATAGACTGTGGGATTAGGTTTTACATTGACACATCCTGGTTTCTGTATTGTTTTGTTGTAGATCACTGGTACGTGCTGTAATGTTATGCCTTATGTTTCACTGGCAAATAAAGTGAAACAAAGTGTGCATAAAAAATACTGGTAGCAATCAAGTAATTAGTTTGGTCTATTTTTTAGCTGTGCATCTTTTCTGTATTGAACAATGTGATTATATGGTTGTAAACTCAACTTTAAAGTTAGTTATTGAATTAAGTTATACAGCATATTGTCTTCCATGGGCCCGTATACGCTGTAGAAACATAAATGGAAAGTTCGCCAGCTAATCCGACCACTATTAACTTTTTCTTTCATTGTTTAGTAATCTTTTTGGGCAATCAAAAAACCTGATCTACTAAACTAGAAATGCACAACAATACATAGGAACATCCAAATATTTTAAGGTTGTCATTCTTTAAAAGGTTTTATTTTAACGTTTTCAAAGAAATAATTAATCATTTTGGGAATTAAGTTTTTTGAGGAGACCTCAGGCATTGGCGATATTATGTAATGGTTTCAGTTTCACAAAGGAGTAGCAACTGGAGCAACTAACTACTAGGCATGGCAGTGACTGACTCACACTCTCTCTCTCTCTCTCTCTCTCTCTCTCTCTCTCTCTCTCTCTCTCTCTCTCGTTCTCTCTCTGTCTCACTCTCGACATATAACGTGTTGATCAGTGAGCTCTAGATGTGCTGGTAGATGGATTTTGCTACCTCTGGACAGAGCCAGGTTAGCTGTTTCTCCCTGTTTCCAATCTTTGTGCTAAGCTAAGCTAACTGGCTGCTGTTTTGGCTTCATATTGAAGTGACGGATGTGAGAGTGGAATTGATCTTCTAATCTAACTCTAATTCCTAATCTAGGAAGAATACAAATAAGCTCATTTCCCTAAATGTCAAACTCTTCCTTTACACTTAAAATAATCACAGTCCAATACAATACAGCTCCTGTAATTTGGTTTCACTTTGTTCGACTCAATAAAACAACTGACTTCTCTGATCCACCTGTCAAATATTGTAGAGCTGACAAAGTAGACATGTTTTACTCCCAGTTCACTGATGTTAACTTCAGTTTCTGTATGAAACAGAACAATCTTGTTAGGGCAGAGATCTTCAACAGCGGGTCCGGGATCCCTAGGGGGTCCTTAGAGTTACTGCAAGGGGTTACAAAATTGTTGTTAATTTTTTTAAAGTAAAAAAAAAAAAAAAACTAAAATGTCTTAACATGAATCCAACAAATTGGCATATATTAATCAGCCTATTTTCGGAAGAAAAACACATTGATGATCGGTAACTAGCCTATAAGTAAGCTAGTCACTAAGGTAGCCATCCACAGATACAGTTGATCCTAAGGTAGTCTATATCCACGACGTTCCAATTCTGGGATTGCTCAGTTGCCGCCGGAAATTCCGCCTGTTTTTGGCCGGATGTCCGTTACCTTCCTCTTTCTTTGTGTTGGAATTTTAAACTCCGGTAGATTTATGAGGACTATGGTTAACTGCTCCTCAGATCTCTGCAGGGTAGACTATACAGCTAGCTAGACTATCTGACCAATCTGAGTTTTCTGTTGCACAACTAAAACAACTTTTAAACGTACACATTCCACCAAAACAAGTTCCTTCCCGAGGCTATTTGCAGCGGCACTGTTGCTCCATCTGACGCTTAGCTCCACCCATGACGATTGTGATTGGTTTAAAGAAATGCCAATAAACCAGAGCGTGTTTTTCTCCCATCCAGGAATGCTGTGTGGACTAGGTAGACCTTCCTCCGCGGCGCTGTGGAGGAAGGTCTGGCAAAGCGAGACTATTCCTAAGGATTCACTGTGCCACATGTATGTTTAACATTAAAATATGATTAATTAAATCATGCCAACAAATATAATTTTAATAGCTTAGTATTCTATGCACTTAAAAGGTATAAAGGATTTAGGCTGCCCACATTTTATTGTAGGCCTAGTTTAATATGCAACTTCATTTATATATGTAGTAGGGGGTGCCTGATCCATCTCTCTCTCAGTTAAGGCGTCCTTGTCTTGAAAAATGTTGAAGACCCCTGTGTTATGGGATAACAGTACTGTGTCATATGCCGGTACTACAGAACAAAGTTGATTTCAAATTCTGATTGTCTTTTTAGGACTGAAGAAGCAGCTACGTTGTACCAGAACATCAGTCTGACTGAGCCCAGACTGATAAAACTGTTTGAGAAAGTCATCACAAACTTCACCAAAGAGATCAAACAGCAGAACTCAGAGATGGAGAACCTGGCCCTCGCCATAAAACGGTGGGAAACAAACAGACACGTATACAAACACTCACTTGCATCCTTCAATTTAAGTGAAATGACACTGATGTAAGACAGATTGATTGATTGTTTAATTAATATTTTCTACAATAACTATGGCTTTCCTTCTTCTTTTGTTTAAAACTGTTTGGTAAAAGACAGGCTGCTATTAAAGTAACCGTAATGACATTTGATGGGGTGCACATGGGTAGACAAGAGAAGTTCCTCTCGTTGACAGTAGGACTGCAAAACATGAGAATGTGTGAATATGTTTAAACATTATAACATCTTATGTATACTGAAAGGGAATATCAGTGCTGATAACACTGTATAACTGCTTAATGTTGGCTCATCTGCCTGTTGATCTTTGTGTTGTCCTGCAGAAAACGTATTTCTCCATAAAGTCAACTCTACAGTCTGTTTTTTTTTTATGTGCTGATTTAAAGAGAGGGTAGGATCAAATGCAACACCAAGATTGAGAACTTTGAGAAGTGACACCGTTGTCAAGAGTTAGTTACTTGATCAAACTAGTGTCCAGTAGGGCCAAAGACCAGCATCTCTGTTATCAGAATTTAGGAGCAGGAAATGATGTGACATCCAGGTTACATTGAAAATAGACTTATAGATTAAGGGCACACTCCCACCTTGCCTACCCAGAGCAACATGTAATGGTAAGAATACATTTGGTTTAAGCCATGTTTCACATAAACCAATTATATCCAGACTATGCTAAAGAATCAAATCCTTATTTAGTAAGGCTTTGGCAGACAGTGATCTGATATTTATAAAATCAAATTTGAGGGTCGTGTTGGGGCTACAGCTTTCTGTAATCTGTAGAGCTACCAGTAGATGATGTTTTGATCGGAGCAAGCTATATTTTTATTAGTAGGTTAAGTCAGTATAAAGTAGGTAATGGATGGTGAAGTTATGCTGTTATTGTTTTGCAGAGTGCAGGACCAAGCATCAATGCAGCTCAGTGAAATGGATGATGAGATTGACCAACGCATTCATGCTGCTGAGAGAAAAACACGAGAGCAGGTGGGACAAACTCAGACATAAGACTACCTTAAACACAAAAACATGACGTTTTATCTTGTTTTAATATTCCTAGCTCATGTGTTTGTTTCTCTTGAATTTGTGTAAGTACAAGCGAAAAGCAGGGTGCGTTTGTTCAGCTCTTCCCTTATGTCAAACAAACGTATATGGCTGAATATAAGATTACTCATCCAAACTCAGACACGCCTGCTGATCAGATGGATTTCACAACTCTGTGGATCCTAGAAAGGAAACCGTAGCTACAGTAGATATATAGAGGTGCTGGAGCATGTTTTAGCCTTTTAGCCTATTTGTGATGATAAGGTTGGGTTATGTGTGGATGAAAATGATAATCTATAAAGAATCAGGGTGCATACTTGGTGATTTAAATTGGCTGACGTGCCACCACTGAGGCTCCAGATAATCTTTGTGTTCATGTTTGGCCAGTGGCCACAATGAGATAAGTCAAATTTAGGGATAGATTTGTGTCAGTTTCTGTCATTCTCTGCTTCTGACAATTGTCAACAATGAGGCAGGCAAAAATTACTGCAACAGGAGCTTTTGAATTCTTGAATTATAGTTATTTTATTATCTTGTTGGCCTTTGTTTTCAATCTTTTTCCATCAATAATAAACTACTGGATTGTGAGTTTTATGAAAGCCAGAGTCTGGTGAAACACTTTACAGGGTGGTGTGTGAAATGATAAGATTTGATAATAATATTTAGCTTGCCGTGACATAAAACGTGACATAAAATGAAAAGTGAAAACGACTGACTCTGTGACAGAATAGTACAGATGGCCTGCTGGGTCAGGCATCAGCCCCTCTGATTTATTCAACTTGTATTAATTGAATCTCTAACCTTATCTTTGGTCCTGATGTTTCTTTAAAGCTTGAGCGGGAACATAAACTTATTAAACTCTCTATAAACTCTTATCACTGCGTGTGTGTGTATAAACTTATGTAAGTGTACTTCTGACTCAACTAACTCAGAAGCTGCTGTTTGTTTTGTGCACACAGTCATGTTCTGACACCTATAAGAGAGGTCTTTATTTTTGGAAACTGTAGATAGACAGTTGCTGATATCAATTCCCCAACTAGGCTCTGTCATTGGTTTAAAACCTTCCTTAAAATAGTCACAGATTAATGTGTCACAGATACATAAATGTAGAGAGCAAACAAACACACACACGCACACACACACACACACACACACACACACACTTTTATAAACTCTTGTCTTAGTGAAAGTCATTATTTGTATTTTTGTTCTGTTTTGTGTTGTGTGTCTTTGTGTAGGAGAAGAAGCAAACAGAGACCGCACTGAGTGAGTTACGGGGAAGTTATGAAACTGAAATGTGTGAGCTGCAGTGTAAAATCCAGAGGATGCAGATGGTAAATCTTTTCACCTGTTTGACTGCACTTCATTTTCACTACAACACACCATCAACATTGTAGGTCAATACAGACTCCAGCAGTTATATTCACAACCCTCTTGCTGTATATTCTGCTCAGTGTTGTGCATGTAGGACAACATGTAGACAATATGTGCACGGTAATAATGTTATACTATTTATTTTCTAACATTAATTGAATTTTAACTTTGTTGTATGAGTATACAACAAATATCAGATTGGAGATAAGTATGCAAAACGTTAGGCTACACATCACTTCAGTCAGATAAAACTCTTAAAGAAAAAAGTTTTTAAAAAAACGAATGATGCACTGTTGTACTCTCCGGATGAAATGAGGGCTCAGGCGTCATTACAAGGAGCGCTCTGCCGGAGAGAAGGATTTGACCTACTGAGATACAAACACAAACGGCTCCTAAAAGTGAACTGTACTGTACTGTTTGGGAAAAACATGGTTCTGATAAACAGTAGAAATTTTGACTCTAAAGTTAACATCATAGTGTGTATGTACTGTATATGTGCAGTATTTGCAGTTTCCAAAACTACAGCATGAGAGCAAACTGATTTAGGTCTACCCTTTAGTCAGATACCATTAATCCTTACTACGTGAACTTGTCCATCAGATAGAAGAGAAGTACAAGAACATAACTGTGAAAGACGAGAGCTCTGCCCTGAAGAAGAAGATCAATGAGCTAACACTGGTGAGACCGAATATACTTATTTATAACATAATGTTTCGTTTCACTATATCTTGTAGGAGGTGTCAAAGGCATGTTCCTTACTTTTCTATGTTTATAACACACTCATATTCCTCCTATCTGCAGGAGAACCAGCAGTTAAAACAGGAGCTGATGAAGTCTCAGACCGAAGTCGCCTGTCTGCGCAGTGAGATGGACTCGCTAAAGACGGAGCTAACCGATCAAAGCATCAGCTTCGAACGGTGAATTTATTAGAGTTTGGTCTGGTTTTGTGTCCTTGTGTATCCTGTGTGTTGAAATTCTTTAATTTTTTTTGTATAATTATTCAGATCAGTTTTGGCTAATTTGACTGGTTTTATCTTGATTCATGAAGAGTTGAGTTTTAATAATTTCTGCAGATTAGTTTTTTGCAAGATGTTGAAGTGGAGGTGCAGTTCAATAGGCCTCAGCATCTCTGTCTGTGCTGATCATACAAAAGAGGATGCGTTTTTATTCATCACAGTATTGAGAAGGAAAAAGGAATAAGACTCATTCTCACTACATGCATACACACTCTTTACTTCCGGTGTAAACTCTGAAAGTCTAAAACTAGAATTACTGAGTTGCAGAACAGGTTTTCTCCATCTCGCCTAACTTGCAGATTTATGTGAACTTGAGAATAATAAACATTTTTGCACCCTGTTCTCCATTGGCTCCAAATGCTCCAACGTACATACATTTTAAACCTATTTCTAAAAAATATCAATTCATATAATCAATCTGTCCTCAATCTGCTTATCAAACGACCCCACTGTGGAGATGTTTTGCTGCAGAGGGACAGAGACAGACGGAGACAGAGACCACGCCCCCCTCTGACTGACACACAGTCCGTTCCTTTTGTCACAGCTGAAACAGGATATCCTGGAGTGACTTTACACACACAATAACTTCTTCATAAGCGTTACTTAGCAACAGAAGCAACAGGGTCAGTGGCAGGATAATACTCCGCCTCCTCAGCTCAGTCCGTCTCAGTTATGGTCTTCACAATGTAATAATCATACATCAGGTGTAATATATTTGAGTAAATCAGTTGATCTGCTGTGAAAGAAATGCACTGGTTTTACTGACATTAACTGGGATACCGCAGCTTGCTATAGCTCTCATCTTATTTCATCTCAGTTTTCAAAGTCAGGGAATTTGTGGAGGCTAAAAAGAGACTTCCACTGGCACTAATTCAGGTTTTCATAACTTTGGTAGTTAATATTCATAATAACAAACAATTGTTGGTGTTTTTGTTGCAGAGGCGAGGAGTTTATGAAACACTTTTCTAATGAGCGAGACGTCCTGGAGAGACAGATCGAGATTCTGCAGTAAGTCAGACAGTATCGTACACGCCAACTAATGAGTTCTTATTGTACTTAGATATTAGTTAGATTCAAGAAATAAAAATAAATATATTGGGAAAATAAAGAATTATAATAATGACTACTTTTCTTTCTGTGCGGATAGGACAGCTAACAGGAAGCTGCATGACAGCAACGATGGACTGAGATCTACCTTGGAGAGGACCTCAAGGGTAAAGCTGCACAGTTAAACTAAAAATAATGAAAATTTAAAACTAGTTCAGTTTCCAATTTGCAAGAGGCTAACGTTATTTCATCCATTGTGTTTGTTGGGTTAGTGGACATATAAACGTGGTATTCTGATGCTATTTTATAGAAATATTCAGTTCACTTTTGGCTCATTTGACTGGATTTATTTAGGCTTATGTTGATTTGAGCTGAGTTTCAATCTTTTTTTAGTTTTTTTGCAGGACATCAAAGTTGAATTGCAGTCTAATGGGCCTCGGCATTGTATTTGATTATTCAGGTTTACTGCAGCTCTCTCTACTGTATATTTGGAGATGCATTTTTCACAGTACAAAAGAGAGAACAATTAGGTATTCTGATGCTTGAACCTGTTCATATGACAGATGTTTAGCAGTAACATTCAGAGTTTATTTTTAATTGTTGTGTGTTACAGTCTGGTAACGGTGGATCACCAGGAGAAATAAACAGAAGCAGAAGTAAAAGCATCTGCTACACATCACCCTATGCACTAATGGACAGGTAAGACCTGCAAACAATGCAGATGGTTGAGAAGTGTTAAGAAGTCTCTAGACTGAATTTATATGTTCAAATGTCACCATGCCATCTGCACCAGTGTGTGAATGCTACTCTTTCAGTATAAGCCATATATTATATTATCTTCTTTTTCCTAAAGCATTTTAATTCTTCCTTTTAGAACCAAGTCAAACTTACAAGTGTAAAGCAGATTATTTTCAGTTGCATCGAGTACAGTTTAAGGTTTAACAGTAGATTTAGGATAATTAACTGGTTAGCAGTTACAGGAAATGTATATCAGACCAGGTTTATCAGGTTTAAATTATTTGCATCTCCAGCAAATGAAAAATGGATTTTGCTTAAGAACACAGTGACATCAAATCAAAATGTTTTTGCTTGAAATTGAAGGCTTATTTCTCCTAGAACACATTGCTGTTTATTTACACAGTATGAAAGTACATTTTGAATGTGCTGAGAGATATTTAATTAAGATGCTGTCCAAGTTCATGAGCTGAGAAGTTGAACCACGTGATTCTATGGTGTTTAGGGACAAAGGTTTTTTCTCATTTTGATAAAGAACGAGGATATAAATTGCAAATACATTTTGACATCAACAATGTCTTTTCTGTTGAAGTGAAACAATTATCCCTGTCATGGCCACAAAGAAAGAAAAAACTCCTATAATAAAGTGTTTTAGCATTAGTATAAGTATTACATTATGCCATTCACATACTTTGTACATTTACAGTTATGAGTACAGATGCACTGGTAATCTACACTTTCCCTTCAAATGTAGAAAAACGAGACAAAAACATTATTAAAAAAGACAACATATGCATATACACATAAACAGTAAATTGTACTGTGATTATGCAGACTGCACACAGACTACACACACTGCGTGATTGATACAGATCCTTTACAGACTTAAATAATTACGCAGAGGCCATTCTAACGTTAACACATCCACCTCATATCCATGGAGGTGAAAGGTGGTGGACCACTGAAGAGTAGGAAAAATGTTGATGGCTCTGGGCCAATGGTGTTTTCCACCATTGTTTTGGGACCAAAGCAGAACTCTCAGATACAGATATTTTAAAACTCAGGCAAATGAAAACAAAACTATCTGAGTGGCTGGATACACTAGGGATAGGGCTCTTTGTAATTTGGCTGAACTTTGTGTTTTATGTCATGGATTATTTCCTGACCTCTTCCCCAGGTTCGGCCAACGTATGGATGATTTCCCTCTGTACAGCTGCCGGCCCAGTTGTGACACTCTGGCCTTGGCCATGTGTGACCCAGGCCTGAAGCACAGACACAGCAGCGAGTGCGAGGAGGACAGTCTGCCTGAGATCTACATGGACAGCGGCCTGTCGACACTTAGAGGTTCACACAGAGGCTACGACTCAGAGCAGGAGGTCAAAGGTCAAGAAGAAGAGGAAGAGAAGGAGAAGAAAGGGGAGGATGACAACAATGATAGTTTGATGGGGAAAAACTCTGACACTGAAGTGAGACAATAAGAGACACAAGTGTGCATGCCCATCAAAACTGCATCAATGCAGTATTTTCTTTTAAGAAGTCTCAGGTTGTGATGTTGTAAAGAAGTCATAGTGTTAACATGTGAATTTTGTGTCAGATGTTTGTATTAATGTTACAATGTCTGCTTCTGTGTGTCTACTTCACAGCCAGCAGAGACTCAGGACAGTGAATCAGCATTCGGGTCGGACAGCAGCTCAGTTTTGGACTGGAAGCCATCTGAACCCATTAGTGTGACCAAACCCCCAGCCCCAACTATTCGGAAAGCCCTCAGTGCCATCAGTGTGCAGGTATGAGAGAGACGGAAGATAAGAAAGAGAGTAGGGTTGAAAATAAAGGGAGATAGAGGAACAGGTGGAGGATTATTATTTATGTTGCTTCAGAGCGAAATATCTCAACATCTTGGTCAGATTCCTGTCAAATTCGGTATTGATATTTATGGTCATTAGAAGATTTTTCTTATGATGATTTTGGTAACTTACATACATTTTGTCCAGAGCTACCATCATGTCAAAAACACAATATGTACTGTATTTTGAAAATGGCCAGATTTTCATAAGATTTGCTGCAGGTATTCAAGAGAATGACGATTAATCCCAATCAACAGTGAGCTAGAAATACATTTTGGTAAATTTTTCAGGATAACTTTGCAGTTTTAGCTCCACCACATTTTTGGCACCAATTTTAGCAAACTATGTATGAGTATGTTCTTTGCTTATTAAAACACGTTTATATTGTATACATTGCAATCTCTAGCTGCTGCTAGTGGGGCTTTGGAGTTTGTTTAATGTATTTTTTAAAATTTCCTGACCTACAATTAGATATAAATCCCTCGTCTCCATCACTGAACAGAGTTGATGATGAGATACAAAGCAGCTATTGCAAAATACAGGACAAAATATATTTAACATGAAGTAAATATGCAGAATGTAAATACAGTCATCTTATGTGTTGCATGAGTGCCTCACTCTGCCACTCTGTCTCCTCTCCAGAAGGAGGACCAGAACAGCACTGACCTGGGCTACATGACATCCGAGAAGGCCTACAGGATCGTGTTGGCTGGAGATGCTGCTGTGGGAAAGTCCAGCTTCCTGCTTCGCCTCTGCAAGAACGAATTCAAATTAAACACCAGCGCTACACTGGGTCGGTTGGAGAAACTAAAGCCAACTGTCTGTCAATCTTATGTTAAAATGACAAGCTTTAGTGTCTTGTTCTCGCCTCCTTGACCTGACAAATGAAGGCAAAAACTATTCCCCAATCATTTTCAGTTGACTGATTAATGATTCATTTCTGCACATGGTGAAGTCAAAGTTACACTAAAGCTACAGTAAATAATCAGTTAATCTGATCAGGCACTGTGACTGAGCAAGGTCGCGACTATTTAGAAAAATGTTTCTTTTTCCTTTGTTTACCAGCTTAGTAGTGTGACATGTTGATTGTGTCTCTGTTGTGTGTTCAGGAGTGGATTTCCAGATAAAGACACTAATCGTAGATGGAGAGCCCGTTTCATTACAACTATGGGACACTGCAGGACAAGAGAGGTGTGTGTTAGTGTGAATATAATTGTATTGTTTTATCAGATGTTTGTTGTTTGGAACTTTTCATTTATAGATGTGTTTTTAAGAGCTTGTTATTACATGTGTGCAGCTCCAAAAAAGTCAAACTAACTAACTAATTAACACACACACACACACACACACACACACACACAAACACACAGTGCATAAGCAAACATGCTGTCTTTATCCTATCACAACCAATAAGTAAAATTAGGTTCATGTATGTTTGTGTGTATCTTGAACCATTTTCTCCCGTCATCTCAGGTTCCGCAGCATTGCAAAGTCGTATTTTCGTCGGGCGGACGGTGTGTTGCTGCTGTACGACGTCACCTGTGAGAAGAGCTTTCTTAATGTTCGAGAGTGGGTGGACATGATCGAGGTAATGCACTACTCTCTTCTGCTAAATAGCTGCAGACTGACATTGTTTGTATTTAGCAAAAAAGTTCCAGGCTTCAGCAGAATAGAGTGAAGGTGAAATCTATCCACTCTTCTGGAATTGCAATTTGTATTGGCAGCATTTGTTTTATTATACGGTGTTTTAAGTAAATGTGCTGAATGTGTTCATTTGAATATAAAACTAAGTGATCTTGCTTGTTTCTCTCTTTTTACATGCAGCAGATATGCAAGTGTCGGATATCGATTGTTTAGATTGTGGTTTGTTGTTATACTGTGGGCATGTTGCCATTTTTGTGACTTTTGATTTATGCATGCTGTATGTTGTGTGCTGTGTGATATAATGCACTGTGTACACACTGTGGTACTTAATGTCAAATCAATATTTTCAGTCTTTAATAGTTTTTTGTTTTTTTTAAGCACATAAATTCTGTAATTACCATGTTGCAAAGTATGTACAACAATAGAGAAGTTTACAATATGGAGGTACGCTGCAATATTAAGTCTTCCATTAAATTTGTTTCTGTTTTTACCTTATTTTTTTTTTTTGCATAGCAGGATGTGTCCCAGGAGCATATTCCCATCATGCTCGTCGGTAATAAGTCTGATCTTAGACAAGATGGAGCTAGCTGTGTTCCTACCAGCTATGGAGAGAAACTGGCCATGGTAATGACACATAAACAAATATCTTACTATACTTGTGAGGACATTTTAATGATGACATAACTCTAAACATTTGCTACACGTGCTGTAAATATACACCTAACTCTTATCCTTGTTTAATCCAAATATATATCCAAGTCATAACCCTTAACTTAATTTCCTGTCTTCACCCAACAGACATACAACACTCTATTCTGTGAAACTAGTGCCAAAGATGGCTCCAACATCCTGGAGGCTGTGCTGCACCTGGCCAGGTGAGATAAGACCGTTTCAGTCAGCTGAATGCACAAAATGAAAACAGCAGTGGAATCTTTAATCTTTACAAAATTGTGCTTCTGTTACTAGCTGTAATGAAATTGGCATGAGTGATTAGCAGCTACCTTTAACATATGGTAAGACTTTACTTGAAGTTTTCTACGTAAGAGTGACATGACACTGTCATGAACACATGACACTGTCGTGACACAGTCATGACACATGAACCCTAACTCTAACCATAACCATAACTCTAACCATAACCATAACTCTAACCATAACTTGTCATGACAAAACCGAATGACACTTACTAAAAGAAGCGTTATGTCATAAACGTTTATGACTTGTTTATAATGTTTTATGACACGTTCATGACAGTGTCATGTCACTCTTATGTAGAAGTAAAGTGTAACCAAACATAATAACACATTTCTTGTTCGACCTGTTCCTCTTTTCTTTCCATCCCATAGGCAGGTAACAAAGCAGGCTGCTTTTGATGAGAAAAGTCACTATCAGTCGCTGCCCAACTTAGAGGCTCCAAGGAAGAAACCAAACTTCTCCTGCTGCACCTGATCAAATTCAACAGAGCTGGACCTCATCACAGGTGGGAAAGGACTACAAATGCAGAAACCTGCCAAACCACCAAATGAGATATAATCTCTGCAGAACTACAGTAACAGGAACAAATCATCATTGTAAATAACCAAAACTATTTAACATATGGATTAAGTGAGCAAACAATCGTGGGATCACAGCAGAATACCCACTACTCTCTTTTTTTCAATTCAACGTTATCTGAACATGATGACTTGAGCTGTATTTCAGCCACACTTTTTCTGTTATGAATATTTAAGTCAGTGTAAACTTCTTGCCATGTGAAACTTATGTTATTTTTTATTAAGCTATTACACATATTTAAGTAAGTAAGTTTCTTCCACATTTGCACAGTTTGCCCAGGCTGGCACAGCCATGTTGTGAATATACTTCAAGCTAATCATGGAAAGAGAAAGACAGCTGTGAAAGTGAAGTAAAAAGGATTTGAATGTAAAACCAAGTATGTGAGCATGTTTTTAAAGTGGCATTAGTATGTAACGCTGACAAATACCTGCATGTGATACAGGACAGATGTTAGCATATTGTAATGGTGAGGAAATAAGAAAAAAAAGAATAGATTATTATCTGGTTATGATATTAACTGTGGCACCTACACAAGTGTGCTGTTTGCAGATGTCAAACTTTGAACTGCATTGATAGCCGACATGGAGACAATAAGAATTATGGGAGAACTTAAAGCAAGATCTTTGTTGTCATTCATAAACGATGAACCCTGGTGCAATGTGTGGTTGTATGAGACTTCACGCTAATGTCAAAATCCACTGTCTATATAATATTACCCCGCAGTGTTACATTCCTTTTCATTTGACTTCCCACTGGGGATGACTGTCTGTTATAGAAGTTATATATTTGGAGCTGAACGTATAACACATCATGAATGCTTTAAATAACTACTGTAATTTTATTTTCTGGTATGAGTTATGAAAAAAAGAGAGGTGGCAGGAAGCAGAGTCCTTATTTTTATTCCTCAGATGCATGACTGTAATTCTGTTTAAATATGTATATTTCATTTTAGCAATAGAGTATGTCTTATTATTATTTGTTAATAATCATATTATCAGCTTACTGAAGGGCAGTGTATAAAGATGTCAATAAACTTTAAATTAAATGCTTGTTGGATTATCAAACAGCCCCTGAAACTCAAGCTCAAGAACCAGTGGATATCTACATGTGCATGTAGTAGAAGATGTTGCTCGGGTATTTATTTCCACACAGATTCAACTTCTTTTTAAATAAATGTAATAAGAAATGCAACTGTGAAGTCACTGCCTTTGCAACTCTCTCTGTGACTGTGTTAAAAGTCCCTTTCTCAGTAAAAAAAATATAGTGTGAATGCCACAACAGCACAAGACTGGTATCGCCCAGATAAAACATTAGATCTTTATTTGGAGGTTTATTCAGGATATTTAATACAAACAGTTGTCACAGTCCATGAGTGAGGATAGTTTGACCTAAAACTAAGTTAAATAAATGCTTCTAAAGCCACTTAGAAAACTCTTTAACTGTAAAGTAGGTTGTCTTACAGTTAAAGATGGCAACGATGGCAACGTCCATTAGTGCAGTACTTCTTGATACTTTAACTACATTTCTTATCATCATGAAAATGTACTCAAAGTTTCCAAAGTAAAATGTGTATTGTGGGATTATTATCACTGATGCATTAACACATGCAGCATTTTAATGTTGAAACTTGTTAAGATAACAAAAATCTAACCTAAGGGCCGCAAGGAAATCATAACTTTATAGGCTATCATAAGTTATTTGGTCTGTTTTGACCTCAGACTTGGCACAGGCTGTGCTGCATTTATCCTGATCCCTCAGCAATATACTGATTTCGAACTAAGATAGGTCCTATGTATGCAATGTAGGTAATCGTTGTCTGTCATCACCACCTTTCAGCATTCAGCAGTATATACAATCTGTGTGAAGACAAGACCTGAGTGTCGTTGAGAGATCATTAAATTGTCAATAGAAAAACGTTCCGCAACACCGGATGTATCATCATTTTTATTTCATGCATTCTTCTTCATTGTCAAAACCCACAATGCAACTCAGCCACCAACAGTTCGGTCGGAGATCCTGGTGTGTGTGTGTGTGTGTGTGTGTGTGTGTGTGTGTGTGTCTGTGTGTGTGTGTGTGTGTGTATGCTAGTAGCAACCTCAAGCAGAGAGGCAGAGCGGGCTACAGATGTCTGGTAAGCTCACTTCTTTCTAACTCCACACAAACCTATTTTTTTTTCATTTTCAAACCTCCACTCTTCAGCCCCACACGACATTTATCAGACTTCACTTCACACAGCTCCCTCTGGAGCCTCAAATGCTTTATAGCCCACAACTCCCCAACACCTTTACAGTAAACAGACTTCGATGTGGAGTACAGTAGCCTACTTGAGTAAATGTACTTGGTTATTTACAACTGGTGATATTTTGATGTGATATTATTAATGCAATCTTCACAACTTCAGATCTGTCTCTATCTGTCTGTCTGTCTGTCACTCATCTCAAGCAATCTGCACCCCCGTTACAAAGGCACAAAGGAGGAGACAAATCACTAAATCAGATCATTTCTTCTTGTTTGCTGCTCTAAAAGACCCTCCTGTTAGCCATACTCCCCAAGCGTCTGCTCCAGTGTCTACAGCATGGCTGTTTGAATAAATGCAACATATGTTAGGGATTTTGCACTGTGTTAGTGTGCGTGTGTGTGTGTGTGTTTTTGTGTTTAGAGCTGGCACGGGTCCCTGTCTCCACCTCCCATCTGTTTACATTGTCATGTGCTTGATGAGGCGAGACCACTCATTTGTCAAACAACATGTGGGGTAACGGAGGTGGGGATGGGGTGTGTTTGGAGTAGCAGCTGAGAATGGTGTGTGTGTGTGTGTGTGTGTGTGTGTGTGTGTGTGTGTGTGTGTGTGTGTGTGTGTGTGTGTGTGTGTGTGTGTGTGTGTGTGTGTGTGTGTGTGTGCGTGTGTGTTTGTGTGTGTGTGTTCAGTAGTAACAGGGGGATAATTAGATAAGGGGACTGTGTAGCAGAAAGGTTAATGACAGTAATGAATATATTAGAGAGAGCAGGTTCTCTTTGCTGTTCTGCATCTGCAGGTTCAGGAAATGTAAAACACCACAAAACCTAAAAATGTCTATACATTATGTGCAGTTTTGTGAAGTAACTATTCTTTCCAAAAGACAAAAAAAGTCAATTAAGTTTCATATCTGAAGATGCTCCACAGATGACGAATTATAAACATGGGGACATAGTAAAGCTGAATTCATCAATAATGTTTTCTCAAGTCAATTTTCTTTTCAGATTCAAGTTTGAGTTCAAAATGAAACATTTGTTTTGGTACATGAAATATATTTCAAATTAATTGTGCCTCACATACAGCACATTTTAGCTTAATTTACTGTAAAATGCAAGTTTAATTGCAGCTGCCTGATTGATGCAGTTAATGTATAAAATTCCTTTGCCGTAAAATATTTTGATTTGAAAATGAAGTGGGTCCATATTAACTTAATATAATCAGTTCATATTTTATGCTCAAATACTAAGAATTATTGGAGTGAAAAGCAGTGGTATCCTGTGTCCAGTGGAGTTATGACAAAAATCTTATCTTGTTTTTCACATTTCAAGATTTTCGCAAACCTTTGCTATAAACTAAATATTTTAAATAAAATTAGAGCTTAAATTAATTTAAACCCTTGTGGCACATCCTTCAAACCTCATCAGTCAGCCTGTTCTAAACACACAGACACACACACACACAGACTGATGAAGGGAGCGGGTGTCACCATCTGGAAAGGTCAGAGGTCAGAAAATGGGACCAGTGGTCACTCTGATGACATCTGGGACGGCAGACTGTCTGTCCAAATCGACATCCATGTCAGACACACACAGCCACCCCTTACACACACACACACACACACACACACACACACACACACACACACACACACACACACACACACACACACACACACACACACACACACACACACACACACACACACACACACACACACACACACACAGTCTAGTGCACCGGATGGATATCTGTCATGTCTGCTTTTGACAAAGTCATCAAAGACACAAACCATTTCAGAA
This sequence comes from Zingel zingel, assembly GCA_023566125.1. Taxonomy (NCBI): domain Eukaryota; kingdom Metazoa; phylum Chordata; class Actinopteri; order Perciformes; family Percidae; genus Zingel; species Zingel zingel. The sequence goes on along the minus strand of CM042314.1, from coordinate 19,469,700 downwards.
ATGTCTGGCAGTCTGGCACATGGTGTGTGTGTGTGTGTGTGTGTGTGTGTGTGTGTGTGTGTGTGTGTGTGTGTGTGTGTGTGTGTGTGTGTGTGTGTGTGCGCGTGTGCGGGTGTGCGGGTGTGCGTGTGTGCGTGCGCGTGTGCGTGCGCGTGTGCATGTGCGCGTGCGCGTGCGTGTAAATGCAGCTGGTGGTTAACGACAATGTGTGCTATACCATTTCAGCAGGCAAGAGGGCAGCAACCTCCTATAATAGAAGACTAACTTCTTGCATTTTATTCCTGTAGCATTGCAAATAGTATTTAATAATAATAATAATAATAATAATAATAATAATAATAATAATAATAATAATAAGAACTTTATTTGTATAGCACCTTTAAAAACAATAGTTTACAAAGTGTTTTGACAGTGGAAACAAAAGCACATACAAATCAATACATAAATATACACATCAATATAATACACATACCCATAAATGCACAACATAGTGAAAGTGAAAAAAGATAGATGGAGCAGCACTAAAGGCCAGAAAAAAATAAAAATTTAATAACAAAATGGAGTTGGCAGACAATAAGAAAGACGATAAAAGGATGGCACCACATAAAAGGAAGTCTATACAAGTTTGTTTTAAGAATTGATTTAAAAGAAGTCACTGATTCAGCGAGCCTTATCTCCTCGGGAAGGTCGTTCCAAAGCCGAGGCGCCCTGATGGAGAAGGCACAATCACCTCTGGTTTTGAGCCTTGACTTTGGAACGGTTAAAAGGGCCCCGTCCGAGGATCTAAGGCTGCTAACAGGCTCGTAAGGGGTCAGCATCTCTGAGATATAGTCTGGGGCTAGACCTTGACAAGCTTGAAAAGTCATTAGTAAAATCTTAAAATCAATTCTAAAACAGACAGGGAGCCAGTGAAGTGAAGCTAGAATTGGAGTGATGTGATGCCGCCTGTTAAAACCGGTGAGAAGCCTGTCTGCTGAGTTCTAAACCAGCTGGAGGCAAGACAGTAATTTGTGGTTGATGCTGGTTAAAAGGGAGTTGCAATAGTCTAGATGGGAGAATTTGAGGGTGTGGACTACTTTTTCAAGGTTGGACTGTGACAATATGTTTTTAATTTTAGAGATGGTTCTATTATGGAGGAAACAGAACTGAACAACGTTATATGTGGGATAAATGTGAGGTCTGAATACAAAATGACACCTACGTTTCTGGCAGTGGGCTTGATGTTACTGGATAGTGGACCAAGACTGATGGGACTGGGGATGGTGTTGGGCGGGTTGAACAGTATTATTTCAGATTTGGATTAGTTGGAGAAAGTTATGGGCCATCCAGCGGTTCACAACTTTGAGGCAGTCTGAGAAAGCAGCCAAGCTTCTTGGATCGTTGGGGCTCAGCGGGAGGTGTATTTGTGTGTCATCAGCATAGCAATGAAAGAGAACATTATGCCACTGGATAATTTGGCCGAGTGGAAGCTACATTTAAAAGAATTAAAATGTTAATGTTGTTATGTCACACAAATACATTAAATGGCTCTCATTATAAGAATTTATATCTAACTTATGTAAAAGATGTTCATTGTGTGTGACAAGTTAAAGTTAAACATTTCTGCATTTTAAACACTTGAAATTACCTGGAAGATAAGTCTAAATAATACACACTATTACTTTATTATATCATATGTTGAGGCTTTATCACACCCAAAAAAAGATGATGGCTGTAACATTACATTAAAGGAAATGCCTTGATGTCTTGACCTGAGTTTATAATGTTGCACTTGCCAAAGAGTCATCACATCTGGACTATATTGAGACTGGCATCTTAATTCTATATTTAATATTGAAATCTGTCTAAATAGTTAATTTTGGTTTTTAGGTTTGAATCAGAAAAAGGCCTTTTCTGTGTTAGAATACCAGCACCGCATTTCAGTTGTATTCCAATTTTATTTTCTGATTTCATAGAAAGCAAAACGTGTGATATGGTGTATAAATTTGCAGTACAAGTACAAAGGTTTTAGTAGAAATCTAGCCTAAGAGACCGATAGGCCACACTTGCTCAACATGCTATACCTGTAAAACAGTTATTATAAAACAGTAAAGCAATCATGGGAAACATATTTGTTCATTTGACGTGTGATTCAGTGTAATGACAAAGGAAGACGTTGCAGTTCGGTTTATCTCAATGACCGCTCAGTCAGTTCGCTCTGCAGAAGGTCGGGCCTGGATTAGAGGCAGTTTTATAATGTGTGTTAGTGTAATCTGACAGATTAGTGTGATTAGGTGACTATGAGAAAAGTTGTGAGTGTGAGTGTATATCTCTCTGTATTGTACAACTGATATTTAAGTGTCTTTGTTGGTAAGATTCAAAGTTGATATGACAGTATTTGACAGGATGCCAGGCTGTATTCTTTACAGTGTCTAAACCGTGTTTTGTTGATGTCATGTCAATAACCTGCAGCTGCAGTCAATGTCCACAGAATCATTCTCTATAAACTAAATCCCCTTCAGAGACCAGACATCAGTATTCCTGTCAGGCAGTATCCCCACTGGAATTTGAAAATGACAATTTAACCACTAAACATCTGATTTAGTGTGGTTTATCTGAGTCGAAGGGTTAAAAAAACAGATTGTGTGCATTCACATTCATCTATCAAATCCATTGGCAGACCATTGGCATCTGTATGCGTGTGTCTGCACACAAAGCAGGGACCCACTGACATAATGACCCTCCAAGCCAACACAACAATAGAGATCTCGTCTTAAAACTATATTGGCATATTGACCAAACTCATCACGCCGGAGAGCAGCCGATATCGACATGTTTACACAAGAATGTAACCTAGATTTGGTTTAGAGCAGCTGCCATCTAGTTTATCACAAATCATTTTACTGAGATAAACATAAGTAGAGTTGATACTATATATATATATATATATATATATATATATATATAATTTTTTTTTTTCTTATTGCTTACAAATACCATGAAAAGGCCCAAACCAACAAACCTACTTTTCAACTTCTTTTCCCTGTCTCTGGCACTCACACACAAGCCCATTCACTACTGAAAACATCATATATATAGTAAATATGTATTATACTATATAAACATATAGTTTAATTTTTTATTAAAGTGCTGTAATTTCCTTAAACAGCTGGGCACCGTAGTTTTTAGCAAACGTTACTAAAACGTAAATAAATGGTTAATTTGTTGGGGACTATTTCGTGTATTAATACACATTTGATGCACTAGTCAGTGCTAGCGGATGAGAAACATATTTTTCCAGAGATCAAGATAGGCTACTTTTGCATTTTACTGCTGCTAGAATTGTAGATGGCCCTGACACACCAAGCCCAGGAATAGTGGCGACGAAGGCCGACTGTGGCATCGCCTCACGTCAGCCCACGTCGCTTTTGTCTCAGTCAAAAATGTTCTTTATATTAAATATCACGGTATAGGACATTAGTTTATTAACGTTAGTTTATTTTGTAATGTGTAGGTATGTAGATCTTTTAAAAGATAGGTCATTGTTAAAATAAATATACCAACACATGTAGGTATGTATATCTTGTTGTACGTTTGCCTTCTTATGGACATTATGTGCAAAAGTAGATATTCCAATCATTTGGAACCTGTGCTTTTTAGAAGGAACATTCAAACGTCATTTTTTTTTATCCGTTTTGAAAGCTCTTATGTGTATTGGATTGATCAAATGAGATGGAAAAAGAAAGGAGCCTTGTGTGCGCTCTGACAGTTGTTCTTTTTACTTTCCTCACTCTCCTTTTAAAGCTGAACAGCAGATCAGATGAATTGGCTGTTCGGCCGACAGCCGACAGCAAATTGGCCAAAATTGGCAACAACTTGGACCGACGGTCGCCTTGGTGTGTCAGAGCCTTTACAAATATGTGAATCGTGGCATATACAGATAGTCACTCATTTGTTCATTCTTTAGCATGAAACTCACAACACAACGTTATACTCTCTTTGGTTAATGCCAAACAAAAACATGGTTCCTATTAAGCAGATAGATATGCAGATAAAAACTCAAAGAAATAAGCTTTTTGCTGTAACCCAAGTATATATAGTAAACACATTACTGTATATGTTTATGTTTTACAAACAAACACTACAAACTACTGAGTCCATTCTGTCAGCTTTTCAGACAGACAGACAAATGGACGGACGTGCTGCTAACTTGTTTGTCTGATTCAGCAAGATCAGAAAACATCAACATCTAGCATTTATAATAGCAAATGACACTGATCACCCCCTCAAACAACACTTCAAATTACTTCCATCTGGTCGGAGAGCAGGGGTGATTCTAGGATCAGACCTTTAGGGGGGCTCAGCCCCTAATGAGAATGTGATTTAACCCCCCCCCCCTGCTAAATCAGTAATTTCATTAGCTGATAATCTCTGAGCTAGCTACTGAACAATAACGTCAGCTAATGTTTTTAACTAAACCTGACACTTTATAAATCACAGTAATAACGAACAATTTGACACAATGTTCTAACATTCAGCAAATTGAGTTGCTTACGTTTAATTTGGGTTCTGATCTGCGCCATGACATTACCAACTTCTTCTCTGGGGACTACCAATGTTAAACTTCACAACCACAATCCTGCTCTCCCTCTGACAGATTAGATAGAGCTTAGCCAAAGCGGGAGTCTGGCAAAACCACCTTTGATTGGCCAAAACTACGTTTCTGTTAACCCTTTCCTTGACTGGGTTACAGGTGCATAGCATTGGCGACAGCGACACCGGATATTAAACCTGTTTCAAGCCCTTTGAACCTGTAATTTTTTGTCCTCTGTCACTAATTGACAAGTTCACAAACTCTCACTTGAAGCACCAACATTTATAATAAAAAAAAAAAAGATGAAATTTAGGAGGGTTTGAGGGTCTAAAGCCTTGCAGCCTTCTTCATGTAAATTACCTTTCTTCTTCACCGTTGGATGTTTGTTTTCTTCCGGTTATGTGTGAGCGGCATGAAACGCCATCAACACGCCCACTTGCTCTCAGATCCGACTGGTTCAACATTTGCATTCTCACATACTATAATGTCTAGATAACTTCAGGTTTGCAGTGCATGTGTGAAAGGGACACACACACACACACACACACACACACACACACACACACACACACACACACACACACGCACACACACACTGTGCTTCTTCCATTATCCATCCACTGTGCCTGATGGTCTGGCGGCCAGCTGTTTTTCTGTACTTAATTACACTAAACAAGAGACAATAGCTAATACACACACACACACACACACACACACACACACACACACACACACACACACACACACACACACACACACACACACGCACACTTATCAAGTGATTAACTGTCAAACTGCACAGCCAGAGTTCAGCAAAGGTCAGGATTGATTTACATAGACAGATGGAGAGCCCCATTAGAGTGTGTGTGTGTGTGTGTGTGTGTGTGTGTGTGTGTGTATGTGTATTACCCCCCGCTCCACACACACACACACACACACACACACACACACACACACACACACACACACACACACACACACACACACACACACACACACTCCCCTGTGGCGCTGCTCTGTGCAACTAGTTCATGTTACCATGGAAACGATGAGCTTGCTGTACATCATCATGATAGGGTCGTGGCACAGTGAAAGGTCAAAGGTCATGGGCGGCATGGTGTGTGTCTGTGTGTCTGACTGTCCTGAGGGGACGTTTTGTGGGCAATCAACCTAACTAAAAGCAGTTTGAAGCCATTTACATGTCAAAGATACAGTCAGAGGTTGTATTTAGAGAATTTTATGTATTACTGTTAATTGAGCAGACTAGTATAAAGCATTTACGGCATCCATGCATCTATGCATTTACTGTATATTGTGAGCTTGGAATTATGAGGTTTCATTAATCAGAGCGCAGGTCTGAAATATTGACCATTTGAATAATATAGAATAGAAAACCTTTATAGTCATTGTATTACATACAACGAAATTGGGAGCACCACACCTGATCAGTGCAATAAAAGACACAGGAAGAACATCCCAAAGACAAAAACAACTTAAGAAAACATCCACAGCTGACATAAAAGACAATGTGATTTGTGCTATCATAACAGTTGTTATAGCCCTATTTTAAATGTAAACATTACACAGATATGGATATAATGTTTTTGCACAAGAATAAAAGTATGAATAGAAGTATAAATAAGTGTAAACATCTTACTGCTATGGATGTAATTAGTGCACTAGAATAACCACTTTGTCTTCATTGCAGATGTTCAAAACCACAGTTACAAGAAATTTCAAGTTGCAGTTTTTCTCAACTAGGGTCCAAAATGTGGAAAACCATTCCCAAGATACCAGTTATCATTTATAACTAACAACTTAGAGGAGGAATTCAGTTTACCACAACTTATACTTGTAGTTTTGAACATTATATATGTACCTATTGTTTACTAGTATATGCTGAGATCTGAAAACTTAAGTCCAGCGGGGCAAGAAACACAAGCAGCGAGGCGATCAGACAGGCAGTAAACAAGTCAGCACTAAAACACTGAGTAAGCACAGCAAATCAGGAAATTGGTTATGGATGTTTATAATGAACAACTTTATTTTACCGTTTAAATAAATTGAGCCATCTCAACAGGACCTACAACAGGTCTGATAGTCAATTAAGATTTTCAATCTGTCACTAATTCATATGAAAAATGCTGTTGTGTTACCAGATTTCAGCAGTTATCTCGGTGGGTTGTTACAGATACAAACACAGAATACAGAATGAAGAGCCAAACTATGAAAGATATGAGTAATTATAATTAGTATTATTTAAATTACTTAGCTTTTCTGTGTCTGTGTCTTTGTGCTTAAAATGTACCACTATTGCTAATAGTATTTATTTTGCTCAGCTGTGTCTTGTTTCTCATTATTGTGAAATAAGTTTTCTTCTTCTTCTTCTTCTTCTCTTTAGTATCATTATCTTGTTAGCCTCTGTATGTTCTAATGTCCCTTTAGTGTATGACTTGTCAGCATTTCACTTTTTCAGCATGAGCATCCTTTGCTTCTGCAGTAAATAAAATGATGCTGATGTGATTTTTGTGTGTGTGTGTGTGTGTGTGTGTGTGTGTGTGTGTGTCTGTGTGTGTGTGTGTGTGTGTGATGCACGGTCAGAGAGCATAGAGAGCAAGAGATAAATGTTGCTGCCGTGCTGTGTGGTGCGCTCTGTCACTTTGATAAATCTCACAGCGAGCTGACGACACCTGCTGACACCACACTAAAATCTGATTGGCTGGAACATCTCCAGGTCAGGAGGATGCTAATGGATATGATGTGGACAACAAATCGCACAAAGCAACGCAGACATACCACACACACAAGGACACAAATGAACAAATAGGTCACACACACACACACACACACACACCACACACACACACACACACACACACACACACACACACTATATGAAGAATATTCTGCACACACTCATACAGTATATGGATACACAATTACCCCCAGTTTATCATTAACAGAGCAATTACAGCTAATGAGAGAGCTCACCTGATAATCAGTTATTTTATTATTATTACACATATGTAAGTTACATAACAATGGTGCTCATTTTAACCCAAACCACTATCTTTTTCTAAACCTAACCAAGTAGTTTTGTTGCGTTAAAGGAACACGCCGACTTATTGGGAGTTTAGCTTACTCACCGTATCCCCCACTGCAGGGGCTTGCTCAGGCCGCTGATCACTCGTGTTGCTTGACATTCATAGGATAAAGCATCATTGTGCATAACATTTAGTAAGACATTATACAAACCGTTCTATGAGGATACTTAAGCGGATACTTAAGAGGAGAGGAGATGCAAGTCATGGTGTACCGGTGGCGTAGGGCTGGGGGTGGGATGATGAAATGCAGTTGCAGTCTCGACCTTTGAAGCACTAGTGGAAAATGTAGGGACAACTTCAAAAGAGCACCATGAAATATACAACACACCACCACCTACTGCTGCTGTCGCTTGAAATTCTCATACCTCCAGGTGAGGTGTTTCTCAGCTGGTTGTTTTCTGCTCATGCTCACCTTTGATATTTTCCCTCACAGGTCGGATGAGAGTTGCGTCCTGTGAAACATAAGCTGTTGGAAAACAGATTCTTGTCTTTTTCGTCTCTGGATCTCCTGAACTTTGAGCTTTGTCAAGACCAAAGGTTTTTTCTGTTGTTTGAAAGAAATATGAAAGTGAATCAGATGCGGCACTTCTTTGTGTCTCCCTCTTTAAATCCATCTCTCCCTCCATCTTTTTCCACGCTTCACATTTTTCACTATCTGCTCTTCCCTCGCTCTTACTGTCTCCACCTCCCCCTACACTGCTATGTGTGTGTGTGTGTGTGTGTGTGTGTGCCTCGCTGATACAGATGAGACAGTGATATACGATTTCCTGCGAGTCTTTCTGTCAGAGGACATCAGATCATCAACCACATACACTCGCATACACATATATGCAGGCAAACATACATATGCAGGGGCACACACACACACACGTACACACACACACACACATATATATATATATATATATATATATATATATATATATATATATATATATATATATATATATATATATATATATACACGCAGTGTCTGAGGAGATAAGGGAGTCTTTGAAGGTGGAAATTAGTTTTGGCGCCTGGCTGCTCCTGTCTTGCAGGTCATGTGACTAAATCCTCCAGTCACACCAACATAAACTGAAAAGACAGCTACTGTGTGTGTGTGTGTGTGTGTGTGTGTGTGTGTGTGTGTGTGTGTGTGTGTGTGTGTGTCCCCTGCTCGGTGAATGACTGTGCACATTTACCTGAGTGCATGCACTGAACGAATCTATGTGTGTGTGTGTGTGTGTGTGTGTGTGTGTGCGTGCGTGCACGTGCGTGCGTGCGTGCACGTGCGTGTGTTTATAACTTACATTTATCCAGTGTGCGTCTCTTGTGGCAGGGCAAGGTAATTGGTGGCAGATAAACAGCGCTTAACACACACACACAAACACAGACACAGACACACATACACACACACACACACACACACACACACACACACACACACACACACACACACACACACACACACACACACACACACACACACACACACAGTAATCAGAGGGGATTTACAATGTGTAGTTTGGAGCCTAATTGCTCTTCAGGTCCCTGCGAGAGTGCTGCCAAAGCCATTAGCCGCTGCTATTCTCAGAGTATTCAGTGTGTGTGTGTGTGTGTGTGTGTGTGTGTGTGTGTGTGTGTGTGAGTGAGTGAGTGTGTGTGTGTGTGTGTTTGGTCTCTTGAAAATGAGAGTGCACATCACTTCAGTGTATTTATGCATGTATGTGTGTGTGCTCTGTTTCAAGCATGTGTGCCTGTGATTCTGTGTGTATGCCCTTCTTTGCTTCTCATTGGTGCGCGCGTGCCCGTAGCTTTAGTGCTTTTCTCGGGGACTTGGCTTCCCTCCAAGCCTGAAGAGCTAATTGGAATTAGAATAACATTCCTCAAAGGCCGCTCGTTTAGCGCCGGCGCTGAGTGCTAACGACAGAGTAGTGGGTGAGAGAGAGGCGGGAGAGAGCGCCCTAACGATCTGTGCTAACAATGTTTTATTCTGATTTTTAATGAGGGGTAATCACTCAGCTGGAGAGGAAGAGCAGCGGTGAAAAAAAGAGAAAGTCGAGGGAAGGATGGAGGGATGGAGAGATGTAGGGGGTGGAGAGGATGAGAGGAAGAGAGGTGAATTGTAATTATCTCCTCTCTGAGCTGTGAGTCACAGCCCGTCTTGAAGGCTCTCCCGGGAAAATTAGAGATCCACACTCACTTCCTTTATTCAGAGTCAGTGCTACCTGACAGTACCGTGATGACAAAACAAAGGCCTTTCTGTTTTGTTTCATGACATATATGTTATCAAAAAAACAAACACTGCGGCAACTACCTTCTGCATTAATCTACTAGTGGTTCCAGTGGTCTAATTTATTCCTCATAGGGCGCCTGGGTAGCTCACCTGGTAGAGAGCACGCCCATATGCAAAGGCTCAGTCCTCGCCGCAGCAGCCGTGGATTTGCTTACGACCTGCAGCCCTTTGCTGCATGTCATTCCCCCTCTCTCTCCCCTTTTATATCTAAGCTGTCCTATCAAATATTAGGCCTATAATGCCAAAACAAATCTTTAATTTATTTCTCATGGCAGTTTGTAGACCTGTAGATATTTAAATTTCGCTTAGCAGTTGATGAGTGAAGGGTGTTCAGTCTGGTTACGATTGCGTGACTTTTTGCCAATGATGTCTTCACTGGAAATACCTCAAGATCCTCCAGGAAGAGGTAATACCAAAACTGGTATAGCAAAATGTTTCATGGAATTGCAAAACATTTCGTGATGGGCCCACGGAAGAAATCCGTGAAATGAACACGGCCCCTTAAGTTAAGGAAAAGGTCATGGGTGGGCTTACGGTTCCGTGACACGTGGGAAGAACAGGACGGTTGGGTCCAGGAAAAGGTCGTTGGTGGGCTTACGGTTCCGTGACACGCTAGAAGAACGGGATGGTTGGATTTAGGAAAAGAAGAAAGCGACTTTAGGAAACGTGACATGCGGGACACAAACCCCGGTCTCCTGGGTGAAAGTCCTGTGTTTAACCCATCCACCACCCCAACCAACCTCCTTACGCAGAATTTCGGCCTTACATACTACTCGCTTCCGTAGTCGCTCTTAATGCTACGTCATCTTCTCATTGACTTTACGTTGGCATTGTTTTCCGTGGTGGCCAAACAGAATTTTCACACATCCCATGCCACCACCACGTAATGCACTGTTAACAGTTCGTGATCATTTCACATAATTCTGTGAGACCAGGCTGAGAAGGAAGAAAAAGAAGAAGAAGAAAGAGAAAGAGAGAAAGTATAAGAAAAAGAAAAAAAATCCGATTCGCCGAGGACAGAGTGACATGGGAATCCAGAGAGAGAGATGGAGAGATATGGCATACAGCAGTAGTGTGAAACAGATGCTGCTTAGCGAAGAGTGAGAGGTCAATGGAGCTTGTAGAATGCTTAGAAAGGGCAGAGGCTGAATCGATTCAAACACACACACACACAGTGCAGGTGTGTGTGTGTGTGTGTGTGTGTGTGTGTGTGTGTGTGTGTGTGTGTGTGTGTGTGCATTTGTGCATGCATGTGAAGTGGGAGGAGTAGGTGTGAGGTACTGTGAAAAATAGAGGCAAGAGTAGGGGGGAGGAGGGAAAGAGTGAGGTGGGTGATAGTAGTAGGGGAGACATAGAGGTGGAGATGGATCAGGAGAGGGATAGAGGCTGATTATGGCTGAGCACTGACAGAGTAAAGGACCCATGGGTGCGATACTAACACACGCACGCACGGACTCACACACACACACACACACACACAGGGTCTTCAAGTAAACACATGAGCTTACACAGTCACCCATAAAGTGATGGAGATGGAACTGCCAGAGTGTAATACAGTTAAAGCCCCATTTCCACCGCCATCACCACGTCCGCACTGCCATCCTCTCCTCCCCTATTTCCTCTCCTTGTTCTCCCCCTCCTGATAGCCTTTCTTCTGTCTCTCCTCCCCTGATCATATTCAACTCCCAGCCTAATTCTCAGTCTGTCTCCTCCTCTCCTCTTCCTGCTCTCCATCCCTCTCTCCCTCCCCCACTTCTGCATTGCTTACTTTATCATAGCTTCTCTCCACATGAGGGGATTCTCCGGACCCTCGGAGCAGAAAATGGAGACTAGTGGAGAGAGACAGCAAGAGATAAAGAAAACAATCACTCTGGCAAATATGTTGCAGACATACATGTAGACACAGACATGCATACATATTTAATGTTGTTTTCAAAGAGACAATCATAACCATCATTGTAGTCAGTATTGTGATGATGATGATGAAACTACAGTTTGCAACATACCGCTCAAAATATAGTCAATTCCTAAAAATCAACTGTTCAATACTGAAATGTTAGTGCTAAGAAAGCTACTATTTCAGGTCTAAACTGTTGCTCAATACATACAGCTCAACAGCAGTTTTATATTTAAAATGTTTATGTTTACCATGTTCAGCTTTGTTGTCCTTGTTTTTAGCCGTATTTATATATTTTTGTGTATTGTTACAAGGCTAAGCCAACCTGGAAAGGTATAACAAAGACACACAGCTGCTAAAGGTTAAGGTATACCTACAAAAGTCGTGTTGTGGGAAAACCAGAATAGTCTTTCAGTGTCTTTTTCTTCAATAGTGTTTTCCGT
>CM042314.1:19412405-19452405 GCA_023566125.1 Zingel zingel | reverse complement strand
TCAGCCAAAAAGCTCTCATAACCACTGTACACTACCTGCTAAGCACCAGACGGCACACAGACAAAGTTAGCAACTAGCTGGTCAACATAGTGGAGAATTTAGCAGCTAAAGAGCCAGATCATTTTTCTCAAGAGTTGGTGGAGACCAAAAAAAGAGTTAAAAGAAGAATATGAGGGTTATTTAGCTCACCCAGTAAGAGCGTTCGCCCCATGTAGGCTGAGTCCTGCAGCGGCCCGGGTTTGAGTCCGACCTGCGGCCCTTTGCTGCGTGTCATCCCCCATCTCTCTCCCCCTTTCACATCTCTCCACTGTCACTACAATAAAAGGGAAAAGCCCCAAAAATTATCTTAAAAAAAAAAGAAGAGTGAATATTGGACTTGCATTCATCAGGTGGTCAGAAATTGTTGTTCTGTGTCTGCTGGATGTGTAAATAGACACCTGTTTGCTAACATGTTAGCGATAACATACATATACACATACTTCCATCACACAATCATTTGTATTTCTGTATGTGTTTGGATCCCCAGTATTGAATAACTCAAAGCAGTATAAATTCTGCCTCTACATTATAGCTAAAGGCCTTAAATCCTAAAACAGAGCATTTTCAAAGTGAACACAGCCTAATATGTCACTACCTCATGTCCTGAACTGGTCCTCTTAAATGTAGAAATAAAGGTATACTCACATCCGTACTGTATACATAAGCTGAGCAGTGGGAAGAGAGCACCTTTTTTTTGTGTGGCGTTGAGATAAATAGGATTAGGGATTTGGGAGATTTAGAGGGAATAATCCATCTGTGTATCAGAGAGAGGCAGCAGCGGTGATGATCAAAAGAGAACGTGGTGATTCAGAGCTCAGAAATCTCTGGATAGACTGAAAACTTGGAGTGACATTTTCCCCATTTTTTCTCCACGGATCAGCTTTCATTTTGTAACTGTGACTCCTGTAATTACCTAATCACCTCATACTGTACAACACTGTGTGTGTGTGTGTGTGTGTGTGTGTGTGTGTGTGTGTGTGTGTGTGTGTGTGTGTGAGATAGACCAAGAATTATATATTCACAGTAATTAATCAGATTTACAGTTTCTATCAGGGGAGAGAGAGTCTGTTTGTTGTGGGTGTTAGTATTAAGCAGGGGATTGGACTTGGTTATTTAACACAGAGTTGATTTGAACAGCTGCTCTGTGTTGCTACTATCTATACATCCTTATCAATACAACATAGGCTAATATAAAATCCACAAAAACTCACCAGTAACTTCTCTTTCCAGCAGACTGAAACATCCCCAGTTGGTTGAGTGGGCCATCCAGCTTCTTCATTATTCACCTTTACCCACTTTATATTCAGGACCACAAGAGGATGAAGCTGAACCTACAAGCAGGGAAACAATGTAGACAATAGGGAAAATAATATCATAATTAGGAATAACATTGTTGGAGGAGTACATTATACCGTCTCCCTAATCAACTGCAATACCAATAGTTGCTAAGAATGTGATTTGTAGGTGAAACAACACTGACTACCTGTACACAAGATATGTAATAACCTTTGCCAGCATATGTACATCATCACTAGCAATAATGTATGTAAATGCATGTTGAGTAAAAAAGCAGAAGTCAGAGCTGATTTGTAGAAAGTAAACAAGCTTGTATGCCGAGAATACTTAACCTGGGTAGAACTTTTTGTGGTCATCGGATTTCCATCTTGTCTTCATTTGACCAACAAATGCGATTTGGGGAGAAAAGTTGATTGTATGTAGACAATATTAGGCATGTAGCACTTGCAGTCTAGCTAAGTTAATTAATTAAAACAATGTTACAGTAACAGCTAACCACTATGCTTGCAGCTGGAGCCTTTCAAGCTTCCCACACTCATTAGGTCAAGTTGCTTGCTGTGTAACATGGAGTCACACTCAGTAATACTTACAAAGACTTGATCCCATTCAGGGACATTTCAGTCCTTACTGAATTACAATCTTCACGGGATGTTGTTCATCTCCCGTTCGGTGTTAGTCCAGTCATACATACAATATGTCAAGTGCACAACATATATGCATCCTGTTTTGTCATTTCATAGATTTGTACACAGGCAATATGGTAAAAGTAAAGAACTTAAATGTACATTGTAGCTACCTAAATTCATACTAAGGGGTTGTGAAACATGAATATGAAGAAAAAGACCACCCAGATAAGGTGGACTCCCTTTTGCTTCATCTTTTAATGTTGTGACTAAATAACTTACATAATGTTGTGGGAAAATCTTGAGTCTGAATCACTTCAGTTTAAGCCAGCATGCCATACTCACTGTCACAACGACGAAGGCTGTTTGTTTGTTTTGGATGTTTTAAAAAAGCAAAAAGAGCATCCGCACAGAGGTATCTCAACAAATCCTAGAGATATCACCGCCACTTTCCAATCCTTTTATTCAAAGTTGTATGAATCCTCCTGCAATCCGGATCTGACACAGTGCCAAAAGTTCCTGAAAGAGCTAAACCTGCCTCTTCTTGACCCAGAGGAGGCAGAACAACTGGGTCAACCCATAACGTTAGAGGCATATAACGTCAGCGTTAAAAACAGCTAAGAAAGGGAAAACACCGGGGTTGGACGGAATTCCATCAGAACTTCTGCTACAATATTTTGACATACTAGGACCTACCATTTTACAAACTTTAACCTCAGCCATAGAGAGGGGCACCTTTCATCAACAAACCAACACTGCACTAATTTCGGTCATACACAAAAAGGGCAAAGATCCTACAGAGTGTTCAAACTACAGGCCCATCAGCCTCATTGGGACAGATATTAAGCTCTATTTTAAAATCTACGCCTAGAACGCTTTACTGAGAAGCAGTGTTAGGGAAGTTACTTTTAAAAAGTAGTGTTTTGTCGTTACTCGTTACTTCTTAAAAAAGTAATCCGTTACTTTACTTAGTTACCCCCTATGGAAAGTAACGTTTTACTTTACTCGTTACTTTTACATTACTTTTAAAAGCAGGCGTCTCTGGAAGAGACTGAAGTTAATTATACAAAAACTATCTTTGACCATAAAGCCATCTCTGGTTTATCAGTGAAGTGTCTGAACTCCACTGCAGGACTGGATTCTCTACTCACAGAGTAACGGCTGATTCATTATGAACTAGTCCAGCGCAGGTTGAATGCACATCGGCAGGTCATCGGCGTTACACAGTGTTAGTGTATGTAATGTCTGTATCGACTTGTGCAGCCACGATGGTCGTAGACACATGCAGCCTCTTTTCTGGAAATCCTTGCGTGTCCGTGCAACCGACACAAATCCACAGCGGTCCGCTGTGTGTATGTATGAGGCCATCTCCACCGCGTCCATCTGTGAGGTTGTCGGCTTTGTGTCTGCCTGGTTCAGAGCGCCGTCCAGCAAAAAGCCACGAAGCTTAAAACGCTCTCAAAAGTTAGCTTTGGCTCTGCTACCAGCCTCTGTCACATCCCGTGTGGAGCTTGTGAGCGCAGCTGAGAAGGCAGTGTCGCTGTCAAATCTGTCCCTGGGAAAAGTAACGTTGCGCCAAATTGAAAAAGGAACTACGTTTCGTTACCAAATTTTCAGTAGTAGCGTGTTACACTACTTTTTACCCGAAAAAGTAGACGTTACTGTACCCAACACTGTTGAGAAGCTAGTCCACCCCGACCAATCAGGGTTTATATCAAAGCGCCACGCTGCAGACAATACACTTATTCCATGTAATAGAAGAAGCCAAAAACCTTCCAACAACGGCAGCAGTTTTATCAGTGGACGTGGAAAAAGCTTTCGACCGCCTAGAGTGGAACTACTTGTGGCAAATAATGGAGAGGCTTGGTTTGGGTGCCAAATTCATTGACATGGTGCTTACTTTATTTGTGAATCCCACGGCCATAGTCTCAACCAATGGTCTGCATTCACAGCCATTCCCCGTCACACGGGGCTCGCGACAGGGATGCCCGCTATTTCCCATGCTATTTGCGATCTCTCTTGAACCGTTAGCCCAAGCCATAAGGCAAAATAAAATATGTAATGTCCAGATTAAATCCAATAGCAACTCAATATCGTTATTTGCAGATGATGTTTTGCTGTACATCTCTGACCTTGAGGACTCTGTCCCAAAAATTCTTAAGATCTTTAACGAATTTGGCTCAATCTCCAGCTATAAAATCAACTGGAATAAATCTAATCTTCTTCTGTTGAACAACAGACAGGTGACATCAGCTATTAATGATACAATACCAACCCAAAGCAAAATTACATATTTGGGCATCACCATTCATGCATCACTACAGCGAGTTATCCAGGACAACTATGAAACTATACTAAGTAGTGTTCAAAGAGATCTGGCCAATTGGTCTGCGCTGCCAGCATTGCTATGCTCCAGGATTGCTGTCGTTAAAATGAACATAGTTACTCGTGTGAATTTCTTAAGTACAATGATCCCCTTACCCCCACCAATACATTTCTGGAAGAAACTTGATACCGTAATGCTGCAGTATATTTGGAATAATAAACAACCTAGGCTAAAATACTCGACCCTGCAACGTACCACAAACACGGGAGGCCTGGCCCTCCCCAACCTTAAAGTTTACCACAGAGCTTTTCAGCTACAGTCCCTCAGAGTGTGGATGGACCCCTCATCTACAGTCCCATGGAGAGAAATAGAGCAAAACCTCACTGGAAGTCTAAGACTGCAAGACCTTGACTTTACAAGTGTGTGTTCAAAAAAGTGTATGCTAGCCTATGGCCCTATTATCACCGACACATTGACCAACTTTAAACAGATCAAGGAACAACTACGCTACACCAATAAGTGGCATTTGAACACCCCAATTTGGCACAACATACACTTAATGTCTGGTAACAAACCTTTTGTTTATAACCAGTGGAGTGATAGAGGTATTTATACTCTAGACCAGCTATTCAATGATGAAGGTATGTTAAGTTTTGAAGACATGAGAGCTAGCTTTGAGGTCCCTAGGACATCCTTCTTCCTTTATCTTCGCTTAAGATCAGCCCTAAAATGTTATGGAGTACAATGGGGAAACAGTCTTGAGATGCACCCAATCATTAAATGGCTTGTTGATTCTCCGGTGAGAGGATTAGTGTCCAGGATTTATGCTAAACTGATGGAAGTGTCTGTAGGATAACTCCCAATAGTAAAGAAATGGGAGCGAGAGCTAAGCCCAGAGGGGAACATAATTAATTGGGAGACAGTTTGGGACAACATTTCCCACTGTTCCAAGAACCCAAATCACCAGCAGATCCACTTCAACATATGTCATAGGACATACTGGACTCCTCAGAAGAGATAAGTCTCTAAAGTCATTCCAACTCCCTATTGCACGTTCTGTCAACTTGAACAAACTGGAACATCAATAATATCTGATGTGATAGGATGACGTATTCCTACTGACCCGATTGTTTTGTTACTTAATGATGACTTTAAATTACACCTACTTGGGAGACAGAAGACAGTTTGGCTAGCCGGATCAACCGCAACCAAGAAAATGATAGCTCCCCCCCCCCACTCGCTTTGTAGAAAACAGTGGTTGGTGTATTTTCTAGACATAGTTATGCTTGCGCTCTCTACAGCAAGGATTAACAAAGCCAAATCATCAACTATAGACCTATTGAAAAACGCAGCAGCACAAGTATCAGTCCTAATGACCTCAGCATCACAGGAATTAGAGGAAAGTGACTAGGCAAGGTGTGATTCCGGTTTCCTGTTTGTTTGTTTTTCTTTCTTTCCTCGAGACCGCAGAGGGTGGGGGGTGGGAGAGGGTTGTTGTTCTTGTTCAATTGTGTTTGTCTGTTCTATATGTTCAAAAATATAAAAAAAAAAAAAAAAAAACAATAAAAAAGTTATTCTTAAAAAAAGCAAAAAGGATTCAGCGCCATGTCGATGCATCTTCAGAAATAAACTGAGGAAATTCAACAAAGGAAATTCTTACCTTGAGAATGCACTTACAGTGAGGTGCAAGGTGTAAGTCAGTGCAACACCATCAACACTAACATGTTCTTTATGCTGCAATAACTACATTTTATTTCAAACCCAAATGAGGGCAGCAATTATCCTCTGCTGGCAACTGAGCAGTTTAGAGTTTAGTAATATACACTTTGCACAAGGGAACCATGAAGAAGGGTTGTGCACTAGGTAGTCTCGCTTTTCCAGACCATGCACGCGCTGCGGAGCGGAGGAGGGGCTGGCTAGTCCACACAGCACTGACGTGCTCTGGTTATTGGCATTTCTTTAAACCAATCACAATAGTCATGGGCAGCGCTAAGCTCCGCACAGAGCCGCTGTAAATTAGTTGTGAGAGAGATAACTCAGATTTGACAGACAGTGTAGCTAGCTGTCTCAATTTATCCTGCAGAGGTCTGAGGAGCAGTCAACCATAGTCCTCCAACTTCAAAATTACAACACAAAGAAAGCGTAAGGAAATACATGCATCTGGTGGAATTTCCTGCGGCCCGGGAGCAATCCCAGAAGTGGAACGTCAAGGATATAGACTACGCGCTAGTTAACTTTCACCATCTAAGTTTTTGTCTGGAATCCAAACCTCCTTCTGTTTACAAGGCTGATTCCCAAAACTCTGAGTCTCCATCGCAATTATCAATAATGGATCCAAAAGATTTTATCAGTGAGGTCCTAATGTGTTCTTGTAACCACCCAGAAAGTCAACGACCACTCTAGTTACAAAAAAACACATTTATTGTCTAGATATTTCAATCATTTTAGATTAGCAAGCATTAAGACCATTAAGTATTTCTCCTGATTAGAAGTGTTCCATGTAAAAGACGTACAAAAACAGTTTGTTATTTCTAAAGCATGTCATGTAAGAAAAAAACATATATACATTTTTACAAACATTCAACAAACAAAAATAGAGTTAAAAAAAAAAAAAAAACTAAGCACAAGGTCATGAAATTAATGAGTTTAAAATGGCTGAAACTGACTGACTCCTTCCTGAAGCTGAAATACAACTGCACCTTTCTCTGGAAGACTATCTTGACAAATAATTGAATCTTGCTTGTAGTCTTAAATCTTCTGTAAAGTGAAAAGACAACATGACACAGTTGTACTTTGAAGGCAATTTCACAAATGTTCCACTTTTAAGGATATTAGCAGAAACAAGTAACAGTATTAAAAAAAAAAAAAAAAAAAAAAAAGGCAATTCTGTTAAGATGTTTCTTTAGGGTTTCTTTAGTAGAAATGATTTTCACTTGTTTAAACACAAGGTTAATTTACTTGTCAACATGATCTTTTTAGAAGTATAGTTGGTCCCTGTTTATGAAGCGTGATTAACCACCCATACAGTAAGACATCATGTGTTTCAAAGAGTGATGAAGGCAGGGGCTGGGTGAATTTACAATGGTGAAGACAGTAATCAAAAACTGTTATTTTTATTTCAAATTAAGGAGTTACCCCTTAATTTAATTTGAGGCTATTCTTTTTAATCCTTATGACCTCAACCAATCAACTTATTGTAAAAGAGACCGTATCAAAGAGGCTATTTGTAAATCTGAAGCTTTATCTAGCTGACCAATTATCACCACTGAGTTTCTGTTGTTCTACGTTCAGGTCAATTTAGTAATAGTGTGAGTAAAGGTGGAGCTCAATCAACATGTGCAGCTGATGACACACACACTGTGGCTCAAGTATATAGCGTAAGGGCTATAAAGTTAACAGAAGAAATTACAGCATGAAGGCTTATGTTGCTTGTGGAGCACATCCATGTGAAAAATATAAGTGGGGAAAAAATCTGTTGAAACAGATACACTAGAAAAGGAAGATCAATGGAATTTGAGGATTAATTCAATCCCTGAAATTTTTTTACCCTTCAGGTTTTCACCAATTGATCTTACAAGCAGGATCACAAAAAATAGGAGGGAAAAAACGGTCTGAGAGTTAAGCCCTCTGTAACAACAATTAAAAGTATATTCTCCTGCTCTGGAAACTTATTTGTTTTGGTGAATATTGTTCTCCAAAGTCAAGAATACTTTCTGGCTTCATCTGAAATGGGTAGGAATTATGAAAACAACTTTGCTTCATAAAGATCAAACTAACCCACACAGAAATCAACAACAGCATGATGCTAGACAAGTCAACATGGTCTTCAGTGTGTTTAAAACTGTTATTATGTGTGTGTACTAAGCATGTAGGTGGACAGCTACCACTACAGTGCAGTTTCGTGAGGATAGGACTCACTGTTAACAGAAAAGGTACTTTTCAGACAGTGTAGGCGTATCAGAACAGCAAGCTGAGGTTCTAAGGTCAAAGAGTTAGAGCTGAGAGATCAACAGGCTGTGAGCATTGTCTGTCTGCAACAAACCAACATGTTTTGCATTCACTGTCCTCCGTCTCTCCATTATTTTGTCAGTTTCTGTCCACATTCTGCTCTTTCCGCCTGCCATTTGTTTACATAATCAACCATCTGGTTTGAGTGTTCGTTCTAGGGTCTCTGCCCATGGTCCTGACACTGAATCAAACATGTTTTTAAATCTGATATTCAGCCCTGTGTTCTGCAGAAGAGCTGGTCCCAGTCAAAACAATGCAGTGCCCCATTTGGTTCAGTCATTGTCTGGTCCCTGTAACTGATCCCAGTGCAGTCCGTAGCAACAAGCAGTTGAGACAACATCCAAATAGGTCCTCTCCTATTAAACATCCAGCTGCTCCAGTTAATTCCCCACTGAAATGGAGTCATCTCTACAGGCACAACAGATATGTGCATGTAAAATGTCCGTCTCCTTTATGTGTCTCCTCGGCAGATGTAACAGAAATAAGAATGTGCCATCAAGGTCACTCTTGTTTGCGATTTCTCGCTCCACTTGAAAATGTCTAGAAACATATCTGGTGTGTGGCAAAGAGCAACTGTCCCAGCCTTCTTTCCATAGATTTAGTAGATGACCTCGTAAACAGTGGCCTTCTTGTCCCCAGAACCAGTGACGATGTATTTGTCATCCACAGATATGTCACAGCTTAACACAGAGGATGATTCTTTAGACTGAAGAGAAAGAAAGAGATGTAGAATAAGGAAAAAAAAGTTAGTCACAAAGACAAAGAACACGTCACTGCTTCTGTGTGTGCGATAGAGTACTTAAAGTTTTAAAACTATGCTCTTAGAAAATATAATTGTGTCTGGTGCTCTCATTCCAATCAATATTACTGAATGATTAATAAGATAGAGTAGCGATAACATGTTTGATGATGTTGTCACAGAGATGCATGCTGATGTAGCAAATGAGACAGGATGCGTTTCCACACTAAAAGCAATAGTTCACTGCATATTCCAACAGCAGACATGTTTGCAACTTTCACATTTCATTAAAACTTTAATTCTACAGCAGAGAATGCTCTTTTTGAGGACAACACCATAACAATGTCATGGTTTCCAGTCATTGCACTGATGCAATTTTGTGCTTTTGGAAATGTTATTATCTATGTGAATTATGAATGTAGTGATCGGTTGTCCCAACCTGGAATATGCTGGCTCCATAGGGTGTTCTCCATGCATTTAGTAAGTTATCCTTTCCTGTGCTCACAAACCATTTACCTGGGTAGAGAAACGCACACAAACACACCCACAATAAGCAACCTCAGGGTAAAACAAAAGGGTAGATAATGACATCATTGACAAGATATGATTACACTGTGAAAAAGAAAACCCCCTTTGTAGAACAGAATAGATTACCAATTATCTGCCTACTTCTATGCTGTTCTATCTAATAAAGAATCAAATGCCCCAAGCAATCCTACTAAGGTAGAACTAAGTTCTAGCACCCATTTAAACCAATCATTTTTAAGGGGTTGGTTCTAAGATAGACAGTAGAACGGGCAAAACTGGAAAATGAGTGAAAGGAGGACTAAATTGGCCGAGATCTAGACAGCCAGTTGCTTACCACAATAGGCAAACTGCAGGGAGAGTACACAGCTTTCATGTAGATGAAGCTGATATTTGTCAGGCTTGGTGACGTGAAGGACCTCAACGTTGCTGCTCTCCATTCCCACAGCAAGCCACTCTCCGGTCGGACAGTAGCCAAGAGAGAAGATCTGGACAGAAGAGACAGGAAATATTACATTTGACCAGCTGCTAAAATGTAATTGTCTTTCTGGGGATGCTACTTTTAATACAAAGTTTTCCAAGGTTAGTAAATGATCACTGTTGATAAAAGTGTGTACCTGTGATGTAAAGTCATGCTGCTGCAGCTGCCGTCCTTCTCTAAGATCCCAGGAGCGGACAGTGTTATCGAGGCCTCCGGTCCACAGCTTAGTGCCATCATTGGAGATGTCAATACAGCTGGCTCCATCTGTGTGGCCCTGGAACTGCCTGCAGGATACACACAAAGAGAGATATGTTAAAGGTCCCATGGCATGAAAATTTCACTTTGAGCTTTTTTAACATTAATGTGAGTTCCCCCAGCCTGCCTATGGTCCCCCAGTGGCTAGAAATGGTGATAGATGTAAACCGAGCCCTGGGTATCCTGCTCTGCCTTTGAGAAAATGAAAGCTCAGATGGGCCGATCTGGAATCTCCTCCTTATGAGCTCATAAGGAGCAAGGTTACATCCCCTTTCTCTGCTTTGCCCACCAGAGAATTTGGCCCACCCATGAGAGAGAGACATCATGGCTTTCAAACAAGCAAAGTGGCAGTTGGTGAAGGCCACACCCCCACTCTCTACCTTGCCCCCCCCCCCCTCTGTGTGATAATATTATACAGTGGGTATGCTATGGTGCAGCTACAGACACAGAAATGGTACATCCTAAGGAAAGCTCATTGTAGGACTGGCTCTAGTGGCTGTAAATCTGCATCAAGGCTGAATTTCGAGAAAGAGACTTCAGATACAGTATTAGGGGACCACTAAGGTGGTCTTTGGATAAAAGCATCCAAAGAGCACCATGTCATGGGACCTTTAAAACAAAGACACGCTATCACCCTAGCATCAGAGGTTGCACGGGCAGTTGGTTTGCGTCACAGACTACCAAAATGTGAAGTTCTTTCAATATTTCTCATCAGCAGCCACTCTTATTACATATCATTGCTAATTATTCTGCCGCTTGGCGATACAACTTGTAATTCTAAAGGTTAAATCAGCCAGGGCTGAGAGTCTGCTGATAAGGCAGGTCAATACTGTAGTGGAAAGGTGGTTAGAGAAGACACTGAAAATAAGCAAACTCTCAAATGTTCCTTCTGTCTATGTACACCAAGGTCTCTCTTACCTAACGAGTGTCTGGTTGTGTAAATCCCAGACTGCGATGTTTCCATCGCTGCAGCAAGAGAAGCAGACCTTGGAGTCCGGGCTGATGGCCAGAGCGTAACACGCTGGTGCTGATGATGTTAACTCTGCCTTAATCCTGGGAGTAGGCGTGGCCAAATCCCAGATTGACAGCGTGCTCGCCTCGCCTCCCACAATCAGCGTCCGACCATCAGGAAGGAGACGACAGGAGCGGATGTAGTTGTCTCGGTTCTGATGTGGCACACACACAAAACATATTTAATGTTTTGTATATATACATTACTTCTATGTGACTAATATCACACACATATCTTTCTTGTCTCTTTTTCAGACATGCACCATGAATGTGGAAAATTATGGTTTTTAATAGTTTTGATAAACCGTTAATACAACACATATCTCTCAAACCCAAAAAGGACACTTTGAACTGTATGCCCACCCCACCACCTCACTCACCAGACAGTCCAGCTGCGACACTGGGCTCTTGTTTCCTGGGTGACTAATGTCCCAGACCTTGACGCAACCCTTCCCTCCTGTGTAAACGTGTCGGGTGGGGTTACTGATGGTAACAGCGCACACCACCTCTCCATGGTTCAGTGTGTTGATCTGACGGGCGTGGCGAGGAATCCCTGGGCCCACCAAAGCATCCGGGGGGAACGGTACCGGCTGCATCTGTCCGTCGGCCGCCACGTGAAAAGAATAAGCACTGATGACAGAAAGAAGGCGGAGAAGGAGGATAAACGGTTAAACATGGCGGAAAAGATGACATAAGAGAAGGACAGAATACAGAAAGATGGGAGAATTGATGGGAGAAATTATTGAAATAATTTCTTATATCAGCTGTTCCATGGGGCAATTCAGGCAATCAGTCCTCAAACATACAGGCAGCCGCAAAACACACTTACGGTTTGCCACCTGGGATTCCTGTCAGACTGGGAGGCATTCCAGGAACTCGCATATGAGGATGAGGATCAAAACCAACCTTGAGAAGAAAACAGACATTTCATGAGCACATTGCATACAACACATACATGGACATCGGCAAAATGCACACAAGTCAAAATTAACCAGTGGAACAGAACACACACACTCTTCAGCACAAAGCAAATGCACTCTTCAGCACACAACCTCTGAATCTGAAAGCAGAGTTTAAGAGTGAAAGGCAGCGCTGTCAGGGGTCTCTCTCTCTCTCTCTCGTGTTGTCCAGACACAGACACGAGTCTACTAAACCTATTTAAACAGTGTACTAAACACTATGCAAATACAGCCAAGAGTGATGAGGTGATTGAAGGTAATGCACACTAGCATACCCACTGTATAATACTATCACACAGAGGTGACAAATACAGCTGTGCAACTATTTACACTTTGCAGTATAACATTTACAGTACTTATGAAAAGTATTCACACCGCTTCATTCCTGATCTTTTATTCCTTTAAAACCTTGATTTACAGCAGAGGCAATTCTGTTTTTCAACACTGATCAACAGCAAAAATAAGTGAGTTCAAGGCTAGATGGAGATCTATCCAAGGTGTGACCAGTGATTTTAATTTAAATATATGCAAGGTGCAACCGTTGAAACTAGTGCAACTGTCACTTTCCTGATACACTGAAGACAAAAGATCAATCAACCAGCAGCAAAGTTACTAAAAAGTTTGAATCAGGGAATGTATGCAAGAAAATCTCCAACACACTGAATATGTCCTCAGAGTAGTGTAAGGTCAAACATAAAAAAATGGAAAGAATATGCTGTTGTACAGCTGTAAATCTGCCTGGGGCAGGTTACAGGATTTCATGGCCGAGTTGTGAGCACTGTGCATACAACAACTGTTGCCCGAGTGCCTCAGGGAGAACAGCAAAGAGGAAGCCGCTATTATGAAGGCAGCAGAAGCTCGGTTCTCTTTACTTGCATTCACCGTGCAACTGCACAGAGCCTGAGAAGTTCTACAAAGAAGAATGGTATAAAACAATTGAGCGTCCAGATGTGTAAACCTTGTATCTGGAGTTCCTGCCAAGAGGCTCTACTAAATACGGAATCATTTTGTTTCATATTTGTACTTAATTTCGATCGTTTGGATCATGTGTTTTCACTTCGATATTTCTGTTGATCCGGGTAAACTATTCCTAATTAAATCCACTGTGATTTAATATTAACATAATAAAATAGGAAAAAGACAGAGTGGTCAAACGTTTTATGTGCAATGTGTATCACCAATTAGTAATAAATATATATAAAGAAAACTAAAACAAACATCTTACATACGGAAAACGGTTTATGTTGATTTGATATTTAGCAAAGGCTTTCTCTTTTTTTTGAGACAACAAATACACACACACACACACACACACACACACACACACACACACACACACACACACACACACACACACACACACACACACACACACACACACACACACACACACACACACACACACACACACACACACACACACACACACACACACACACACACACACACACACACACACACACACACACACACACACACACACACACACGCACACGCACGATATTTGGGGTTTGGCCGAATACCGAATCCTACTCCCATCCTCAGTCCATTAACACAGTAAACACATTAATGAAGTAAACAACGCCCACAGCCTCTAAACTAGTTAAATGTAACAACTTAATGTTGAATTCACACGCTCTTTTCACATTGTAGGAAAGCACATCGCTATCGCCAGATGAGTGACCATTTTGTTTGGCCGTTCGGTCGCTCTGCTCCCACTGTAGGGAGACTCATTTGCCGGGAGAGGCATTGTCTGGTTAACACAAGTTTTTAGCCATACCTGAAGTTGCTGCATTTTGGCTGCTGTCTGTAGATTCCTTCACGTACAACTTATAGTCTTTCGGATGTTTCATACGCAAATGTTTTAACAGCGGCGATGTTGTGTAATGTTTAGGGTCCTTGCCACCACGAGACAAATCAGCATTGCAAATTGAACGTGTAGCTCGACTTGAATCGCCTTCTTTTGACTGAAAGTACTGCCAAACAACACTTTTTCTGCTCAAGAGCGCCATTTTCACCTTCTCACAGCCTACTGCATTGAACGGTCCACCTACGTAAACACCTTCCCATAATCAATGGCGACGTCATTACGTCGACTTGCGTAGTGCAAGCGTAGGGTTTGGTTCGGTGGAAAACAATTCTAAGGACCCCGTCAAAAAGCCCAATGTTCGACCGAATCCAAATCCATCCCTAAATGTCACTTTACTAAAACACAGGTCACCCTTTTCCACTCACCATGGGTGAACGGCCGTACGCAGCCACAGCAGCCGCGGCAGCAACACTCATCTGAGGTGACATGTTGTGGAGTCCAGCAGCATAGGCCGCAGCTCCGGCTGCACCTGCCAGCTCCCCGTTCATCCCTGCTGCGTGGGGCAACATACCAAATGCACCCGGGTATGGGCCTGGTACAGCCAGGGGGGTCCGCAAACCTGCAGCTGAGGAGGAAAGAGTACGGCACATAAAAAGCTGGTAACAACTTAGAAAGCCTTCAAGTTCAAAATCCCTTAAATATCTAAGAGTACAAGCCTTGATCCCTACAGACGTATCATTACCACACACTCATCTGGTATTTCCAGTAACCCTCGATTCGAATTCTGTCTTTCTCTGTGATACAAAGTTAAGTCAAGCATAAGCAAACAGAGATTTCGAACCGAAACTGCGTTTGCTGGCAAACACAACTTATTGTCCTCTGGCAAAGATTAGCATAACCTATCATACATTTAATTTACAAATGTTTCTGAACATACTGGCTGGATGTGGTATCTCCATGGACGGGGGTTTTGAGAGACTGGGCCGGATCCCAGGAGTGGAGCTCGGACCAGGGGTGGAGTCACCTCTAGGTGTGGGTGTGCTTGACTTTAGTCCAGGTGTGCCTGCCTTGTCTCGCTGCCAGAGAGAGAGGGGGAGAGAGAGAGAGGGGGGGGGGAGGGAGAGAGAGAGAGAGAGAGGGGGGGGGGAGGGAGAGAGAGAGAGAGAGAGAGAGAGAGAGAGAGAGAGAGAGAGAGAGAGAGAGAGAGAGAGACTTTAGAAATATAAAAGAGATGAAAATACTGGACCTACTATCAACTGATCTGTATACCTGCTCTAGCCAACCATATGCTGAAACAATTGTGTCTTGTCCATCCCTACCATTGTCATCTCTTTGGACTTAAGGGAAGAAGAGCTGGCCGATGATGCAGTAGAAGCTGGACTACAGGGGTCTTTCTTGAGAAGACGGGATTTATCCAGGCCATTTTCTCTAGGGGAGGGGAGAGGCGTGCCACGAGGGGAGGCTGGATCCTGGTGGAGGGACAAGGATTCAGTTAACTACCTGAGAACAAAAGCACTGCACAAAAGTGATGTTGATATTTTCCTGAATGGAAGATTGCAGTCCCATGGACAACTATGGATATAATGTGGTTCATTTAAAAAGGAACCATCCCCCACACACTACTGTGACACTTGTTAATTTATAAATCCATCCCACAGGAAACAACAACAATCATCACAACTATGAACAAACAACAAAAAGATATCAAAACATACTGACCTCATTTGAGACATCCACCACTAAATTATCATCGCTTTTCTCCCCGTCGCTGTCCTGCAAACCAAGACAATTAGTTAGCACACCATTAAATATTCTGCACTTCCTGGGCGGCCTCTAGCTCACCCAGTAAGAGCGTTCGCCCCATGTTGGCTGAGTCCTTTGCAGCGGCGGGGGTTCGAATCTGACCTGCTGCCCTTTGCTGCATGTCATCCCCCATCTCTCTCCCCCTTTCATGTCTATCCACTGTCACTTGTAATAAAAAGGGAAAAGCCCCAAAAAATAATCTTATATATCTTAATATTATTCTGCCTGATCAACAGAAAATTGGCACATATGTCCTTTACTTTGGTTCACTGAAAAACAGGCTGTTAGAAGGAACTTGCATGTAAATATTCAAGTGGAAATGAATACCAAACTGCAACATCACTCTTAACATTTAATGTGTGGCTATGATACATGTACAAACACTAAAATGCATGTGCACGTGAACAGACAAATTATAAATGATTTTTTCCCACATTGCACAAACAAACACAGTCAGTAGAACCATTTCTTACATAGTGGCTAGAGTCCTTGTCATCCACCTTGCGTTTCTTGGTGTCATTTGAAAACTCCGGTCCATTGCGTCGCTTATCTGAGTTCCTAAGACTTTCTGTCAGCAATGAGTTACTCTGCAGAGGAAAGCAGAAAGGAGTAAAAGGAGAACAGAGGGAAGAGAGATTAAAGAAAAATATAGGTAGTGTAGGAAGAAAATAGGAAAAAAGAAAAAGGACAGTTTGGTGGACAGAGACAGAAAAAGATAAAAAAAAAAAAAAAAAAAAAAGAAAAAAAGGATTTACAGATATTAGACAATTTTGCCATTCATAGTTCAGATTGTGCTTTGTCATGTGTGCATTCTGCATGAGATCAGTAAACCGTCAGATCCATCTACCACTAATTACAACAGCTTTTCAGCTATGTGTAGACCAGGTTAGAAAAACAGACTCTTACTTGCAAATAGGTTAAAAGTTCACAGAAGCATGATTTAAGCAGTATTAACACTTTAACAGCAACCTCTTTTCTCACCAGTCACAGCCACACACAAACACACGCCTCTGAAGTTGATGATTACATTAAGAGGCTCTTAAAATCTATCAGTGCTCCCTCTCCTGGCTCTGACAAACTGCAGTGTGTGTGTGTGTGTGTGTGTGTGTGTGTGTGTGTGTGTGTGTGTGTGTGTGTGTGTGTGTGTGTGTGTGTGTGTGTGTGTGTGTGTGTGTGTGTGTGTATTGCTTGTGTCCCTCTGTGTCCCAAACCTACACACACAGAGAGCTGCCCCCCCTCTGGCCTCCTGACCAACGGATCCTATTGTTAATGGATTAAAGCTTCATGTTGAGTCCATTATAGTCTCAGCCTGTCAATGAAATGTGCATCCAACATACACAAACACGCATGCGCGTGCACACATCTAGCGAGCGAGCGCTTGAGCTTTGAGGGGAGAAAGGGTAAATGAAGGAGGAATAGCTAAGAGAGGAGGGTGAGAAAAAAAATGGGAAAGGGAGGGGATGAGATTAGAGGACAGAGAGGATGGAGGGAGAGTGTGGAGGATAAGAAAGGGTGACAAGAGGGGGGCGGGGGGGGGTGAAAATCTGTATTCTGCCAAAGGCCCCTTCCTTCACGCCCTCCCCTCTTCCTACCTCCCTCCATCTCCCCTCCAATCCCCCTTTATTGAAAGGTTTTAGTGAGCTGAGCACAGGAGCACTGACCCGCAAAACATAAGCAATTTCCCCCCTCCGTCTCTCCCCTGCTCGCTTTTAGCATGGTCTTACACACACACACACACACACAGTGTCATATGACTGCTGCCCCCCTCTCTCCCCTCCTTTTCCCAAGCCCTCCCCTCTCAGTGGTGGTGATATTAAACACAATGAGAGTCTTTAAGCGCGGGATCAGGGGCAGTGGGAGGAGGGGGGTAATCTGCTCACTGAGGTGTTAAATAGGCACAACAATGCAGGCTAGGCTGGAGGAGTGAGTGTGTGCGTGCGTGCGCGTCCATGCTAAAAAGCTCATTTGAAGGAGAAAAGAAACCTAACAGTCCAGAGCCGATCTAGGACAGAACTAAACTGGCAGGCCAAAGCGCCACACACACACACACACACACACACACACACGGTACATGTATTCGTATTGAACCGAAACGGTACGGGCGTTTCGGTACATGAATTTACATGGAGAATACATGGTATAAAAATAAATAAAACTAGCGTGCAAATGAATTAATGTAATGTAGAACTACTGTTACATATGCGTTTCTTAGGGACACCTAATCTGTAGCCCCGCCTTAGCTCTGAAGCTCCGCCTACATGTCGAGTCGGTCCAGTGAGGCCACACGAAGCAAACTAGTCCCTTATTTTGTTCCAGATGGAGTCTGGAGATGATGTGTGGTAACCTACTTATTGTTTACATCTTACTTTACACGCTTCAGGCTGTTGCAGCTAGCTCAGGGGAGAGACTGGATGACACTAGGTCGTACAGCCTGAGACATGCACAATAAAAAAAAAAAAATCTCTCTCTCTCTCTCTCTCTCTCTCTCTCTCTCTCTCTCTCTCTCTCTCTCTCTCTCTCTCTCTCTCTCTCTCTCTCTCTCTCTCTCTCTCTCTCTCTCTCTCTCTCTCTCTCTCTCTCTCTCTCTCTCTCTCTCTCTCTCTCTCTCTCTCTCTCTCTCTCTCTCTCTCTCTCTCTCTCTCTCTCTCTCTCTCTCTCAAACAGAGGTAAAAAAAATAACAGCAAGGAATTTTATGCATAATGACATGGTGAAATGACCTTTACTGTTCCCAGAGGAAAAAGTGGGTCACTGCAGCAGCTATAAAAGTAATAACATTAACATGAAAAATGAGCCTGCCTCAACAACAGGTGCAGTTTACCTGATATATAAGTAAGTTGCAGGTCTTAGTTTTAATGTGGATAAATGTGCTGTGATTCTTTGGATACTGTATTTTCAGTAAAATACTATTGCATGTGAGATAATACAATGGTTGGCCCAACATTTCACAGCAGGGAATGCAACTTGCATCTAAGAACAAAGTCAAATGTCCCAAAACCAAACTAGCCCTTTAAGAGAGATAATAAAATAAACTGAGTGGTTTTTCATAACTGTAAACACTACTGTAGAAAGAGGAAGTACTTACTGTGCCGGGCTCTCGCTCTATTGCCATTGGAAATGCGTACATGTGGTTGAGGTCATAGAGTTGGGTGTTCAGCAGAGCAGAAAACGGAAAAAATATGAAAGGAAGCCGAATGAGTTACAAATGAGAAATGTATACATTTTGTTTATTGTTTGTTTACATTTATAAATAAGAATCTAAAGTTCACACAGAAAAACTGACTCGGAAGCAGGCCAAACAATTAAGGGCCACCATTTAGAAAAAGGAAAAACTAATAATGATGAGTATAGTGAAAATAAATACCAGTATTTTTTCAGAAATATCCATATAATTCAAATTGCAGTTTTAAATGGATGTTGGCTTTAAAGTGAATTGTATTTGATCATTTTGTTATTCACAAACTTCCGGGCCAGCCACCACTTTCTATTTCAAGTGGTGTTTCTGTTGTGGCGAGTGTGTTTGTTCACCTCTCAGGTGCTCAGGTCCTGAAGGGTGCGAGTCTGGTCCAGACATGTGGACCTTTTTATCTCCACCATCTTTTCCCAACATGTGGGGAGGAATAGCACCAAGTGCTCCTGATAGAGCCAGGAGACCAGCTGAACCACCTAGCTGAGAGGGGGGGAGGCCGGCAGGGTGAGGGGTGAGGGGCACAGGGGCACCACCATGGTTATGGGATAGGTGCTGCTGCTTAGAGACAGGGAGAAAACACAAGAAAGAAAGGGGTGGTTAGTTGAAAAAATGTTTCAGTGATGCTACAACACACAGTTTAGCCTTCTTGAGGTGTTGTAAGCCTAAAGCTGGCAATATACCCCAGACAAAAAAAAAATACAAAAACAGAGCAGTGCATTTTTGATTTAGGACTAAAAAGATGAGATGTTGAACTAACTTGACGTAGTCAAAAATAGGGCTGTGTAATTAATAAAAATGTTTTAATCATGATTACGATTTTGGTTCCTAACGATCACATAGAGTAATCGAGGAAAACTATCATTTTGCACATTACGCAGTGTTTCCGCTATATACATTCGGTCCACCGAACATGTGGTGAAGTCGTAGTTACACGACTCTGCAGAGCCGTCTGCTCCACTGTACTTCGAGAACAGTCATCCGCTCTCTCTCCCCTTTGAGTGTGAGCAACTGAACAGTGACAGGACGACATCACTCGCGATTCAAAGTCATGAATCGCGACAACCAAATAAATAGCACGACAAAAGCCTCGACAGCTAATTTACCATGAAATATGACAGCTACAGTCGCTTGGAAAATAGAGTTATGGGTACTGAATTTGATGTATTTACTGTTCATCAGACCCCAACTGAGACAAAAGGTTAACGTTAGCACATCCTTCGGTCCCGCTGCCTTTGACTCCCCGCTGCAGGAGACGTTTTATTCCACAGACACGCTTTATTCACTTACTGTTTAAAACGTTTTCCAGGTTAGTAGGGATGCATACAGCTCAAAACCACATTGAAAAAAAAAAAAAAAAAAAAAAAAACGTAGTGTTCCTTCAGCATTTTGTTTTGTTGCTAAACTGTATGAAAAATGAGGGTTGATGTTAAATCACCGGTTTCACGTAACGTTATTGTTCATATTTTGGCACAATGTTTAGTAATGCAATAGTAGTGGTTATAGTGAGTGAAAATATGATGTGAGATGCACTTTGCTGAACAGACTCACAGTAGTGAAACAGATTTTATTCTGATCCAAAAAAGGACACCATATCCTGGAATGTAATTGTAAGATATATGATGCTTTTAGAAACGATTGCAAATAATCCCCCCTCACCCCCCCCCAAAAAAAGGTTAATGAGCAATCGTGTTAAATAATCGTGATCGAGCAGCCCTAGTCAAAAATGCTGCCTTAGTGCTAAGCATTGATGCCTGACACCAAAAACTCAAGTGTCAGTGAATGAAACTGAGCCATCAATAGGTAAAAATCAATAGCACTCGGTGACCTAATCAATAGAGATTTATGGCCCTATTGGAGTCTTCAACAGATGGGACAGTTTCTTCAGTGTCTCAGTTTACACCACCTCAACAAGCTGCTGCAGTCTACAAGGCGGTGAACACCACCTCTCCCACTACACAAGGGCTCACACAAACACACCCTCCTCCCTCTGGGGTCAAACACTGAACAATACTGACAGCTGGGATCACAGCCCAGAGCCCGAGGATGTGGTGGGAGAAGCAGGGGGGAGGGAGACAGGGAGGAAAAGGAGGAATGACGGAGAAGTGGAGGGGCAGGGGGGAGAGCTGAGAGCCCCAGCTGCTGCCTGCACTGTCAGGTCTTGTGAAGGAGTGAAGCGGCTGAGGAGAGAAGGAGAGAAGAGGGTCGGAGAGAGAGTTTGGCTGGCAGCCCTGCTCTCTCTTTCACACCAAATCAGGCGCTCGTCTGAGCGTGAAATGCCTTTGTGTTCCAAAACATCATTATTGCCTCCTCAGACAGTAGCCGCGGGAATCCAAGCTCACTGATTCGCCACAGGGAGGGGAGGAGGAAGGAGGGAACGGAGAGGAGAAGGGGGGGCACAGGAGGCGACTCGGCAGGGGTGGAAGGAGTGCTGAAGGTCAAACCGACTTTTATCTCACCTAATTGACTAACCCACTCCTCCTCTGCTGAGCCCCCGCCTCCTCTTTTCCTTTCCATCCATCCTTCACTCTCTGCGTCCTGCCCCGATGAATGAAAGCAAGACAACGAAACACACACACACACACACACACACACACACACACACACACACACACACACACACACACACACACACACACACACACACACACACACACACACACACACACACACACACACACACACACACACACACACACGTTGGCTTGCCTGCCAAACAATCAAACACCCACACGTCACACTTGATCACACTAACATGCATACACACAGTTTAGATAAACAATGCAGGCACACACACTCTAGCTCAACCATCCTACCCTTGCCTGTTGTTTCCTGGGAATAACAGAAATGCACGCTCTGGTACACCCAAATGAACACACAAACATAAAAAAACACACACACATGGATACACAAACAGGACCCCCGATGGGAGTAAATGGAGGGGAAGTATTGGTGGAGGCAAGGGGAGCCCGGTTTGTCATGGGATGTTAGTGTGAGCTGGTGTGTGAGCACGTATGTGTATGTGTGTAGAGGTAGGGGCAACATGCTTCATTACACTCATTTAACTCACAAACGGGGTGAATGACAGGCTGGCGTGGGAGACGGGAGGAGTGGGTGAAGAGGGGAGTGTAAGGGCAACGCCGTGACACCCCCTCCCCCCCCTTTTACAAACACTGAAATCCTGCAATTAAGACTCAAACAGCAACTGCCAAATACACCCACCTCTCCCCCAACACACACACACACACACACACACGTGCTAAGCTAAAGCTATGAAGGACACCCCCCCCCAAAATCGCTTTTCCCACATTTCTCTTCAATTCAACCCCCTGGCCTCACCTCCCGCCAGTCAAGCCCCTATGGCTACTATAAAGCAGAGTATACTCAACTACCTCCCATCCCACCCACACAGTCACCACTAACAGCTCCACTCAGTCTCTCTTTTTACTTAGACATCACAGCTAAACTTCAAGCAAAAAGTTATTTTTTTTTTTTTTTTTTAACACTCACCGTGTCAATCCCTTTACAGCTCAGGTCTGAATAGCTGGCCATGCCCCCATCATTCATCATAGGCTGACGACATCTTTTCAATAAACGCCTCTCATCACACTTCCCTGCTGATTCATATCCTCTATACTCCACCGTGACAAAGATCAGTTCTATCAATCAGTTTTATTTCCAGACACATAGTCCATGAAAAACTAAACTATCTGCATCATGGGTTT
Source organism: Zingel zingel (assembly GCA_023566125.1). Classification (NCBI taxonomy): domain Eukaryota; kingdom Metazoa; phylum Chordata; class Actinopteri; order Perciformes; family Percidae; genus Zingel; species Zingel zingel. The sequence goes on along the minus strand of CM042314.1, from coordinate 19,429,620 downwards.
TGGTTTTATTTCATTGTCTTATCAACTCTTTCATATGTCATATGCCTGCAACGTTGAGTTTAGTTAAGTGATTCAATAATTGAAATAATCTCTTTAAAAGTCAGTCATATGCCTACAATGTAAACTTATATGTACAGGTGTATAAGTTTTAACACGAGTACCACAGTCAAGCTCTGGTAGCGATTTGGAAGGTTTCAAGTGAAAACCAGCAAAGAATGTTTGCTTAAAGAATTAATTTTACTTGGATGTAGTGTTTGAGTTAGGTCTTTGTTTCTGCAATGAATTCATTACTATGTAAACAAATAGTAAAATAACAAATGGTCCTCCCTGAAAGATTTTTCATTTGTGGCAGGCAAGCAGCATCGGAGAGGTTCAAATTAAACTATTGACAGATCAAAGTAGGAAAGGTTTTCCATCTCTGCCTTTAATATGTGGAGAAAGAAATGTATTTCTTATGGAAAGAATTAGATTTTTTAAAAGGCCGAAGAAGAGTACACACAGAAATGCGGAGACAGCTGATTTAGGTAAATAGTAAGTAAAAGAAATACATACTGTAGGTGGAAGGCCTGGCAGTCCACGTACCCCGATGACAGCATTTAGCTCTGCCATAGTCACCTGTTTGGCTCGCTCTACAGCTTGGACCACCTGCTGTTGATGCTGCAAAACACACAGACCAACACAATGTTGCCAAAGACCAAGAGTAAAAGGTTGATTTATCATAAAAGCTAGCAAAGACAACTACACATCAAAAGATGTTTTTATGTATGAGGTTTTTAAACCCAAAATAAAAATCTGTGTTAAAAAAAAAAAAAAAAAAAAAAAACAGTCTGTAGCAGGCCTGGGCAATCCCTTCTATTTTGGTTTCGTCTAATGGTAGTCACTCGACATCGTCGATAGGCAATATGATCGCCAGTCTGACAGGCAGGCTACATTGAACACTAGGATTTCCACTATAATTAATGAAACTGGCTACACCAGCTTGGCTGTCCTGCATCCAGCTTAGCAGTAAGAGTATTGTCTCATTACCAGTTGACGACGCTCTGTGTTGCTAATAGCGTCTTGCGTCGGTAGCTCAACCCAGTTCATTTGGTCATATTCTTTATTACAATGGCTTATTATCCGCTTCACATTTAAACTGACATTAGTACGCTCAAGCGCTCATAGGGCTCTTCTTTCAGCGGTTTTCTCGCTAGCCAAGAGTTTACACACTATTAAGATCTGTTAGCTACTTTACTGTAGCTTAGCCGTTAGCAATGGTTTCTCCCTCTCCTGCTATCCGTTGATCAGCGTGCCAAGTGTTTAGCTATTCCTCTGCCTTACTTCAAAGATAAATGAACATGTACTTCATGTAGTTTATTATTGGAAGCACAGCTCGATACCAGGGAAACTCAATCGTTAACGTTGGCTGCTGTAACTTAGCCCCCAGTAGTCGGTGGGGCTGACCTAATGTATCTCCTGTTAGCAGTCCCCTGGCAGCAGCCGGGAAGCCAGGGAGGCTGGTTGACTGTCCAAAGTAAACATAGCCCATCAGGTGTCAGATTCATGGGAAAAATAGGCAAACTGGTTTGTAATTGAGTATTTAAAATGTACTCGTCACTGGTGCTGATTAACTGAGCTCAGCGGGTGGACTTGCCTCTCCACCAGAAACGTCTGTAAATGAACAATAGGGCGCAGAAAGATTATTTTTATTTAGTTCTGAAAGTAGGTTAAATAGCTTAAATGCCCCTAATACGGTGTGAGAAAAACAGATCATCGCTTCAATCCATGATAAATGATCTGATCGCCAATTGGCACAAGCCTAGTCTGTAGCTTAAAGTCACACATACTTACCTCCTGTGAGAGGAAGGGAATGACTTGTGCACAGATGGTGTTTAGTCTCTTGGCAATCTCGGTCTGATTGAGGAAGAGATACAGAGACAGAGAGCAACTTAATTGTTAATAATATAATTACATTCATTTAGAAAAGACAGCTGTTCAGTTACACCAATAAAGTAATACAAGCACACACACAGGAGACTGTTGCCTCCACAGCAAGTCAACACACACGCAGAAGCCCCGACCAGTCTGTGATACAATAACCACACACACACACGAGCTCAAGTTTCTCTCTTGCCTGTTCTATTTCTTTTGCTCTTGCTCTATCCTCTTGTCCCTCTTCCCATCAGCACTTCAACATAATCTAATCAGCGACTAACTTCATTTGCTTTCCCCCAGTATCCATGCCAACACATCTGCCTGCCCCCCAAACCCCCGGAGGTGGCAACAATTGGCTGAAACCAGATACCCCCACAGTGGCATCAAATCAGATAAGGTGACTCATATTACATATCATCCAATCAAATTGATACCAAGGAGGCCACGGTGAAGAGGGAATTAGAGGAGCCATGAAACACAGTAATGGCTCATCGGACACACACATCCCACATAAATAGGTACATAGGCACACACACTGGAAGTAAAAGCTTCAAGGGCTATGTGTTGTTGTTATGTGAAAACCCATGAAGAGTTGCATGATTTTTTTATTACATGTCGAAAACGACTAAGACACTTGGGCTTATGGAAACTTTTCAAAACTCAATGAAAATACAGTCATCAAGCTAAAAAGACATTTGGTATCCCACAGCATAAAGCAACCATCTTTGGGGGTTTAACTGGCCCAACAATTACTTCACCTGGTGTAGAAATAACTGGTTAATAACTGGTTACTATAGCAGATTTCTGCCTTTTACAGTAATAAAATATACAGTACTTCCACTTTCAAAGAGACTTTCGAGGTATACACTGCTCCAGTTTCCTACCTACATAACTTGGTCTTAATATTTAAAATTTTACTGACATATCAATTTTCTATCCTTCCTGCAATCCCTTTGTTATTAAAAAGTAAACAAGACTAAGAGTCAACAGCCATGCTAGTGGCTATGTGAGGCTGGATTTAGGCACAACGGTGCTTTTAGTTTAACATGTTAGCATACTAACATTTGCTAATGAGCACTACACATGAATTACAGCCGAGTGTGATGGGAATAGAGGTATTTTGGAATATAAAAAGTAAAATGTTGACCTGATGATGAGGCTCGGTGAAAAGGCAGGGGATCAAAGTGTACCTATTTTTTAAATTCATCTTGAGGGGGACATAATTGTCTACACAAATTTCATGGCAGGCCATCACATAGATGAATATCCGTACAAAATGTCATCTCAGTCCATCCAATAGTTGCTGAGATATTTCAAACTAGACAAAGTGAAGGACCGAGGGACATTGCCATCCATAAAGCCATGCCGCGAGCACATTATATAATGGGTTTCATAATTCCTGAAAAGCTGAAATTCTGAGGAAGCCCATTGCATACTTTGCTCTCATTAGGTATCTCTGTCTCACACGGACCCTGCCACAGTTCAGCCAATTATGTACTTAGATATGCTAAATAAAGTACTAGCCTATTCAGAATGAGTCTGGAACTAAACAAGTAACTGCTTCACCTACAATAGAACTAGGGAGTAGAATAGGAAAAAGGAAAATTCTAATTACAATTGACACTGCCTAGAAGAATGTAAATGAGGTGGTTATGTAAATATGCTAAGTAAAAGTAAAGATAGGAGAAACAAATAGAGGTAAGTAAATATGCTTCACCCTGTGAACACTAAACCCTAAATAATTGACTCTTTATCCAGAATCAAAGAGAATATGGAATCAAACAGAGTTATAAGCCTTTAGATTGCTTGTAGTTCTGTTTGTCCTTCATATCTGTAAATTATATATATATATATATATATATATATATATATATATATATATATATATATATATATATATATATATATATATATATATATATATATATATATATATGTGTGTGTGTGTAAAGAGCTATCTGTGGGAAATTGCACATCTGTTTTACGGTGCACATTACGGAAAGCTACATTTCTATATTGAGCCACACAACAGGCTGTACAGTAGGTGAAAGACAGTTGGTTAGTCTGATAATAATAATAATAATAATAATGTAATAATGTATACTTTATTAATCCCGCATGGGGAAATAACAATGTTTTCACTCTGTTGTTATTACACACAGGCCTGAATTACACACATATGCTCAGTACCTATGCATGCACTAATGGAGAGATGTCAGAGTAAGGGAGCTGCCCATGGAAAGGCGCCCCGAGCAGTTGGGGGTTCGGTGCCTTGCTCAAGAGCACATTGGCAGTGCCCAGGAGGTGAACTGACACCTCTCCAGCTACCAGTCCACCACCATACATTTAGCTGTTTTGACCTACCAGCCTGTGCAACATTTATGTGATGTGTCTTGCCATTGTTCTCAGTGCAAATGTCAGTGCTGTCTAGGCAGTGTGTGTGCACTTATTGTACCCATTACTACAGCCTTTCTACAATGAATTAGAAAGTGATCTTAACAGCATACTTCCAGCCCAGTAGAAACCTGCACCCTGGCCAGCTCAATCTCATAATGTCCAACTTATTCCATGCATAGAAAGCCTTAACTAAAGAGCTATTTCAGGCAGACTATACCTACACATGCATTCTCAGAATTCTGGGTTGTAAGCCTATAATTAGCCTTGTATAATGGCTCATGGATTAACCTTGTATAATGGCTCGCTGACTAAGTCGTCTGAGAATAGTCTGACCAACTACTATTAGGTCAGCTCAGCTAATCTAACTAAGCTAACTGACAAAACTAACAAGGATCAAACAAACGAGGCAACAAATACCCGAAGCTACAATCCCCAAATGAGGAGTCTTTAGAATTCGGGACTTAAGAACAATTGGAGACACATGGAAAATATAATTTAAGGTAACAAAAACTTACAATTCATGTGTCCCAAAACTTGTAACAATTTTTTTTCATATCAGCTCCTGAATAACATTGGAGAATTGCTATGGTACATTATTCACACTATGATATTCATATAATTGAGAGAAGGTAAACAAAAGTTGAGGATACAGCGAGAAAATGTACACACACCATGTGTTAACAGAGAACCGACTTCCCATCACACACACACACACACACACACACACACACACACACACACACACACACACACACACACACACACACACACACACACACACACACACACACACACACACACACACACACACACACACACACACACACACACACACACACACACACACACACACACACACACACACACACACACACACACACACACACACACACACACACACACACACACACACACACACACACGTTCTGTTTCTCTCCCCCCCCCTCCCTCGCCCACAGAAGCTTGTTGCTCTGACAACTGCAGCCCCAAGCTAATGACCTCCCCTGGAGCTTTAGTGTGTGTGTTTATGTGTGTGGACAATAGAAGGAGATGCATCTCCCTCACAATGAAAGAACAGTAGCTTCTCATGGACATAAAACAAAAAAGGAGCCAGGAAAAAAAAAAAACGAGGGTGGGGGTGTAGCACAAGGAAGAAGAGATCCCATAATTTTGAATGGAGAGTGAGGAAGGCAGAAAGAAAGGGAGAGAACTTGGGTTATAAAAATGGGAGAATAACACAAAAAAGAAGGGGGGAAAAATGGGAGGGAGTGTGAGAAAGTCAGAGAAGCATCCCAATCCTCAGTGAAGCAGCCAGGCCAATCCACCTCCAATTTCCTCTGGTCTGTCTGGTCGATAGCTGTGGTAATTACTGGTAAACGCTCTGAGCCCTGCACCACTCCTGTGGGGAAGTGTGTGTAAACTTGTGTGCATGAGAAAGAGAGTGAGAGTTTTACCTCCTCATCTATGTGTTTACATACAAACGTACTTAACCATGAGAGATGTTGGCCTTTTAACGTGTCTGTGTATGTACTTACGCATACATGTTTGACTCTGTGTATTGTACAGTGTATGTGTTCAATTGCTCCTTGTCATCACGTTTGCATACATTACATAAATGTCCTTGCCTTACATTACAACAAGTAAGTGTCCTTTCTGTATTTCTTGTTTGCTCCCTCCTACTAAAAGGGGGAGCTCCTCTGTCTCTCCTCTGTGATCGATTCCTCTGCCCTCCCCAGCCCTGCCCCTCTAATGTAATAAAGCAGGCCGCTCCCCTAGACAGCACCAATCAATCTACAGAGCCATTCATCCTGCCTCTGGGCTCAGCCGGCCGGCCCTAACTGGGGAAATGAGACAGAGCCCCATCGATCACGAATAAACACACAACCACACACACAGGCATACAGTACAACACACACACACAAATGAATGAACGCACAAATGCATTTGTGCACACAAAAGGACACGTCAACAGGCACACACACCAAATACATCAAAACCCTGCCATGAGAGACAGAGGGAAAGATAGACAAACAGGAAGACGCAGAGGGTAGACAGAGGCAGACAGAGGCAGACAGATGAGCATCCATACCTGTTTGTGCATTTCGATGTTGAGGCCATAAGACATCTCATAGTACTGAGGAAGACAGAGAGTCAGATTAGTGAAAGGTATTATGAACTTTTGGGAAAAAAAAAAGAAAAAGAAAATATGTTTGACCTTACAGGTGTTTTATTGGAACAACCAGGCTTACAGATCTTGTGGGTCATACCAGGTAATTCTCACCGAGCATTCAAACTGCTTTTGAAAGACCTAGCATCCAAATGAAATACTTTTTACCTGTGTAAGAGTGTCACCATAGAGGCAAAGTAGAGATATATGTTTGCAAACAATTCAGAACAGCATTCCTGTCTACTTTTGTTTCTGTGTCGGACTAAAGGCTTTCAACACACACACTAAGCCTCCTTTGACCTCACTTTGTTTCAGGTTAAATGGCTATCAAAAGTAAAATTATATTTTACTTTAGAAAGAAGAGATAAATACAGAATCTACTGGAGCTCAGTTTAATCAAAATGAAAAATCTGCCTACTCATAGATTGCAAAATTGTAGCACAGTCTAATCTGACACTAATCATCTTCATTAGTGTGACTGAGTAAGGAAACGGAAAAGAAAAAGTTGCTGTGCATTTTTTTATTTTTTATAATGCTGCTTCCCTTTGTTCAGATAACAATACAGTGAGTAGTTATTCAAGAATTTTCACGTATCAGCCTTTGGAAAGATGAAAGTTCACCTCCAGAACACATGAGGTGGTTGGGACACAGTATCCTCCTCAAGGACACTCCAGCAGGCCAAAAGCCTCACTATGTCATGTGTGATGCTGTGTGGGGCAAATTAATTGAGTGTCACATGGATCTCACCATGACATAGTGTCTCTGCATCTCCGTCTTTTCACTGGCCAGCTTCTCACACTCCATCTTGAGACTGAAAAATACAACAATACATCATTTACTTCAAGAGAAACTGAAAACGTCTCAAGTTAAGCAAATTTGATCTCATTCAACCCAAGTCTGTCGGTGTAAACTAGCACCTCAGTTTTCCACAGATTGGAGTATATATATATATATATATATATATATATATATATATATATATATATATATATATATATATATATATATATATATATATATATATATATAAATGGTCAGCCCTTGTGTAAGATTTAGTTTTTCTCAACCTTGATTTTACAGTACAAACAAGTCTAAAACATATACTCAAACTAAGAATAAACAGTTTTCCTAAAAGATAAATAAGAATGGTAAATCATACAACTTTGTAGACAGGTTATGGTCTCTAAACATTGCAGGGCACAGAGCAGAAAGTGAAATGGAGAAGATGGTTCTTCCTGTCTAGTTATGATAACCAGGGTATGTTGGCTGCGGGATGTTTGGTTTAACCCTGCTCTTTGTATGTGTGAATAAGGATGTGAGAAAACAAAACAGCCGGTTTGTAGGTCAGTAGCGTTCATCTGTTGCGGCCAACCCTCCCCAATAAAACAACTAAGTAAAAGTATACACAAAGCAAAGAAAACCTGCACACATACTCAGCAGTCTTCCTAACACACACACACACACACACACACACACACACAGGGGAAAATAAGGAGTGATTTATGAAACCCTGAGCCCACACGCCACCCTCTGGCTCTCACCCATCACCAAGACCTACCGCAGTGTAAGCGCTAACACTGATGACTGGGTCTGCTGCATGTGTGTGTGGTTTTGTGTAAATGTGTGTAATCCAGGTTTATGAGTTAGTATGAGGCCAGAGCTGGGGTTTTGTTCATTATGGCAGGGGAGATGACTGTGGTTAGGGCGAGGTTTAGTGTTATAGGGTAGATGACAATGAAAAAATTGGTCATTGTGCAAGCCCATAAAGACAGCAACCTTCCCTGTGAATGTGTGCGTTTGTATTATTCACCTGTGGTACTGTGCCTGAAGAAACTGGAACTCCTCCTTGATGCGGTCCAGTGACTCTGGGATGGTGAACTTGAAGGGCTGGCCTTGAGCCTGGTGGGGCGTCTGACACACACACACACACACACACACACACACACACACACACACACACACCACAGTCAGGAGATTAATAACATCATACCTCATTATGTGGCCTACAATTTGCATCTGATCCTCTCCAGGCTCACATGTAATGTCAACAACTTTTAATTATTAGCCGTTATTAAACAAACAATATTATCAATCCCACGCTACTTCTTAGGGCAGACGCGAATGATTAAACATGTGCTTTGCCTGAAGGCTGTTAAAAGTAAGACAACAAGAAGCGCGGGACAGACAAAGAGGTAGCTAATGTTATCTCTGAACAACTGTTAAAGCAGGAAGGGAAGAGTCTTACCGGGTGTCGCCCCTGGGGAAACATTGTTATCTCCGGGAGGATGGAACCGTTTCTTTCTTAAAAACACGCTTCGATGGATCAAATTAGAGCACAGTGAGGATGTGGGGTGCCCCAGATCACGGCGACGAATCCATCCGCCGTTATAAGCAGGACTGACTGTCGTTAATTTCAAACAAAACCGACCGCTCCGTCCGAATTCACGGACCGTTTAATGTGAATCCCTGCTCCTCGCTGTCTCTCGCTGTGTTTCGGTCGTTGTCTCTCCTCCGCTCCACCGGCAGCACGGCTGTTAATCAACCGGAAAAACACGGGGAAAGGCTCATTAGCTGAAGGCAGCTAAAGAAGGGGGAGGAGGGTATGAACCAGGTGAGAAATGAAAATGCTGGAGCCACCTCAATCACTCTAGCGTTTGTTTTGTGTAGGATCCGATGTATTCCGAGTACAGAGAGACATACAGACAAGGAAAAAGTCAAGCCAGTAGACCATCAAACGACAGCCGCACACTGGCTCTCAGTCAAAAGCATCAGAAACAAATCCACACAAGTTAATTGCAGTGAAGAGTTTCCACTTGACTCGCCGCGGTCGCTCGTTGGCGTTTGAAAAGTCAACAAAACAGAAACATTTACTTCCCCGCTGAGTTTGGATGCGTCCAAAACAGATTTCAAGAAACAACGAAGAAATATGTTAGTTTTAATAACAACAACTTCCACCGCGGCAGCAACAGTCCACCGTCTAGCTCTGCTTTACCTCAATGGCAACTTTCTCACGCGGTTTCACGCTCCCAAGCTAACCGAAACTGTAGGTCGGCCCACAAAACGGCCCCGGACCAATCAGGGCCGCTGCTCCACGTGGGGATGGTGATGTAGATCATACAACTGACCAATAGCCGCTTTGTAAACTGCCCCGAGTCTGTTGACCTGGTTGAGCTACGCGGATTCTGAGCAATCAGGGCGTAGTAAGGAGTTATTCCGGAGGCGCGCGGGGCGGGCAGTGCAGTGTGTAAAGGCAAATCTCACCTGTCAATCAAAGTAACGTGGGCTCAACAGGAGCGGGGTTGAAGATGTGCGTGTGCACATACACGTGGACACGCACATGCACGCTGATAGACAAACGAATCAGCCCACACACAGAAACAAATTCTTTCTTAAGCTGCCATAGACTGTTAATATTATAGACGGGTTTCCTGTTTACAAACATTACAGGGTGCGCTGTGAACCTTACTGACAAGTGTCATGGCAAATCAACTCAAACCGCTCTCTCTCTTCCTCTTCTCCCTCTCTATGTAATAATAATAATAATAATAATAATAATAATAATAATAATAATAATAATGTTGGAATTTTAAACTCCTGTCGATTTATGAGGACTATGGTTAACTGCTCATCGAAAATATCCATGAACCAGAAATTGAGAGTGCAGATATCAAGTGAGAAAAGTCCACAGTGAACCAGGTGGCAGTACACAATACACACTGTGTACACAGAACTGTATACAAATATACATATACAGTACATGTCACCCAGCACTGATGTTATTATCGGTGATGTTATTATCTGTGCCAGTGTCTTCCTTGTGCTGATAATATTATACACGTTGATGGTACATACACACTAACAAAATTAGTTCAAAAGAATTAAAAAAAAAAAAAAAAAAAGAAAATTGCCTATTTACAATATTTGTGACTCTTCGGTTCATCTTCCTCTGTTGTTGATACAAGCAATGACTGACACAATCTGTTTCAACGTTGGTTATGTTTCTGTAGGGTAGAGTCAGTTAAAGCAGGAAGGTATACTTTATTAATCCCACAAGGGTCAATTAGATTATTTCCATCTGTTGTTATATATATTCACACACACACACACACACACACACACGCCCAAATACACAAATGCACAACAGGATCTATATACATGCATTATGTAGGAGGACATTCAAAGTTCAGTGCCTTGCTCAAGGACAATTCAGCATTACCCAGGAGGTAAACTGGCACCTCTCCAGCTACCAGTCCACACTCCGTACTTGGTCTGTGCAGGGACTTGAACCGGTGACCCAAACCAAGATAAAAGATGTCCCGATTATTAATCTCCTTTGATTTACCTACAGCTAAATTACTGGTCACCACCACAACTTAAGCTAACAAGCATGTGCGAGTCACAGCTACAGCCAGATTCATGAGAAATAAGTAACTTACAACACCCGTCCTGGACTTTGTCATGTTTTTGTATAACCAGCAGTATTAAGATCTGACAAACCTGAGCAGCTAATTAACTGATGAAATACTAAGAGATTGACTAACAACAGATGTAAGTGACATCATGATTGGTGAGATGGTTGAAACTGGGTCGTAAAACAGGCTCAGGGTTTACTGTGCTCCTCCTCTTATCACGTCTAAGCACCGCTCACTTCACATGGAAAGCCCCTCAGCTCCATGCTGACCTGTGATTGGCTTAGAGAGCTCGACCCCTGACCTCTGACCTTTGACCTTTGCAGCGGCTGATCCAGTCCTATGAGAGACTCCTGACTGTGACCAGCCGTAACCTTTTTTCCCAGCTCTCATGAACACACACACACACCCACACACACACACACACACACACACACACATGCTTTTTAGTGGGTTTAGTACAACTACACATGTGTGCGTGCATGCGAAGGACAGTCACAGCTAAAAACTTGTGTTAACCAGACAGTGCCTCTCCCGGGCTGTCAGCTGTTCTCTCGGCAAATGAGTCTCCCTACAGCGAGAGCGGAGCGACCGAACAGCCGGCTGCTGCTCGTTAGCTAACGTTAGCTTTCTAATTTCACCCGCCCAACATGCCTTCATCATACACTGGTTAGTGAAAATTTGGCAAACAAAATTGTCACTCATCTGGCGATAGCAATGTGAAAAGTGCGTGTGAATTCAACATTAAGTTTTTACATCTGACTAGTTTAGAGGCTGTGGATGTTGTTTACTTCATTAATGTGTTTACTGTGTTAATGGACTGAGGATGGGAGTAGGATTCGGTATTCAGTTTTGGATTCGGCAGAATCTTAACCAGTGGATTCGGTATTCGGGTGAACCCCAAAAATGTGGATTCGGTGCATCCCTAAGGCAATCAGAATGTTTAGCTAGTTGCTACATTGACAGCCTAAACTGGACAAAAAGCTATCTGCAAAAAGCTGCAATATCCTCCGTTGCAACTATTCATTTCTTCCAGCTGATTCCATATCCAGTTGCCTCAACTCTCATGTTTCCAAATACAGATGCAGAAGTAAAATATAGTTTTAAAATTATGTTTTAATTGCTCAGGATTCAGTGCACTGCTAGCACCACCTGAATGTACCTGAAACTTAAACATGAGCTTGGACCAAATTTAGTCAATGAACTTCTCTGTGAGAGTGTGGAAATGGAAATAAAAGCAGAACTTGACACAATGGCTTCCTATAAAAAAAAGTAATGATTAATAATTTTGGTTCAATGCTTTCTCACTTCTCTAAAAAATACTTTGGCACAGCACAGCAAACAGCAAAAAAAGACCTCACCCACACAGAAGAGCATCTGCTGGGCAGTATCACATCTAGATATTAGGTGTTCACTTAGTCATATTTACTACACATCATCTGCATGCACCTGGTAACATCTGTTCCTCACCATCAGTCCTCAACTCACCTAAAAACTTCCTATCTAAACAAAGATCTTCTGATACCACATCACCAGACAGCCGTCTGTCACACATGAAGGTGCAGTAAGTTAGCTGTGGACCAACCACACAGCACTTAAAAGTAATCCTTTTAGAAATGGCACTGTCCAAGAATGCAACACAGTGTAGCATCACAGTTCCTCACCCCAAAGAACAGCACGGTATGTAAATAAAAATGGGAAAGCTATTTAAACTACATTTATGAGTAAAGCAAAAGATCATGGTTTCCTGTTCAATGATTTGTTTAACCATTTGTTTTTTATTTTACAGTTTTTTTCAATTGCTTAAGCACTATTTTGAAAACAGGGATCGTTTTTCACACACAATTAGCATAACCACACACCCAATTAGCAGAATACCTCAGACTTTGCAAAATGAAACACTTACAAAAACACTAATTTCATAAAAAACAGATTTTGTTACCATATGAAACACACACATCTCATATGACTTCATTCTGTTTGAACCAGTTACACACTGCTGTTGCTAACCTAAAACACTTTTAGCAATTCTACTTCTCAGTGATTAGAGTACTGTAAATGAAGTACACAGAGAAAGTGCAATTATACAATAAGTTCACCAAACACTACACAAGACCAATGCTGCAGACTGAGGAAAATATAATTTATTTATGTCAACATGGAGAATCACAACATGTCCCAGTTTTCATGCTACTACAGTAGTGTGCATAACACTGTTAGCTCAGCAACCAACAGTCAAACATAAAATACTGTATCCAGTACAGGTTACAATTACAGTAAAAACGAAAAACAACAACAAACAAAAAAAAATGAAAATACAGTACAGAAAATACTAGACTTACCTGCTGCATTTTTATAGTGCTTAAACCTGATTGGTGTGTCTACAACTAAGCAATCATGTGTTTGCGTACCTGATGGCTGTTTCACAGATAGAATCATACAGTAGGTGTGGTAATTTGACAGGCAGTGCTTTGGAATTGCAAGTAAGTGACACCATGATATATGTCTGTGTCTAATGTATACAAGTGTGTTTAGTGTTTTGCAAATCACTGTGTGTATTACAAAAGGTGTGAGGCTGACATTGTGCTTATAGTGGTGCACATCTGGGCCAATGTTTTTTAAGGTTTTGATAATTGTGTAATACCTTTGATTTCAGTGTCTAAGCAATCAGCAAAAACTGTAACAGTCTTGTCCATTTGTAATGCATCCCTGCTAAACATCTGTATGACCATTGCAATGTCATTACACAGAAGTTACAAAATGCTCTCTGCTCATAGAGTTTTAAGACTTAGTTTCGAGGCTTATAGAAATAAGACATTGCAAACTGTTTGACAGTCACATCATTACCGTGTGTGTTGCCACACAGTGTCTCATGTCTCACACACGTCTCAAATCTGATCAGAGAGATGCAACTTGTAACGTCCAAATGTTCTGAGTGATACTTTGTGTTCTGCTTTAGTGATCAGACAGCAACAGTCACCAGGCAAATAGGAAATTGCACATGAGCTCAATGGCCTCCTGATTTCCTTAACAAATAGCCCATCCCCTCATTCACTTCGGAGGTCTTTCCCTCTCCATTTGTTTAGAGTGGAGAAGCACACAATTAGCCTCTGCTTTGGATGGGGTACAAGAACCTGCCATATAAGCCTCATTTGGTTTGCAAATGTCCCATTTCTTTATGATTTTAGTGGCTAAAACAAATGGCTGAGCTTTGTTTATAAAAGAGGAGGGAGAGAGAGTGGCGGAGAGAGGGAGAGAGAGAAGTGACATGAGGGAGAAGTGGATATTTTAGCTGTGATCTGGTCATCTTGCCTGTAGAGGAGAGAAGAGGCTCTCCCAGATAATGACTGAACAAGCAGCTTTGTGTGGGACGACAAATGGAGTGATCCCACTCTCTCGTACCACTTACTACAAGAAGAGCGTTAGTGTGATGTGTGTGTGTGTGTGTGTGTGTGTGTGTGTGTGTGTGTGTGTGTGTGTGTGTGTGTGTGTGTGTGTGTGTGTGTGTGTGTGTGTGTGTGAGTGAGTGTGTGTATGTGTGTGAGCTTATATGCAAACATGTGTTTTGTTGGGCTGTGGGCTATTTGAATGTGTGTGTATATGCACATTTGGTTAGTTTGGTTAGTGTCAATGTGTGCGTGTGTGTGTGTGTGTGTCAGGAGAGGGTGTTAAAGAGTGTATTCATAGTAATGAGGTGGTGTGTGTGTGTGTGTGTGTGTGTGTGTATGTGTGTGTGTCAACAGCAGATGATTTGCGTGAGGGTTCTGGCCAAGCCGTCCCATGGAGCCCTTTTGTTTTGTTTTGACTCTTGTGCTTTTAATGGACAACCAAGGACATCATTTGAATACCATCAACCCGACCTGTCTGCCACTTTCACTGTATTTTGGTTGAGGGAGTTGGGGGCTGGTTGGTTTCCTCTTTGGAAGGATTTGAGTCGCTTTGTGCCAAATTCAGTCTTATTGTGCCCCATTTGGACTGAGGTTCTGTATGAGAGGAGGAGAAGAGGAGCAAAGGATATCATTTATATTTAAGCAGGAAGGTGCTTTCTTTGGGCACATGTAGTCTGAATCTGTTAACTATTCATAAAGGAGTACACTTCACATTTCAGTATTAAACAGGATCACCCATAGATCAAACCCATGCAGGAGGATATTAATTTGCAGTGTCAACACCAACTGTTGCCGGTGAGGACCGATGATGCAAACAAAACAATGACTCGACTAAAACTCGACTCAACTCACTTTTAGCAGTTGCTGAATTAGAGACCTTTTGTGTCAGAAAATTAAACTTTTGCAATGAACAATATTTGCATATTCATAAATTCTGGAATTCAATGAGTGAGAAGGAGTACATGTAACACAGCCAACACTTTTCTAGTCTACCTTTAACATTGTCACATCTATGTAGCCATTGTGAGTTTTGACATACAATAAATTGTTCACCTCATGAAAGTGTTCATGAAATGCAACTTCAGTGGCTGTGAACTCACTGCAACCTTGATGGATTTTACTGCACTACCTACAGGTATGAGCCTTTTCCACTAAATCTCCCCCCGTACCTTCAGTAAATCACTGCTGTCATATGTCCACAGCGTCTCGACATGCTCAGTGTTGGTCTGACATCATCCCCACAGTCTCTGGTTTCACGCCTTTAGAGAGTGATGTTGTGATCACTAAGCAAAACCGAAGCATCACAGACGATGACGATAACATATGTGAACATGGTTTAAGGCTGGATTTCATTCATCACAGTTAATAGTTTATTCATGCCAACACTATACATGTTCATGTATAACTTGTCTTTCATGCAAATTGGGTTGAAGCAAATAGAAACTGCTTCTGCTGACTGTCAGGGGGATATTTTAATGACATCTTTTAGGTTTCACCTTCATATAGGTCAAAATATGAACAACAAAGAATAAATTAAAGTTAAGCTCAAATATTGTGCTTTACTTTATTCAAAGTGAGTGTTTTTTCCTCATTATTAGCCGCACTGTAGGTTCTGATTTGATCCTGCCCCAGTCTCCTCTTTTGATCCCTGAAGAGATATTTGTTAAAAGGTCAAGATAAAGTCTGAAGGAAGGAGTCAACATTTTGATTGTGGTCATGTCTATAATTTATTACTAAATCTGTACATCACATGGAGGATTTTTATTTCACTGTTTTCTTCTTATCTGTGGGGGTAAAATAGCCAAGAATCGATCTATTGTATAGTTCGAGGGTGTCCAAGATCCGAGCTATGTGAAACAGGTTTTTGGTATTTGTTGAAGCCGCAGTATGGTGTTCATTCCCAGTTTGCCAAGTTCTTGTATAATTTATGACTGTGCATTAAACAGCCTAGCACCAGGCAGCCCATCATGTAAACAGATCAGGGCTTTTACAGGCAGTTTGCCGGCTGTTTAAACAGACGAAAGGAAAAGGGGAGAAGGAGGGAAATTAAAACCTAAATGGAAAACATATGTGTGTGTGTGTGTGTGTGTGTGTGTGTGTGTGTGTGTGTGTGTGTGTGTGTGTGTGTGTGTGTACGTGTGTGTGTGTGTGTGTGTGTGTGTGTGTGTGTGTGTTGGGGGGGGGTATATGTGGAGGGTTGCAACTAGACGGTGTGGAAGTGACACAGTGTGAGGCGAAAACGCACACATAAAAACTTGCAAACACATATAACCGCACACATGCAGACACACACACACACACACACACACACACACACACACATAAACCTACGTACCACAAAACCTCCAGTTTTATCAAGTCCAGCTGTGAGCGGAATCATATCAAAGGCAACATGTGGAGCAGAGCTTTGGAGCTGCAGACAGACCTGCTCTCCTCTGCTCTGCTCTGCTTCACCCTGTTTTGTAGCCACTGATCTTTTCTCTTCTGCTCTGTTCCTTTGTTTTATCTTATGGCTTTCCTGTTTTAGTGATGTAAAATAGGAACAGCAGAGGTGACATGCAACAAAAGGGATACGCCGGTTGCAAACCACAATGTGTGTTGTGTACCTTGGCTCAGAGCCACCAGGACGTCCGTCTGCATCTCTGATCATCACAAAAGCAAAGCTAGATATTGTCAGGAGAGAATAAAGAGTGTGTGGGTCGTGTGGATGTTTTCTAAGAGGTTTTGGTGGTTAATCTGTGTGTCCTAACATGTGTAGTGGCAGTCAGAGCAATGATCTACAGCACATGGTTGAGCTAAGGGCTGGCTAATCAAGACACACAAAAAAGACACACACATACACAAGTTCAAAGAGTTGTGTGGGCAGAGAATGGCTTATGGTATATATCACAATGGATACAATATAACAAATCTCTTTAAATGCTAAAAAAAATTATTCA
>CM042314.1:19262405-19407405 GCA_023566125.1 Zingel zingel | reverse complement strand
GATTACTTGTCTTTTCGCTCACACACACTTCCCTGAGCTCACTCCATCCTGGCCTTCTTCTCCCTCAAACAAGATAGTGACCCATCGAGACTAAAGACTAAAGCAGACGACAAACCTTTTATGAATTAGCAGTATAGTCTTTAATGTGTAGCATTGTGAGATGGATGGAGAAGAAGAGACGAGAGGGGAAGAAAAGAGATGAAGAAAATTCAGCAGCTTTGTGGTTTTGAATGGAAAACCACTGTCTAAATGTTCAGCCCTTTTTTTAACAGAGCAGTTAACTGACAGCATATTTGTATTGACAGTAAAAGCCACAGGGAGAGTGTGGAAAGGAAAGTTCCTACAAGTTTACACATCCTGGGAGTATATTGGTGAGTTAATCCAAGTACATCACATGAAGGTGGGCACTAAGCCTCATAAACAAGAATGTCCAGTGTTATTACCATTGAGGCCTGTCATTTTAAATAGATTTTTGTAAACACATTTTAATAGAGGTGTAGTATCCTGAAACAATTACTTGACATTTCCTCTTAATTTATATCAACATGCAAAGTTAATTTTACTCACTACAGTAATATAAAGGTTTTGGTTAATTTAATATTTTGATAAAGTTTTAGTGACTGTGTTTAGGCTGAACTTTGGGCTTAGTCATTACTGTAAAAGAAACAATAATGAAGATGGACATGTTCTGGGCCGTTCATTTGCAGGTCAACAGGGGCAGATCAGTCTAAACTGATTTTCCTCTTGCTTTCAAATGTTATTCTTATTGAGGGTTTACTGTGTTATTGTCACAATCACAATGTTGGTGGTTTGAGCTCCATCTGTTCATATGTGGAAGTGTGCATCAGTAAGACGCTGAAACACAAAACCTTCTCAAGAATTGAAAGACTTTCACACTCAATCTTAATCTGTGTGTGCGTGTGTCTGTGTGTGTGTGTGTGTGTGTGTGTGTGTGTGTGTGTGTGTGTGTGTGTGTGTGTGTGTGTGTGTGTGTGTGTGTGTGTGTGTGTGTGTGTGTGAGAAAACATATTTCTCACTTTGGTCAAAAGACATCTGCCAAATGAAAGTAATCTAATTATTCATGTCAACTCCAGATGCCCTGTCAAACTCCAGGAGGCGTGAAGTCATCAAGGGCAGATTTGTCAAATGTTGAGCTCTTTCACACTACATAATTCAACTGACAGGCTGAAATGGTCAAATTGGGCTCACAGTCTGTGTAAAAATCATTAAGTGTGACCAAGCTTCAAGGGATACATAGAAGAGACTTAGTGAGATTCAGTTACAGTCCGGGGATCTCTTAAAATAAATGATTATCATCATTAGTAGTAGTATCATCAGATATCATCAGATATTTTTAAACAATTTTTCAATTTCTTAGAAAATTATTTTATATATATATACATATACTACACAATCTAATAAACAACCTCTTGCTTCATCTTCCTGCCCAGATTGGCCTGCATGTACGTAACCTTGTGCAATTGGACCAGCAGCTAAACACCTTCCACTATGGACTGGAGACTGGCATCGGCATAACTTAAATAGTGATGAGTCACAAACATTATACACCGATGTTTATCATGTCATTTGAAAGAAACGTGGAACACTGTGATGGAAGAAAATAGGGAAAGGGACTTGTAGAAAGTGGAAAAAGATTATTATTAATGCCTAAAAGTGATTAATCACACTGTGTTATCAGCATGACATGACAACAACACAAAGTGTCTCGGTATGTCTGCTGTTAGAGATCAGTTACTGATGACATTGTATTTTCTGCAGCCAGTAATACTGTGAATACCCGTATCCAAGGTTGTAGCAGTAGAAAAACATCAGATACTACCACCAACAAACTACAGTATTGTTCTCAGCGGCGGAAGGCAAAGTACAACTTTTAAGTAGTATGTCAAAAGCAGTGGTGTGTGTGTGTGTGTGTGTGTGCGTGTGTGAGACCGTTGCACTTGCGGTAGCTACAGTAAAAGAGATTTTCCATCTTGAGAACAAAGCGGTACAGTAGCCGAGATAGCATGAAGTGGGGCTTTGTGTGTGTGTGTGTGTGTGTGTGTGTGTGTGTGTGCGTGCTTGCTTCCATGCTTGTGTGTGTGTGCGTATGTGTATGTGTGTGTTAAACACTCCTGGGGGAATTAGGGCCTAATGAAAGGCAGACAGACAAAAGTTCCAGGCAGACTGAGGTATCTTGACAACGTGCTAATGACTTGTGTTGCCCTTAAAAGTGGATTTTTACTTTATCCTGAACTCACATGAACACATGCACTACAGAGAAGAAAAATAAGAAACAACTCTTGTTTTATAAAACCCCCAGTGAAATTGTGAGTTGCAGTAAAACTCACAATTCTCAGTCCACAATCTGATATCTGAAAGCACTTTAGAGGGGTTAGATGGTCGAGTGGTTAGCAATGATGCATGTGACACCAGCGGTGCTGAGTTTAAACCCCACATCAGTAAAATTGCTTTTCCACAAGCAAAAGTGTTCCAAGAAAAAAAGTGTTGCTCAGACAACCGAATGTCCAAACATGACAAAAATCCTTATCCTAACACTGACAAATTGTGAGCTTAAAATTATGAGGTTTGAGATGTTTCTTCGGAGTTTTGAGATAAACAATTTGACATCCCAGCTGGCAAAACTTTTATGTAGTGAAA
This sequence comes from Zingel zingel, assembly GCA_023566125.1. Taxonomy (NCBI): domain Eukaryota; kingdom Metazoa; phylum Chordata; class Actinopteri; order Perciformes; family Percidae; genus Zingel; species Zingel zingel. Next base: position 19,404,747 of record CM042314.1, on the reverse strand, counting down.
TCTGTCTTTATATCTCAGCAAGGCCCCAGTTGTATTTTCAAAACAAAATGCTATCAAAACACTTTTACAGTTTCACCTTTTATTTCATAAGAGGGCTCAAAGCAAACATAGATATTCTATCTTAGTGGTTAGCACTCATGCAATGCTTATATTCAAAATGTGGCTGTAAGGAAGGGTTTGACTGATTCTTACTGAAGCACAGTGACTCAGACTGAGGGACAGGGGGGAAAAGAACAATAAGGGCACCAGCACACAGAAAGTTTCCTAGCATAGGGCAGCCTATGACACTGAATCACTAGCCTAGAAATCTAGACGCACCCTAGTGGCAGCAAATTTATTTTGCAGCCAGGGGGGTCTAGTCACTCTCCGTTGGCTTGCAAGCTGGGAAACCCAAACTCTAGTCAGGCCAATCACATCGTGTATAGAGTCGGTAGGCTGGCTTATGGCTGCTGCTGCTGGAAACAGCGGTCTTCTGGAAGAGTTGGAGTTAGGCTTTTCTTTGAGAAAAGAACAAAGAACGGCACTGAAATCATTCTTAAAAAAGGAAGATGTATTCAGAGTTTTGCCAATCGGATACGGCAAAAGTTTAATCTATCAACTAGCTTTGCTACATTCTTTGTTGCTCTGCCTGGTTGTAGCGCTATCCTATTGCGTGCAGAGGGGTACTACTGTTACTTAAGTAGAATTTTCACGTATCTGTACTTTTGGGAAACTTTTACTTTTATTCCACTACATTTCCTAAATAAAATATATACTTTTACTCCACTACATTTCCCCTAAGCATCTTAGTTACTCGTTACTACGAAATAAAAGTAATTTGTTACACTGGAAAAAAGCAGGTTTGGCGAGTCATTGCCAAGATAATGCACCCTCCATTCCAGTTGGTGACCTAATGCCTGTTTGTTGCCAAGTGGCAAAAAAAAACCATAAACCAAAACTAAAGAAGAGAGGAAGCATAATGACTGATAGTGTCATGGAAGCACCTGGTGCAGGCTCTGCCGCCATGGTAACAGACGATGACCACCCCGACGACAGTGGTGATGAAGATAACGTTACACACCTTTGGCCATAAAGTTCATAATCAAAGTTTTTTTTACTTTTACTTCTAATACTTCAGTACATTTAACATCAGAAAATGACTTTTGATACTTAAGTACAGTAAATATCAGATATTTTAAGACTTTTACTTAAGTAATATTCTAAAAGGAGACTAACTTCTACCAAGAAATTTGTGGGGTTTTTTAGGTGACAAGACGTATGGCAGAGTTAGTCCTAAAGAAAACTAAAACTGCGGCGCTGATATGGCAACATTTCGGATTTGAAGCAGACAAAGGAGATGAGCTGAAAAACACAAGACAAAGTGTAACACTGCAAGACAAAGGTCATTGCTTAGAGGTGCATTACCGCCACCAAGTAGACTGGACTCACTAAACTGTCATTATGGGCGAGATCAGTCTCACCCGGGAGCGGCTGAGGCAAGTGTGAAACCTATGGTAAAATTTGGTATACAGTCCGGTGTTTATCTTAATTCCAAACCGGTTTGAACATTTTGACACCGGCCCGGGCCTACCTATGGTGGCAGCAGTGTATTAACCTATGTAAGCAGTAAGTAAGGTAAGCAGTAGCCATTGTTCAAATGACAGTAACAATGGCAGAAAGTTGTGGAGAAAACGAATGGAGCTTGTTGCCACTGCTGCCTTGTCTGCTATGATCTTAACATAAACAACATAGTAACATTCTTAAGTATTGTCATGTTTATTTGTGTTTATGAAAAAAATAAGCAGTTCTCAAGAAAGGTATTTCTGTGTTGACTAAGGATAATTATTTTGAATCCTCCATGTACACAGTACACAGGTAAAACTGTAAACAGTGCTACTCGTGTCACAGCTACTTGCTATAACATAAAGAAAGCCTTATGGAAAACAAAAGAAAAGGCCAAGGATGGCCTGTTATTAGTTTACCATGGACCTCTGAAGACAGAAAATGAACAAAAAAATAGTTTTTTTGAAAACATATAAACAGAACATAATCATTCTAATTGACAACACATGGTTTTCTTGCCTACGTCTCTTATTATGTACATGATCCTCTTCAATGTCTGTTTTTTTATTGGAGAAATGAAAATGTATCTTATTACTGTATCACAGTAAACACTAAAGCGAAGAAGCTGCAAAGAAACAACAATCAGGGAGATGATTCTCACGGAGAAACATTTGCTTGTATAAAAGGAACTAAATAATGTCTCTTTGAAAAACTTCTTCAGATGAGTTCATGCAGGTGTGCATTTGTGTGTGTGTGTGTGTGTGTGTGTGTGTGTGTGTGTGTGTGTGTGTGTGTGTGTGTGTGTGTGTGCGTAAGCGTGTGCGTGTGTGTGTGTGCGTGTGTATGTTTCCCCCGATTGTGGGTGGGCCCATTAGCCCACAACCTCTCATAGCTTATGGGTCAGTGGTTGAGGAAAAAATGTTCCAAACCACAACCACATACACAGACTGACACACACATATATACACACACACACACACACACACACACTCACACGCACTCACACGCACTGACAAACCACAACACACATAACCATGCCAAACTACATACAGACACACACACACACACACACACACACACACACACACTGAAAAAACACCTTGATCGTATTACACACATCATAACAAACAATGCTCACATAAACCAAACACCCTGTGTGTGTGTGTGTGTGTGTGTGTGTGTGTGTGTGTGTGTGTGTGTGTGTGTGTCGTATGAGTCTTGCTTTATTTAAGTTTTATGATGAAACATGAAGACTGACCCTAATTTAAACCATATGACGGCCCCAGTGTTTGATCTCCGCAAGCTCACTGAGGGGCTCACAGTGTGTGTGGTCACACGTTCAATGTACACATGTGATGGGTTACTGGTCACACACACACACACACACACACACACACACACACACACAGCAAGTGAAAAACTTGCAAGTGAAAAACTTGAGTAAAGTACTATTGATTGACTCAAAGGATCATACTGTTGTTTTTGCACATTTTAGCCCAATTAGGAAGTGTGTGAAATATACTTTCCTTCATTTCATTTCACTATAAAAAATCTCTTTGTAATAACGTCAACCTCTCTTTAGTTTACATTATTATTTGAATTTGCATTATCATGGCATGACAGTGCACTTACTAAAACACAGATTGATCTGGACTTTCAACATTTAGATCATAGGCCCAGATGTTGCAAAAACTAACCTAGAAGACAAACAATAAACTATTATAACAGTAACCAAACATGGAATTTTCCAAAAAACATTTTTTCCTTTGAACTTTTTTTGCATGTGAAAAATATTTACATTTGAACAAATATTGTGATGTGTAATTATGTCACATCACATATTGCATAAATAGAATATATTCTTTCATGTGAATTGATCATATAATGATTAGATTCATCCGCGTAAAACAAACAAACACCTGGGCAAGTCTTGTTATATAAACATATAGCTTCATACAATTAACACTGACAGGAGGAAAAACGGTCAGTAAGTAAAAGGTACAAGGACTTTCTTTCCAAAAGTAAGTAATAGTTGATAATGTTACCATCTGTTTAGTTATAATAGACAAGAGACTTGTGATTGTCTGTGTGTCCTAAACATAACACACATGTATTTTAAGATGGCTGTTTGTGTATGTTTGTTGTGGGAATGTGTACCATGTGTTCGACTTTATATTTTCTTCTGTTTGTTTTGAGTGTTTTCATGATTAATGTAAGAAAACAAGTACATCCATTGCTAATACTGACCATGCCCTTGCACTCATATATATCACATCCTCTATCCTCTATACATCACAAATTATGTGTTATTTTGCTTTCTCTTTTGAGAGTGAGATGAGAGGATCGATAACAGGTAGCTTGGTTCTGTCCAAAGTGAATAAAGCAAAAATATATATTATATATTACATTTATTAAATTTGTGTATACATAGAAATGTAAAAGCAACCACGTGACATTTTAGGACGAGCTGCGTGCTGTAACTATTTCTTGGCGATCAATAGCTGTATGCAGTGACTACGCACAGCTTCCTGAAGTCTTGTCATAGTGATGTTGCCAGGTCTGGTACCATCGTCAATAAGTAAAGATAACTTCAAATTAAAAGTTGAAAAAATGTGGGGTTAAAAACTATGTAAACACTGCAACATTTTTTAGGTATTTCAAGGTATCTGTTCTGTACATTTGTACAGTGTGTCTAGTACAGAGATCAGCACAGTGCAGATGGTCAGTGCAGGGATATGAGATATCTCTCACTCTGTTTCTCTCTTTCCCTCTCTTCTCCTTCTAATGTTTTGTCTGTTTCTCACCAGTGGCTCTCTTGTGGTGATAGTCTTTTATCAGGGGAAATCTCACAGAAGAGCAGTACAAAGCTGTAAACCTCTCCATGACTCTGTCTCTGACTCTGTTTCCTATCACGTCCTTACAGGATTCACAGAGAGCACACACACAGTGCACAGCCATGCAAACACACACACACACACAAGGATTACATTACAGCAGCTTGTGTGTGTGTGTGTGTGTGTGTGTGTGTGTGTGTGCGTGCGTGCGTGCGTGCGTGCGTGCGTGCCTGCGTGCGTGCGTGTGCACGTGCCTGTGCGCGTGTGTGCATGTGTGCATGTTTAATAGAGCGAAACAGAGAAAACACATCTATCTGTTTGTATTTATTCCATGTTGACTCTGAGCAACACTGTAATGATGCTTGTCATGTTCCACTGGGAAAAAAGAGCTTACTCACACACAGTCAAAGCCACATAGATATCAAAAACATACACTCACAGACACAAAATGGATATGTGAAATATCCAAACCAACACAAATGTTCAAGCCAACGAACACACACACATCGTTGTCCAGGCACAAAGCTCTCAGAGACTGTTACAGTCCTGAATGAACTCCAGAGGGCTTCAAACCACATGCAGGTAATCCATTTTACAGCAGATGAGGTGAGATTCATTACCTCTTTCAGAGTTGCATTTCCACTCTCAGTGAGGATGCTCCCTCTAGGAAAGTATGGGTGCAAATTGACACTTGGATTTGTGTGGTTTTAAGTTGATCCTCTGATCTTTAAAGCTACTTTGTGTAAAATGTGTATGTGATTATGACATCTTTCAAATACCAATTTTTGAAATTGGTGCGTAATGACTCGGCATCTAATACTTGCTTTTTACCAGTGTGGATGCATATAGCAGCTGCGATACAATCACCATTGTTCCCATACCTGAGCTTACGTCATTGCATCTTGCAAGCATTCATTTCTGAGGATGCACGCAATGTTTAGGTAACAGAAGACATAGTCAACCTGACCACAGAGTATCTTTTTATTACTACAAAACAAAAATAAATATAATACTAAATATAGTAAAAATATCTAAATAACAACAAATATCGGTGCATTGAGAAATTATAGTAAGATGACCTTCACAAGCATAGTGCTTTGTTTACAATATTCATTTTATTTCAATGCAACACCATGACACTATGGCTCTATCTAAATGCCACGATTTAGTCATCTTTCCTACTCCTATTTTTGTGAAATTTGTTTTGTTTTTTATTATAGTATTAAAAACTTCAATTGGTGAGGATGCACACTCCTTGTAGCCATGTTCAGCTACTAGTTTTAATGTTTGGGAACATAAAATCTTTGACACAGAAGCATAAAAAAACGACTCTGAACATAAATGGTAGCATCTCATTTGTAACTATGCGTATTTGCAAGCGTGTGTCTGTGTGTGTGTTTGTGTGTTCATGTACGAGCATGAGAGTGTATGGTTTATGTGTGCGTGTGCCTAGCCCTGGGCTGATGAGGGGAGGCATGTGGTGGCCATTTAGACGGATTAGAACTGTCAGAGACATCAAGCACAGCGCATGTGCGTGCGTGCGTGTGTGCGTGTGTGTGTGTGTGTGTGTGTGTGTGTGTGTGTGTGTGTGTGTGTGTGTGTGTGTGTGTGTGTATGTGTGTGTGCATGTGTGTGGCTGCAGGCGGGAAAAAGATGGAGGGAGAGCAAAGCTAGAAAAAGATAAAGAGAGAGATAGGCGACAGATGGAAATTAATTGAGCCAGACAAAAGAGAGGGAGAAAGAGAGGACAACTGAGAGCTAACTGTTAATACCCAGAGATAATACACTGTCTGTATGAAATATGGATCGATACGAACAGAGGGAAGGGCAGATTTGGAGATGTGTTAGTGGACCCTGTAGGGAAATGTGTGGAAGGTATAGGATAGGAAAAGAAAGACAAAAGTGGAAGAGAAGAAATTAGAAATGTATGGAAGGAAAGACTAAGTGGGAGATGTTAAAAAAAAAGAGGGATGAGTGAGACAGAGAGAAGAGAGTGACCTACCTCATGCCTGCATGGATGACTGCATTTGTATCCAAACATCCCAACATGCACTGCTCTGCCACTCGAGGCAAAATAAGCCTGCAGCACCCAATCAGCCGTGGCCTTTTACCACCTCGCCGTGGGGCAGAGTGTGCGCAAGTCCAGTAAGTGAGTGTATTTGTGTTTGTGTGTGTGTGAGTTCAAGCGTGAGTGCACACACACATCTGTTTGTTTGTTTGTGTGTGTGTGTGTGTGTGTGTGTATGTGTGTGTGTGTGTGTGTGTGTGTGTGTGTGTTTATGGTTACAGACCTCCTCAATACACTGCCTCTCTGATTTATCTTCAAACAGACAGCTCAGCCATCTCCTCTCGCACACCTCTCTCCTCCTTTTTCCATCCCTCCCTCCACTCTCTGATGCTCACCACCAATCCATCCATCCTCCAAATACCTCTTCTCTAAATCCTTCCATCAATTTTACTCCTCCATCCATCTCTCCATGTTTCCATATATCCATCCCTCCATCTGCATTAACTTCCCCGCAGGGAAGACAATTTCCTGAATCCCACTGAAGTGGAACATTTTTAGATTTAAGACAACCCCCACTCATGTGATGTGCTCAGGCTTCAGAGGAAGGGGTTCAAAAGTGGAGAGGAAAGTAGAAGGAGCAAGTGTGAAGAAAGCTTTTGGATGAGTAGATGGATGGAAACATTACCTAAAGTAGCCATATGTTAATCAAACATGTCAGTTAGTCTTAATCCTAAACAACCTTTTCTCTGGTAACGTAAAAAGTGAAACATACTATTTAAAAAGACTACTGGGTCTACAGCAATGCTAAGTGTGTTAACATGCTAACATTTGCTAATTAGCCCTAAATACAAACTACAGCCGAGGGTGGTAGGAATGTCATTAGTTGGCAAGTATTTGCTCATAAACCAAAGTGTTGTGACAAAGTGAAATGTTGACCTGATAGATCGTTGTGATTATTATTATTGATTAGTCTGTGGAAGATTTTGTGAAAAGACATCTATGATAAAAATCAACAGTCGCCGGCTAGAAATGAGAAGCCTACTTTTGTCTACCTCCTTATGAAATCAAGAACTCATTGTTTTAAAAAGAACGAAGACACTAAAAAACTACAAATCTGCCTGCATTATCAGTGTAGGCTAAACCGTGTATGTGCTGTGCGAGAACGGAAACCTTGATAAGCATTGCAACAGTAATTAAGGGGCAAAAAAATCTACAAATACATCAAATCTCAATATTTTCATTTTTAGATTAGAGGGCTTGAGAATTTAGAGGAAATAAAAAAATGCGGAGGTGAAGAAGTGATGTGATTATAAACAAGTGTTCCAGTGAGCTGAGTTGGAAAGCTGCTGTCACTTTATCCTGTATGTTTTTTTCCCCTCAGCAGAGTCTGACAGAGAGACAGTCAGATCACATCCCTTAAGCTCCTCTCTTGCCTGTCCATTTGTATTTATGTTTCTGACTCTGTTGATGGATGTATAGTGTAACACTCATTAACACACACACACACACACACACACACACACACACACACACACACACACACACACACACACACAGAGCAGCCGTGGGTCTTGCCTCTGAGGGACGGTTGTTGTCACAGGGATGTATAATGGTCTGATCAACCTCACCATCATCATTGTGGAGACCCTAAAGAAAATCAGCTTCAACCAACCACAGCGTCTAACTTTGTGCTGTTAGGCTTTGAATATTTTTGTCCTGTATGTTCCTAAGCATGTGCTGTTGTAATCAAGTCCTATTCCATTATCAGTATTCCATGTCAGTATTACCTGACCACAGCGGATATTTACTTGGTAATTTTCTGTCAGCCATGTGAATTTACCTGATGAAGGTCTGAGACCGAAACGTTGTATTTTTTTAAATAAATGATTGCTTGCGTAATGGTCAGTGTGCAGGACTCTTCTCTAAGCTTTTGATCTGCTACTTTTGATCATATCCTACGCACCTGCCTGACAAAAAGAGGTGTGCAAAAAAGCTTTCTTACGCTGTCAGCCATGTGAGAAATGAGACAAACTTCACATTTAAAGTGTAATTCCAGTTTTTTCATGTGATATTCAGATGGTGCTAATGACAGCTATGGTTACTGTCAGACAAACAACTGCAAAATTACATCCACTGCATCTAATGCAGGATGAATGGCAGTCATGATGACAAGATGCATTACGCTTCATGATCAGTTCAAGCTAAATAAATTATTAGCCTCCTATGACTTATTTGTTATCCATGCTAGGTGCTAAAAATGAGTGAAATTCAATTTGTATGGCGATTCCCAAAAAGTAGAGCCATTCATTCCAGTTTTACATGGATTTAAAACTACCTCAAGGTTAAAACAATAATATCATATGGAAGTGCAAAAATGGAGTATTATATTGGAGAAATGACTGCAAAACACCAGGCAACATTAACATGCCATAAATGTTGGGTGTATAGTATCTCCAAAAAGTTAGTCTTTCAAGAGTATTTTTTTTAAGGCCATATTGTTTTGAATTTTTTTTATTGTCTGTATGGTATGGAGTCATGAAGCTGTTGGCTTAGGCTTGTAACAACAGGCAGTCCACTTAAGACAACAACATTCCAAAAGCCAAGGAGTCAGTGGTGTAGGGCATGCATTCAATAATTACTGACATTTCTCAGCACTTACATAGACTGAAATTAAATGTATCCTCTGCATTAACCTATCATATACTAACATACATGGTTTTGATGGGTGAGTGGAAACTAGAGCACCCACGCGAACACATAAATAATAATTTGGATGAGGTTGAGAGCAAAATGCATGTTATATTTTACTGTCTATTTTATTATGATGTTCACGTTAAGCTTTTTCTTTTTTTTTTTAGATACATTTTTTATTAGCACCATTTATCATTCAGACATACAGAACAAACTCCACAATGTATGACAGTAAGTTAAGCTTTTTCTGAAAATGTCTGCTGGACATCCCAGTCTGTTTTGATGTAATACCCTGTATGTTACATTGTGTATGTTTAAAAAGTATTCTATCAGTGTCTACATTCTTACTATTTATTTTTAGTTTATGACTTTCTTTTTGACCTATCTATCTATCTATCTATCTATCTATCTATCTATCTATCTATCTAGCTATCATTATTTTTTTTGGTTTTTCACTGGTCATGCTTTCTTTATGATTTTCTTGCTCTTCGTCATGTCATATTCTTACAACAGCATAAAAAAACATTCTCACTATGAAAAGGAGTTGTAGCAATTACAGTACAGTAACATTAGTTGCTATGTAACAGCAGTAGTAGAAATAAAAGTAGGTAGCCTAGTGGAAGCAAACACTAGCGGTAGTGGTAACAGAAATAGGCTACCAGCACCTGCAGTAATAACAGTAATATATCGAAATATTTAGACTTATTCCCTCCATCTAGTGCATAGCGTTGGAAATGACATATTTCAAACTGTTATAAACAACTACCTGTTTTGTGGCGTTATATGGTAATTTGACACCTAGCCATGCCCACACCATTGGACGCAAGTGAAAAAGCTTAGCAATTTAGATTTGGCAACATCTTAAGATTGTATTGACCAATTTCTAAGTCAATTGGGTTAAATATGTAGGAGAAGTTCATTAAAGTAGCCTGCAAATGTTAAAAACCATCCATAATTTGCACATTAATATTAATGTAGACATTCCGATAGGTTTAGGGTATGGCTCCAAGAGGCTTTTCTGTTAATGTGGACATGATACATACGCATACCAAATCTCATATGTCTAGGTGAAACGCAGTGCAGGGGCTACTTTTTTTTAAAATGTTGTAGGGGGCGCTATTGAGCCAATTTACCATAATCAAGCCTGAGATCCATGTGGATCACTTTAGGCCTGGACTAACATCATGTATTAAAGAGTTGTGTTAGATCTGACAATGTATGTTCAAGTTACAACAACATTTTGTTTCATGATGTAACATCGAAGTTCACCGTGCCGGCATGGCAACGCCCTTCGTCAAAAAAATCACAATCTTTAAATTGACACATCATCAAGGTCTTAAGGCTTTCCTGAACACTTTTGAGGTGGATCTGGTAAAACAGCTAGGAAGAGGACATCAAATCATAAGGACTGTAACTTCCTGTTTTTTAGGAAACATCAAAATCGCCGCCCTGCTCCGCCCACACGGTATGATAATAACGAAAAAGCTTCGCAATTATGCTCCGTCAAGTCAAATCTGTAGGAGAAGTTCGTTAGAGTATAACCCCTAAAAAAAGGTCAAAAGTGTCCATAATTTGCACATTAAGATTAAAATAGCTGATATTCTGACAGGTTAAGGGTATGGCTCCAAGAGGCGACATGATACATATGCATACCAAATCAAATGTCTAGGTGAAACGCAGTGCAGGGGCTACTTCTTTGAAATGTTGTAGGGGGCACTATTGAGCCAATTTACCATAATCAAGCCTGGGACCCATGTGATTCACTTCAGGCCTGGACTAACATCATGTTTGAGAGATTTTTATCATACCGTGTGGGCGGAGCAGGGTGACGATTTTGATGTTTCCTAAAAAACAGGAAGTTACAGTCCTTATGATTTGATGTCCTCTTCCTAGCTGTTTTACCAGATCCACCTCAAAAGTGTTCAGGAAAGCCTTAAGACCTTGATGATGTGTCAATTTAAAGATTGTGATTTTTTTGACGAAGGGCGTTGCCATGCCGGCACGGTGAACTTCGATGTTACATCATGAAACAAAATGTTGTTGTAACTTGAACATACATTGTCAGATCTAACACAACTCTTTAATAAATGATGTTAGTCCAGGCCTAAAGTGATCCACATGGATTCCATTCCAGATCAGACAATAGATGTTCAAGTTACAACAACTTTTTGTTTCATGATGTAACATCGAAGTTCACGGCGTGCTCTTGGACAAAAAATCACATTGTTCTAAATTAAGCATCATCAAGGTCTAAAGGCTTTCCTGAACAAATTTGAGGTGGATCATCCATGGGTGGATCTGGTAAACCCATTAGGTAGAGGACATCAAAGTGTAACAACTTCCTATTGCCATTAGGGGGGCGCTATGATAATATCTCAATATTGACATGTAGATGTCTTCAGGCCAGGTACCTTATACAATCCGAGCAGTTTGGAGCAAATTGGACAATGTTAATAGTTACTATTCATGGCGAAGCATGAAAAATCAATGCCACAATGTTTGGCGTGCACTACAAAGCTTCGCAATTTAGCTTCGCCAAGGTCTTTAGATTCTAATCACCAATTTTGAAGTTAATCGGGTTAAATCTCTAGGAGGAGTTCGTTAAGCATACCAATTTTCTTACATTTTCGAGTAGCCCAAGCACCTCAAAACTGTGTTCAAACGGATAGAATAAAAATAAAAAGAAAGAAAGAAAGAAAGAAAGAAAGAAAGAAAGAAAGAAAGAAGGAAAGAAAGAACATTAGAAGAGCAATAGCACCTTCGGCCCCGACGACGTTGGTGCTCGGGCCCTAATAATCCATGTGACAAACCCTTATATATATGTCAATGGACAAACCCCAGACTCATGTTACGCATGCGCACCGCGCCTTTAAGGATCTAGAATGAGAAGTGCGTGAGCGGGTCGGGACTTGACACGAAATCTGAGATTTGACTTGATCCGTACTCTAGTTTTGAGAATGGAAATCTATGGCTTGCGGACAAGGGATACAATTCACCATGTTTTTGTAAACAGGCGGTGAGTTTTATGAGGATAATCCAGGAGGTATACAGGCTCTGCACACCCCACCGCTGGCCCCGTCGGCACGGTAATTTGGGACAGAGGCAGGGCTTTCCTGCTAGCTGCCACACCAGCTAACTCCAGGTAGTGCAAAGTGCTAACGCTAGCTGTTTACATAGTTTTAATTCGTTTCAATGTATAAACTACATAGCGCTCACTTATGAACCAATGTTTTTCACAGCATACATTATTTAGTCGCTACATTTCGAACTAAGTGGCCAACGAATGTTTGTGCTGCGGCATAATAAACAAACACGCCTGCTAGCCTTATAGTAGCATGCTACGTTAGCTAGTTTACTATATCAACAATCATCGGTGCTAGCCATGAATGCATTGGTGCTAGCTGATGTTTTTACTAGCAGGTAGCTAGCCAATCCGATGTCAAGATATTAAAAAAACACGGATATTTCCGGTTAGGCTCTTCAGGGTAAAACAATACCTAGCAGTAATCCACATACACGCAGCTCACAGCACCTGATGGAGCAGTAAATACATTTCACAATAAATATTAGTGGCAGGCAGATCCGCTTAAAATGTGATTAACACTATTAGGTATATCGGAGTAGCTATAAGTCAATGTCAAATCAGATTTAAAAAATACTTTCATAAGTTTGCTGTTGGTATCAGATAATCTTAATAGCCCCTCTATTGTCTTTCACAATACATTATATATATTAAATATTTGTCAACAATCAACTTTTACATACCTAATAGGCCTACACTAAATAAGGGTTTTGCCCTTTTGTTTTAAAGATGTGTTACCTTTATTTTGAAGACGAGAACTGTTTACTTCCGGCTAGTTTTGTCCCTATGCTATATGGCATATAACTTCCCCGGGCTGACGGCAGCCAGAGTGGCGCCGCTAGACCAGGCAAGCGAGTACAATTTAAACACTATTTGTTTCGTAGAATAAACAGTTCCGGGTTTTTCTAAATTGAAAAGCATATGTAAAAATTATGCTTCGTCTTGTTATTATGTTGTTGGCGAGCTAGCGTTATCACTATGCTGCTAAAACTTCGTTAAAACGTTACGTTATAATTTCTGGTTCATGCCTCTTGTCTGCCACCCACATCCTAACAGAATTATTGTGCGTTTGTCAGTTTTCGCTAGAAAGCTAATCTGTCATCCGCTTTTGCTAAACATTACAGCACAATAGCAACATGACGGTAACTGACATCATCAAAAGAAGAAAATAACACAGATTTAACGTTACAGCCTATTTTTACTTACTTACTTGGTCAGTTCTTCGCTTAGTTGCCAGTTTACACCTAGCTAGGTGACCTAGCTATAACTAATGTAATCTAATACAACAACTAGCTAGGACTGCAACCAACGGATTATTTTCATATTCGATTAATCTATCAGTTGTTTGGTCTATAAAATGTCAGAAAATTGTGTAAAATCTCGATCAGTGTTTCCCAAAGCCCAACATCGTCCTCAAATGTCTTGTTTTGTCCACAACAACAAAAAATAAAGGGATTAAAGAAACCAGGAAATATTCACACTTAAGAAGCTGCATTAAGAGAATCTTTACATGAAATGGCTCAAAACGATTTATCAAAATAGTTGCCGATTAATTTAATAGTTGTCAATCAATTTAATTAATCTTTGCAGCTCTAACAACAGCCCTGCAATAAATACCTAAATCCATGCAATCTGATATGTAGGTTATAATGTTCAGTTTTTGTTTAAAGTGAGATTTCCATGTATTTTCTTATTGTAAAGCAGGTCGAGGTGCTAACGTTATATAAATACTGTGAAAGTATCAAAATGCTCAATCCACAGAGAAATGCACGCAGCCTGTATTCAGAAACGGTCCATTTAAACGAGCCATCAGGACTTTTATGGAGTTGTGATGTCACAGCTATACTATGTATAAATATAAAGTGCAGCTACAGTGCCATTAAAGTCATTCGACGCCTACAATGATGGAGAGAGCGCAGATGCGGAAGGCCTGGAAACGCTGACCAATCAGAGCTAAAGGAAGTTGGAGTTTAAAGAGACAGGCACTAAAACGGAGCTTTTTAGACAGGAATATACAGGTATATTCAGACAGTATGAGAAAAATAATGTGTTTTTAGAACATTAAAGCATGTAAATGTAGTAGAAACACAGAAGTAACAGTATGAACCTGAAAATTAGCACCATATGGGACCTTTTAATGATTGTCTAATACAGTATATTCATTGAGGTTGACCTGATAGAATGACCTTGTAAAACGCTATACAACTCAACAGCACCACAAACTACAGCCTCCTAAACCACCGTAAAGTTGACTGAACACCTCTCTAAAACAGTTTGATCAACTTGCATGTTGTCCTCTTTTTCAGACCTTGTCGCCTTTCCTCCTGATGCTGAGAAGTTTGTGTGGTCACACAACTGCCTCAACTACAGCTGTACTGCTGTGAAGATTGTCTCTGCTCCGGCTTCCTGGTTAAGTGAAACTGTGTCAACAACATATATTGTCAGAAATTGCAGTCAGACACAGAAGTCAAGATGTCCATCACCAACACACCTACCAGCAATGATGCCTGTCTGAGCATTGTGCACAGCCTGATGTGTCACAGACAGGGTGGTGAGAGCGAGACGTTTGCCAAGCGGGCCATCGAGAGCCTGGTGAAAAAGCTAAAGGAGAAAAAAGACGAGCTTGACTCCCTCATCACAGCTATCACCACCAATGGGGCCCATCCCAGCAAGTGTGTGACCATTCAGAGGACACTGGATGGACGGCTGCAGGTAGGCAACACAGTAGTGTTGATTAGTTTAGACAAACTTTTAAACAAAAACATCAAATACCATTTAGCCGCATTACAATTAGTTTGTTTTATGAATTAAAATAAAACCCATGGCAGTCCGTTATTCAGCATAATGTTCGCTACACCTGTGGAAAACAAGCTGCGTTTGACCTCAGCTATAAGGACAGCGAGTTTCCAAATGAATGAACTCTGTTTTCCGGTATTCTTTCTCCTATGTTGTTGTTGTTCCCAGGTGGCTGGACGTAAAGGGTTCCCTCATGTAATCTACGCCCGGCTGTGGCGGTGGCCTGACCTGCATAAGAATGAACTGAAGCACGTCAAATACTGTCAGTTTGCCTTTGACCTCAAGTGTGACAATGTGTGTGTCAACCCTTATCACTATGAGAGAGTGGTGTCGCCTGGCATAGGTGAGTAACTTGGAGGTTTTCA
This sequence comes from Zingel zingel, assembly GCA_023566125.1. Lineage (NCBI taxonomy): Eukaryota > Metazoa > Chordata > Actinopteri > Perciformes > Percidae > Zingel > Zingel zingel. The sequence continues at coordinate 19,389,429 of CM042314.1, read as the reverse complement.
GTTAGTGTTTTTAAAATGTGTATGGGGTTCAATAGAACCCAATTGAATCTTTACATAATAGTAAGAAATGTAGTGCCAAAGTTTCAGTTCTCTGTTATAGTGTACTAAACTGACACCAAAAGCTGCCTTTTTAAATGAGGAAATTGATGTAAACACTGTGTTATAGCAATTGTCAGCAACACAGTTCCTTTAAGGGCTAAAACATGGAGAACTACTGGTGTGGTCCAGTTACTTTACTTAAAACCATTCAACTATTGTGACTTTTCTTGCGGTCTAAGTGACATTTCACTGTGCATGTGCCTGTTTAGTTTATCCTGTTTTTTAGTTAGCCTTATCTAACCCACTGTCTGTATCACAAGGGACTATTTTTTTTTAGCAATGCAGTTAAGAAGCTGGCACTGTCAATAGCCTGTTTCACCTCTTCATGCTTTTCCTTGGTTTACAGACTTATCAGGACTGACACTGACCAGTTCTGGGCCTAGCTCTGCACAGATGGTTAAGGATGAGTATGATTTTGATGGACCTCAGAGTCTGCCCTCAATTGAGGGAGGGCACTCCATCCAGACCATCCAACACCCCCCATCTGCCGGCCGCCCAGCCCCCTCTGAACCGTTTGCGACCCCAAACCTGCTCACATCTGCTGAGGCCTCCACCTCTGCCTCAACATCATCCTTTCCTGCCATTGCTGCTGGATCAGGCAGTAAGATACAGTTGTAAAATATACAGGGATACAGGACAAACAAACATAGACACACATATTGTACATGCAAAATTGTGTCTGTAATTGACAGTTATACATTGTCTCATTTTTAAATTTTAACTTCAAAAAGATTATTTTTGATATTTTTTTCTTTGTTCACTAGAAATCATTCATATTTAAGGCATTTTCTGGATCTGTTTAATGAATTATTACAACTGCAGTACATTTGTGAGTTTGTGCTCTTTATCGGTCCATCTGTGGATCTCTGACTTAAGTTCTCCTTTTCTCCTCAGGTGCCAGCTCAACATGGTCTAGGAATAGCAGCTTCACCCCCAACATACCCCACCACACCAACGGCCATCTACAGCACCACCCTCCTATGCCACATCCGGCACACTACTGTAAGTACACCCTGTCAATGACTTACAGCTAGCTGTAAGGCAATTCACAGACAAAATTACATACTTTAATTAGTTTTTTGCAAAGTGGGTGATTGCTTCCCTTGCTCTCTGTTTCTCCCAGGGCCAGTGCATAATGAGCTCGCCTTTCAGCCTCCTATATCTAATCATCCAGGTGAGAACACACAATTCAAAAGTATATAAACCCTAGACAGAATCTTTAAGTCTGGTATATTAGACAACTGCGTGAACAGATCTTTCTTTGCACATTTTTGCCCACACAGATTATTTAAAGAGTACTGCCCTTGTTGGCGATCTTTCATCGTTGCTAAAGGCAGTGTTGCCCATTTCAACTGCCTCAAAAAATGTCAGACCAGATTTTTTTTATATATATATATATATATATATATATATATATATATATATATATATATATATATATAAAGCTGTGTTAATATGGTCAGTTGAATTGCCTCTGTGACAATTTCTGATTGTCATAATGGCAAATTTACAGGTTACCTTTTTGTCATAGCATGTAGTGCTGAAACAGTTGATCAAAAATAATGTAGTGTTTAGTGATGACATTATTTAAATTAAACAAATTGATTAAACATATCATTGTTGATTAATGATTTTAGTCATTTATCAAATACAATTGCGATTTAACCGGTTAGTCCTCATCGATATAGTGGCACGTGTCACCCATCCAGCAAAGAGCCATGAACTAAGCAGACAAAAAGAGCTTAAAACGCAACTTGCTAGTGCAAACCTTGCCCTCATTATTATTATTATACCTTGAGAACAAAAGTCGCAAAAGTGTGATATTACCCTGACCAGAAGCATTTTCCATTCATGACTTAAAACCATTGACCTTAGGTTCTCCTCTCTTTTTCAGCTCCTGACTACTGGTGCTCCATTGCTTATTTTGAGATGGACGTTCAAGTTGGAGAGACGTTTAAGGTGCCCTCTTCTTGCCCCATCGTGACAGTGGACGGCTATGTGGACCCCTCAGGAGGAGACCGGTTCTGTTTGGGCCAGCTCAGCAACGTACATCGCACTGAGGCTATTGAGAGAGCAAGGTAGGGGACCCAGTTACCCTCAATATTTAGAGCAAAAACTTCAAAACGTACTGCTAATGTACTCCCTGAAATAACATAGCATTTTAAAATAGAGAAAGAATTATAGGTTGTTGTTTTTTTTTTTTACATTTGAACCAGAAACAAGCTTGGTGGTATCTTTTAAATGTGCGTTGATGCAGATATAAATATCCCAAAATATTAAGGAAAAATGCATTTCCTTATCTGTATGTACTAGGGGTGTGCAAAAAAACTGATTCATAGTCTAATCGCGATTCAAGCTCTACCGATTCACAATGGATTTATAGAATTCCAAAAATCAATTTTTTTTTATTTATTTATTTATTTTTATGTATAAATTTAAATTGTATGTCTACTGCAATCACATGGGAAAAGTAACTACATTTACATACCGTGACTAGATTTTTTTTTTTATTTTTATTTTTTATCGAAAATCGATTTTTGAATCGAATCGTGACATTTTCTGCATCGTGCACCCCCAGTATGTACTATATCTACATATTTGAGACTTGACAGCCTTACCACAATATCTGTACCATCAACACATGAGTTGAAAGCTCAAAGGTGCATGTTGATCCAAGATAACACATCCACACTTTCTTTATATTTAGTTCCTTTTATCCCTTCCTGTTTGTTTAAAAATAGCCTGTGGATTTTCTTGTTATGACTTGTGGCACTATAGAACATTTCATAAGCAGCCCCCCCCCAAAATGTGCATCTATTATTCTACCAGCATGTTCACAAGAATGCACAGAATGTGAAAACATTTACCGCAACTGTGATGTGAAACATTAAAATGCTGCATATCTTTCTGGGCCTTAAGGATACAGACAATGATTTTAGGTGAAAATTGTTGAATATAAACAAAAATTGGGTTTGTTTACAATGAAAACTCCACATGGCACTATTATAACTCTTTCCCTGTTTCCTTCATTCCCCTACTATCCTTCTCTCCCAGGCTTCACATTGGCAAAGGGGTTCAGCTGGAGTGTAAAGGGGAAGGAGATGTGTGGGTGCGTTGCCTCAGTGACCACGCAGTGTTTGTTCAGAGTTATTACCTGGACAGAGAGGCGGGCCGAGCCCCTGGAGACGCTGTTCACAAAATCTACCCCAGCGCTTACATCAAGGTAAGCACCTGGGTCATTGGACTGTAAAAAGAGGACATATCTCAAGACGTTCATAACATGTTATATTTCCTCTTTGGAAACTGCTGAGTGCAAACTCTAAACATCCCTTTGCATGCAGTCTCCTCAGGCATGTTCAGTTGTGTGTATGTTACATAACATGTTCCTTATATTGCCACAGTTTTCCATCTTTTCCACTTTTGTGTCTCTCATTAGGGGATATCATACCTCTTCACACAGCTCTTACTTAGGCTCTTGATAGCCTGTGGCGGTATTTACAGTTCTCCTTTACAGGGGAGTAATTGCTTCTGAATGTACAGCATTTAAAGTCTCTTCTCTCCTGCCAGGTGTTTGACCTCCGTCAGTGCCACAGGCAGATGCAACAGCAGGCTGCTACGGCTCAAGCAGCAGCTGCAGCCCAAGCTGCAGCAGTGGCCGGAAATATACCTGGACCTGGATCAGTTGGAGGAATAGCTCCAGCTATAAGTAAGATACTGTAACTGCAAACAGATGCACATTCACACATACAGACAGTGAGAAGTAAAGGCAGCGTGGTATGATGTAAATGTTTACTGCAAATGAGCAGCAAGTGTGAGCTACAGTATGTACTTACATATGAAAATAACAGAAATGCTCACACAGATGTTCAACCTAATTTGCATATTTGATATTAGAGAAGTAAAATATAATGATTCCTATTAGATGATAAATATTGGCTAAGATTGGCTTCATTGCTCTAAAAATGTTGCATCTAGTGTTTTCCTCTAAGTTGTTACTTTCACAGAGACTGTTTTTATGGGTTAATAGTAGGACTGCAACTATTTTCATTACCGATTTAATCTGCCAGTCATTTTCTTAATTGATCACTTAATTGCTTCGGTGCGAATCTCAAAAGATATTAATTTACTGTCATCTCAGAAAAGCAGAAAATATTTACGTTTATGAGGCTTCAACCAGTGAATTTTTGCCTTTTTTAACAAATGTGAGCTATTGAAAAATGATCAGAAACATTGTCATTTGCCAATACATTTTCAATCTATCGACTAATCACATAATCAACTAATAGTTACAGCTCGAATTATCAGGAATCACTTGAAATCACACTATAATTCACTTGAATATATTCCTTCCGGTTTGAATTCATTGTTTTTCAATTCATACATATGCAGCATCAAACTGACCTGATTGCGACGTCCTCTCCTCCCGTCCTCTCAGGTCTGTCAGCAGCAGCCGGTATCGGGGTAGACGACCTCCGGAGGCTGTGTATTCTCAGGATGAGTTTTGTTAAGGGCTGGGGGCCCGACTACCCCCGCCAGAGCATCAAGGAGACCCCCTGCTGGATTGAGATCCACCTGCACAGAGCTCTACAGTTACTGGACGAGGTTCTGCACACTATGCCGATAGCAGACCCGCAACCTCTGGACTGAGATCTTTACAACTGCAGCATCACACTGCAACATACAGTGGCAATGGAAAGTCTTCCTCAGTGAACTGTTTGGGTGGAGAAGCCAGTGAAACAGCTGCAACACTGAAGCTGTCTCACATGAAAAAAATACTTTCAGGTGTGTTTGAGGCACCATTGTGCACTGTGGCCCCTACTTTTGCTTTCGTAAGCAAGAGTGACACTAAAACGAGCCAAAGCCATGTATTGAAGATATCTTTATCTCTATTTTTGATAGATGGCTTTGATTTGTGATGACTGGAATGATGAACTGTAGGACTAGAAAAAAGACGTCACAGATAACTACAGTTAGCAAAGCACCACAACATGCATATAGATGACCTGCAGATCCCATTAAAACTGGAATGTACAGCGACTACTTAGAGTCCACAACCACCAACTACTGGCAGACATTAGATTGGCTGAACATCAGAGTGCTGTACAGCTGTGGGATGACATGACTCACATATCCAGTGTCTGGGCACCAGAGTACTGCTGGTTTTCTATTGTGTCATTTTCCATTCGAGCTGTTACAGACTGCTTCTCCCCTGGGCTAACAAGCAAGATCAGTCAACTGTCGGGCTGAATAGAAAAGCAGCAGCACTCGCAGGATCAGCACTCAACGGCATGCTGGTCGCTGCCTCTCAGATACCGGACACAGTCGAGGACCACCCAGCTTGGATCAGGGCATACTAGGACCTTCACAGCCATCCACGAATATCACAGAGAAGAAATGACAAGCGCCATGCCTAAAGCCGACTCAACCTCTGAACTGAAACGAGGTCAAGTCTGTGGACTCTTCTAGGTCAGGTATTATCAAACTACAGGTTTAGACCTTAGTATCTGGTAGTGGGACTGGTGGGTGTCCAATGACAAATCATTGTCCCCCCCCCTCTGAATTAAACAAGATTTTGGAGCAAATGAAGAGCCCCCAGTTGAGGTTTTGGACCAGAGAATAATATCCTTCTGTGGCATCATGACATGCAATGTTGAATTGCCAATTGATGATACAATGTATTGCTTTTTACTGACTTACTGTGATTATGTCATGTATTCATTCACTCACTCAAAAATAGTGATGACAAGATGCTCATTGAAGTGTGATCATTCGTCATTGGTCACTTTCCACCATGGTCGCCTCCCACCTGTTTCAGGTACAGTTACGGTTTTGGAAAACGCCCTCTTTATGCTGCCACAAAGGATGAATCTCATACACCTGCGAACTCCTGCCTTTTCTCACTTTCACGCTGAGAGCAAAAAAAAAGAGAAACAGCTGGCATGCTTTTGGTTCAGTAAGACGGAGAGAAGAGGCAGACAGTTGGTCTTTGATGTCTCATTTAATCACAGTACAAGGATCAGGGTTTATCAACGTTTTGGCAAACCAAAGTACTAATTATTCAGAAGCATACTGTAACTCCAGTGTGATCACGAGTGTGAGAAGGCCAGTCACCTGCTGGACTTTGTCGCAGTTACGCTAATTTGGAAGTTTCTTTAATTACATTTTAAAGGTGATTTATGTTTTTGTATTCATTTTAATGAATATTGATTTTTTTTTTTTTTTTTTTTTTTTTTTTTTTTTTTTTTTTTCTCTAAGCATACCTGACAGACTTTCCCAACCTACTGTAGTTGAGAATCATTGTACTTACTTATGACTTGCAGCCCACTAATATACTACTTGATCCAGGTGTGTAGTTTACTGACAAATATATGAGAATTTAGGACAGTTCCCCAGTAATATAGATATATTTTCTTGGTTTTATTTTTGTTACTTTTATTAATTGATTTGTTTTATATTTTTAGCACTTTACTTTTTTTTCTTGTTTTTAACTCGATAACCTTAATTTTGAGGTGGTTGTGCTGCGATATGTAAAAGGGAGTGAATAGGTTGGTTGATTTTTATTTTATTTTTATGTAGGTTTGTGAGCAGAGGCAACTTTGTGATGCATTTGTGTTAAAAACACTAAGACATCTTTTTAAAATCATTTTTTGCCCTTTCAATCTATAAAGGCATATACGCATTTGTAAGTTGTTTTTTTTTCCCGCTGTTCTGAGTTGCAGTCTTTTCTTTTTGATTTGCAGTTTTTCTTTCCTCTTTAATCCATGTAAATAACTTTAGTTTTTGAAATGCATGTCAATGTTTGCATGAATCTTAATGGCAAATGGACCCCTTTATCCATACCTCCTTTTTAAAATACTAAGTACTTCACTTGTCCTGCATTACACAGGGATCCTGGTATCTGAGGAGAATAGAAACCAGCACCTGCTGTATACTGGTGTGGTGTGTTGCTGGTTTATGAGAACAGCATTAGGTAAACAGAGGGAAGCTGTATAGTCCTAACTGATGGAAATGGTCCAATTTAATCATATAACTCACTTTTTAGCAGCCAAGCTCCTTAAGAAGGCAACTTGTCTCCTGAGACCTAATTTGTATACAGTAACTCCGTCAGTTATTAGTGTGCAGCCTCTCTTTGTAAGTAAAATGCATGATCATTTCTCTTGCATGTGTTGAAACAGGTGAAGGTAGATTTGACGCACACAAATAATTAGATTTTAACACGAGTCCCTTTGTCTCCGCTGCATGCTATAGATCACACGCATCGATTAGGAATACACGTTTCATTTACTCTCCTCGTGTTCATGCTTATTTTCCACATCAGCCTGCCATACAGTATCATCTTTCTGGTCATCTGTATATGAAAAGACAGGTTTTAAAAATGTGTTTATTTCCCTAAACAAATGTGTTTTGGACAATGCTGTCTTGGTGGGTTTCAGATGAAATGGAAAAAGACAAATTGGATTTCTTCAAGGTTTAGTTGAAACTTGGGGTCTATTTGTCACAGGAAATTATCCATTTTGTTATCCAATTGATTAAGCAAAACTAAGCAGTGGGTTGCTTTCTCTCCCCTCTTTGATTATTTCACTATAATTTAAAAAGCATCGTTAAAAAAAAGTTTGACCTACATCTGCGATTAAGAGTCAAATTTATTCACTTAATTATGCATCCGATTGATGAAACAAAGACCTGACCTCTCCGGAGAATTAATCTGTTATGTTCTGTTGTGCTTTTAAAGTGGACAGATGTTTTGTTTTTTTATTACTTGCAGTTATTATAGGAGCCTAAAGACACAGCTAAAATAAGTTGATGTTGACTACTATGACAGAGTGCAGATATACATTTTACCTGTATTTCTTATGAGTCTTTAATTAAACATGGCCTGAATATTCTCTAAGTGGTGACCTGTTTATTTTCTCAGCAAGGATGAAATTAGTACAGTAGAAACACTTATATCTAATGTAAGACTTTTAACTTGAAGGGTCCTGCATACACACAGGTGTTTTCAGTTTTTTTGATTACACTTCTGCTCAGGTGTTGAGGGGATGGAGCTATGCTGGGAAATAAGTCAGCATACCTATAGACCTTTTGACTTGTCATAGCAGGAAAAGCACAGCTGCATTTAATAACATGAATGATGGCTGCATTCCACTTTTGGCTGGTCCTGGTATTTCCTGCTATGACATGTCAAAATGTCTGCCATATATAGGAATGATGAAGGTGTACCTTGTCTACAGCAAGGTATACAACAGATGATTGGGGCAGATGTCAATCATGCACAGTGTATACACGCCCACACTGGCCTGAGAAGAGGTCTAATCAGGCACTAAATTGAAATCACCTCTGTGTGTGTGTGTCATATTAGTCAGTGTGGTCTTTGTCCAAATGCTTTTTGCTATAGAATGAGATTCAAACAAGCAGAGACAGTTCTGAGGGCTTTTGTGTGAGGTTCAAATGTACTCAAGGTAAACCACAAACGCATGAGAATACCTCACTATCTGCGAAAAACTTATCACACATTTTAAAGGCCCTACAACCATGGTAAACCCACACAGCTCATTTAAATTATTTCCATCATTATTGTATATGTGTGGGCATGTACAGGCTGTTTGACATTTCCCCCTCACTCCTTAGCTTTGTTGTACCGGTTAAGATGAGACAAATCACACCTTTGACCTTTGAAGACATGTCACAGTAGAAGAACAGAGAAAATAATGTTGATGGTGCAATTCAATTTAGCTGCTTCAGTTTCAGTGTTGGCACATCACGTTGTTGAACATTTACCCTACTACAAGCTCTATACCGATGCTTTTTGGTAGACAAAACTAGGCTGAGGGAATTGTCATGTTGCAAATCGCAGTTCAAATGCTGCAAATTCAATTAAATGGGCCCCAGGTTCCTCAAAAAGCAGCGTGAAGTTCTGAAAGGTACTGGAGTGTTGAAAGGATCGTGCAGAATATGGAAGATGGGTGCAAGCAACATTTCACCATTTTACATAAATTAAATCACACCAGTCTGACAAGTCTTAAAATGAAACCGTCTTTATTAAGTAACTTTAATATCAGAAAAATAAAACTCTTAAATTCTCTTTACAGCAAATATATAATATCAGTGCTTTGGCCGCAATAACTTAAAAGGCCGTTATAAAATATAGTCTGCTTTTAAACTCCTGACTCAATTTGAAGAATTTATATGCCTTAAGACTCCCCTACATATACATAACAAAAGTGTAGTAAAATTAGCAAATACTTTGAACTGTTGGTACAGCTTAACAATATATGTATTTATATATAGATAATCTAAGCTCCATTTTACAGAATACAGTTTTTAATTTGGAGGCATACAGACATGACCGGCAGCTTGAATCCTTGGCCTTTTTACAGTTGCAGTGGGACGCTTTACATTGGCGGTACATTATGAAGACATGCGCGTGATGCACATTCCATTTTCCACTAAGTTAAACGGCAGCTATCAATAATATTATCATCAATACTTTAAACTAATAACTAGACTACAAGCAGATCGCATCGACACCCTCCTCCTGCAACATTTCTGGGTTTCCAACTCTTCATTTACATAATCACTCAAAGTAAAAAAAAAAAAAATTATTGTAAACATTTTAATATAGATATATTTATGTATATATATGAAATGTAACAAAATAAAAATAAGTTCTGTATATTTATCATTAACAGTAACATTATATAATACATACAAAAAAATGTCAATAGATTCATGTCAAACTGAGGGCTGACAGTGTATTGCATTCCCTCAGAGAGAGCAAAGAGAGGTCAACCCTTTCTAGAGCTGAGAGAAGTAAAACAAAAGGACGGAGAGAAGACCCGAGGGGGCAGAAGCAGATGGGTTTTTTTTGCACTTTTGGGACTCATTTGGTTCCATTTCCTCGGGAAAGCTCAATCATCCACAAAAGAAGACGATATTTAAGAAACAGAGCCAAGCAATAGAATAACGCCAAAATACTGTTTACAGCTGGAATGCTAGACGGACTGTCATCCAATGTCCACAAAGTAAAGCAACAGTATTGACCTTATGTAGTGTTGGCAGAGTCCAAGATGTAAGAATCTTTCCAGCTGCTTCCCCTTCGAAATGTCCGTCAATTCATTCAATCCTGTAAAACAAAGACTATAGAGACACTGGTGTTTAAAGCTAAGATTTGAGATGATTTCCACCAATACATTTTCTTCACTTTTCAGGCGGAGGAACGGACAGATGAACACAATGAATGGGGGAAAAACAAAAGTCAGTTTTTGGAGTCCAAACTTGTCAATAGTGTGATAAGATGTGCTTCGTAGGGCACAGGACAACAGCAAATGTGCTGATGAGACAGGAGAAGCAAAGTGTGTGCTATTGAAACATCTCATCAATGCATTAGAGCAGGTGATGAAGGTTAACCCAGACTGAAATGTAGTAGTAAAAAGAGAAGGGATATGGTTACACAGGTCTGTCAACAAATTAACACCCAAGGTAGTTTGAGCTCTAATTGAAACCCGAGTTTAGTTTATCTAGTGCTTCTTTGAGTAGTTAACATACTGAGTTTTTTTTTTTTTTTGCATAAGCCGCGTGGTGGCCGCCGTCTGAATTTTGCATCCTAATGGCATTATTTTGCCGACTGCTTACCAACAAGGACACAAAATGGCTCTGACGAGACGGCCACAGGGTGGAGCAGTTCAAGTGAAAGAAAATGACACTATTGAGATGGCTGAGAAGTCTGTAAGGGATGTGTTCCAGATTACACCTGTCTTCGTAGTAGAGTTTCATAGAATATCAGCTCTCTTGACTCCCAGGTGAGGCGTTACTACTAACTATCCATACTTATACTATCTACAAAAGTGATTGCAATACAGGGGAGGAGGAATGTTTCTAAACAGGGACGAGGCTCTGCATATCCTTCTGGCTGAAAACCAGCACATGGCTTCCCCAAACAAGGATGTAGTTGAAAAATATACAAAGACGGTATTAAAAAACAATGAGAGGGAAAATATATGGAAACAGAAATAAAGTAAATGGGAGTGTTTGTTGCTGAAAAGATAAAGCAATAGGTGGTAAATACTAGAAAGGCTCAACAAAAATAGGAAGCAAAAGAAAACATCCCTGTGATATAACCTTTGTTCCACCGAGATACATTTAAGAGATTGAACTTCGAGGAATACTTCAAGACCTCGGTCTGTCAGCTTGTGTTCTTAAGGGCCAAGATCTAGATTTGTAGATGGCGTTGCTAAGTTAATTACAGGCTTTCCAAAAAGGCCACCAGTTTGTTTTAAGACAGAGAAACACTGTACGTCTGCTTCTTTTTGTTTACTCAGAACGGAATTAGGCACGAGTTTACAGTAAACTGTTTTTTAAAAGTAAAAATGGAAAGCAACGTGGCGATACGGAAGTGGTGTAAAATCCTGGTACTTTACAAAAAGGAACTACCCACTTGTTGGTTCTAGTCTGGAAAAGAAAGAATCCAGAGGCAACAAGAGGTTGCCTTCGGAGTGTGACAACTTTGCAGTTGCAGGTTTGACCCACTTGGTTTAAAAACCCTTTGTGGGTCTGTTTGCATGCATATTAATATGCTGATAATATCAGCAATACTCAATAATTCTCATGTATGACCTAAACATCATATCATGTTTAAAGTAGCACAGACACACACTTTGCTAGCCTGATCATTTTGTACACAATCTGGAATAGAGTGCCATTTGCCAGATAATACAGCACGTATATCCAGTTTACTGCAGTAGGCATTCAATGGTGTGGTAACCAGGAGAATACTATTAGTTTGAACACTTATGTGGAACTCACTATATGTAAACACGCTCGCCTCTTCTTTTTTCCTTACAGTTCGCCATGAGCACAATAACTGAGAGGCAAAGGGGCTGGGCCGTATTTCAGTACATAAAAACAACTGTAGCAGCGAATTCTTTATCCTCTCTCTCTTTTTTTTTTTTCCTTTCTTTTTAAAATGGACAAAACTATTAAAATGGAGACAAAAAAAATAACTTTGACCCAAAAGCCAACATTATATATATATATATATATATATATATATATATAATAGAATTCAAAGCACATTTAAAAATGTTGATAGGTAGGCAAAAAAAGATAATTATTTGCTTCAGGGAGAACAAAATGTTAATCAAAAATCATGAGCAAAAAAAATATAGATATATATATCCCACCCCACCCAATGCTACACAGAGGGTTTCCAACCCTCCCATTGATCAATCAATCAATCAATCATGGAAGAAGACTTCACAATAGCAGGCACATGAACGGGCTGAACACCCTAGCTCACGCCCCTAAATACAGATCATTAGAAATTAAACTATTCTTCCTCACCTTTGTCAACCAAACACCAGCTTGGACAAAACAGGGGTGAGGCCACACCTAAACACTGATTTGGGGGTCAGATTTGTAATTTCTCCATATATGTTATGAATTGGAAGTGTTGGGGAGGCAGATCTCTCATCAGCCATCAAAGAAAATGGATTCAAATCACATGTTGCGGAGCTGAATGGCCTGTGTGACCGGGGACAGGCACACAGGGCAAACAGCGTCTGGACCCTGGCATATATGGGTGGCACAATCTAGACAGAAGAGGTTATGGCCGCAGGGAACCAAGGCAGCGATCACCTGGTTATCCATACAGTGGATGCAGATCTCCTGTCCTCTCCCTGCTGATCCGAGCCCCGGCCGATAGGAGAGGGAGGATTCAGGTGGGGAGGAAGAGGAGGCGGTGCTTTCACTAGAAGAGGAGAAGGCTGAGCTGTAAGAGGGAAACCTGTGGGCATCGAGGGCCCCAGCCGCGCCAAAAGGCCCTCGGTGAACTCGCTGGGCCTGAGGGTGCTCCAAGGCTTCTGTCCCAGAGAAGGTTGGAGAGAGTCGGGGCGTCCCAGGCTGACTGGTCTGAAGACATTGATGACAACAGTCATTAGATGGCATTAACATACTGTATTGCATCTTCAAAATTCCTGTTCAGGATTCAAAACAAATGTTTTCTAAATTTCTTATTCAACATAATTTCTGGGCCATCAGTGTCACTGCACAGACTTTGTCCTTGTTCATTTCAGGAAAGGGGTATAGGTTATCAGAAGATACAAATGGTAACTGCCACAAGCCAAACATCTTAGTTAAAATTTAATTTTGTGGCGCACTTCCAGCTGCCCTGTCTGTGCATGCGTCCAGGTCAGGGTTTACATTACTGTGACTCAATGAAATAAGCTATCTGCCAAGATGTAAGTATAGCAGCACAGACAGGCGTGACACCATCAATTTTAAAAGGGCCTTATTTTTTTTCTTTGTATCAATAACCAAAACTGTAAACTGTGACTTAAAGGCACGTGCCAATCCGGTAGACTTGGATCATCTAATGTTTGGCCGATTCTCAGATTACAAATTTAAAATAAACAAAACATTGCTTGTACATAAGAAAAGCAATTGGTATATCCATAACTGTAACAGTAGTCCCTATTTTGATATTTACATACCAAACACCCAATGCACATTGTCTACAATAAAAGGATAAAAAAGGCAAAAGCTCATATTTAAAATTGTTGTAAACTGTGGGATGGTCCTAAGGAGGCCACAAACCGTATGCTCCTGTTGAATTTCACCTACCTGAGCTTGACGAGCATCAAAGGCCTGGGGGGGTTGGTGGTCAACAAAGGGGCTCCAGATTTGTGGCTGTGCAGCAGGGTGCGAGGCTTGGGCAGTGGAGATGGTTAATGGGTCAAATCCTGAGGTAGAGCCTCCACCTCCCAGGCTGATCAGCTCCTCAGACCCCACAGGAAGAAGGCTATCGCCAAACCAGAAACTTGTACTGCTGCCATTACTGTTGTTGTTGTTGTTAGCATTGGCATTAAACTGACAGGTCGGGCTTAAATCTGCCACCCGGTTCCCATTACCGCCGCCGTGGACAGAATCAGCTGAGCTGGAGCCGCTGCCCAGGGAACTGGAGCTGTCATTGCGGTAGGTGGAAGACATCCTGACACCACTGTTAATATTGCTATTGATTCGCTGAGTACCGTTGATGCTCATTGGCAGCAAGCCACCACTCGGTGATGATGCACCTGCATGAAGCCACCCGGCCTCCCCCAACCCAGCTGGTGTGGCGGAATTCTCAAAGCTGACGTCTGTCCCATTGAATTGAAAGTCATTGTTGTCTACACCAGGAGCCTCAATGCTTCCGCAGGTTCCTGTGCGGAGGGCGATGTGCGCCTCTATCTCATCCCTTGCCCGGTCCACGTTCTCGGGCATCCCGGTGACCTCGAACACAGGCTCTTTGTCCCGACTCGGCGTCACAATGTAGGTGTGGGTCTGCTGCTGAATACGTTTGATGGTTGCCCCTGAAAGATATGACCAGACCAAGACCCTTATACTTAAAAGACTTGTCAAGGGTTAAAAGTTTAAATAACTGCTCTGATCACAAGGCGCCATGAATGTCAATGTCAAGAGTGCACCATTAAAGTTTGGTTTGACAAATCATGTGTGACCATTCCTGAGAAATATACATCTGAGCATAAAAAAATGGCACAAAGAAGAAAAAAAAAAAAAAAAAAAAAAAGAATAGTTCCGTGTCAAGAAGAAAATAAATGGTAAAGTATACAGTGCTGAATACATTAGCTAGAGAACAGATCTGTGTTCATTGTCACTTTTTGACTACAGCCTGGCCTGAGAGTTTCAAGTCAAGAGTCATACTAAAGACTGCAGTCACATTAACACCATTATATATTTTCAGTAAATACACTTGTTTTTTTTACAATATCTGAAGTTGAAATTGGAAGCAATAATTTTAGCACTTCAGGCTTTAGATTCACTTTTAAAATGTACCACCTTGCATTACATAAACATATTAACTCAGCTTACTAAAGTGCATACCTAAAGCCTATAGCAGCTAACACAACGCTGAGTTTCAGTCTTGTATAGAAACATTTGTCAATACTACATATTTTGAAAAAGACTGGATAACCAGAGAGTACATTCACAAAATAGATGTGCCTAAATGAATGGGCAAGTAACAGACACTTTTTACCTCAATGCTTGTTAACACCACATATTAAATATTAAGATTCCACACTGCTTCTTGCTTCTGTATGCGTGGCACAGTGTTTCTTCACCACTTCCAAATTGTTGTCATTTTGACTTGTTACCTCACCCTCTCCAGCCAAATGGCACATGGTTGAGAACCGCTGCACTTCAATTTACAAATCAACCCCAGGACTTTCTGACACTGAGGTGGTAATGTCAACAGGGCAATAGGTTAAAGTAAGAGCAAAATGAAACCTACTGGAGTAAGGCTGAATATATTAAACGCTTCCAAAAGCTGTAAGCAACTTAAGACACACCATTAGACAATTCACAATTTCCTTTAAATGCTCAGAAAAACAAAAAAAAAAAAACTGTTATGTAAGGTCTAGAAATTGGAGCAAACATATATTTGAATACAGGATTATTATTTAAAAGACCCACCTTTGGGACCCACGACCAGCCCTACAACACGATATGGTACACGCACCTGTGGGGTTGAAATGACACAGGGTAACTACAGACACTTTCAATGTCAAACAACCAAAACATAAAACCCAGAGAGACTCCTTTATAAAACAAATGTGCTTGGATAGTAACATACACAACATTTTGTTATTATAACAACTGCACTTAATGTGAGTCACTGCATAAGAATATCGGTTTTATATTTTGAACACTGAATGACACTATGACTCCTAATCAAATGCTTGCTGACCTGAATGGTAGTCTGTCCAGGTAGAGAGGGGGTAACAGGACCGGTTGTAACAGACACAGGGCCCGTCTTGTTTCGAGAGGCTCTGATGAGGGAGAAGTGCTCTGCTGCAGACAGGATCTCCCTCTTAGCCATGGCCACATCTTCTTTGCGCCCCGTCACAACAAAGACAGGCTGCTCTCCCCTCACTGGTGTCTTAATGTAGGTGTTGGTCTTGGCTCGAAGTGCCTTAATCTTACAGCCTGTCAGGGGCAAGTGAAAGTGAGACAATGAAAGAGAGGAACCAGCTCTTTTCTAGACATAGTTATGATGGAGAGATATGTGGCCTGGGTACATGGAGCTAGTCAGAAAACTCTACGTGCATGGGATGAAGTTTACACCTTGGTTAAAGAAAGTGCATTATGTATTGGACTAATTTTTACCATGTCAGTATTATATATTTGTATTTTTGTATTGTATCTTTTTATTTCTTGGGGAGTTGGTAATGGGTTCACCATGGGTTGGGGGAGGGTAGGGGATGTTTGTTCTGTTTCTGTGATGTATACGGTTTTGTGCTATCTTAAAACCTGTACTATCATTGAATTTCTACCTGTATATTATCAATAAAAAAAATGTATCACAAAAAAGAAAGACAGGAACATTGGATCACTTTAGATTCACTTTTAAAAATGTACCACCTTGCATTACATAAACATATTAAATGTTGACGTTGAACTAATAAAAGATTATAGCATATGAAATTTGAGTTTCCAGTCACTAATGCCATTTAAAAGTTGCACAGCTGATAAATTAAATATTCCTTTCAGCTGTGGTTGAGAGTCCAGCATCATTACCAGAGCCATTTCCTGTTGTTGTCAACACTGCAGTCTGTGCACCCTCCCCCAACTGGTCTTAAACATAATAACACTATCCCAACTCTACCATTGAGTTATGTATAGTTTATGTAAAAGACCAGATAAAGGCGTTGTGTATATAAGAAAAGCCGGTCGTGTTTAGTTAGTTACTGAGAAGCCGTGGTTATGTCACGGAGTTAACTATTACCTACAGCTGATGTGGCAAAGCAATGGTGACCAACACACTGGTCTTCATGTTCTCTTTCGAGACAAAGCCGAGCCTGGTTTAGCACGGCAAGGCACGGCTGACGACAGGCTCACGGTCCGCGAAGCACAGACAAAACATACATAATACAGACGAGCTGTCAAAGCGATAAGACACAGATGGGTCTGCTGGTTCATACAACTTGTGATGCAAACTTTTGGTGAGGGTGTTGGACGAGTGTGGTGTTGACCCAGTTAGGAGGAGTGCTAAGCTAGATGCTTTCAAGCTAAGTTAATTGTTGTTACTGAAGAAGCTAAATGACAGTTTGCTTGAATTGTGGGTGAGTGTAATGTTTAAACTATAACGTACACAAATCGTCAGGGGTAATATATATCTAAAACTGTAACTTATAAAAAATGATTCTAGTGTCACGTTACATCCTATTTGTTTGCTTACTTTACTGCTTCCTTAAGTATCTCCCCACCAAGTTAACGTTACGTCCAAACTTCTATTAACAACTTAGCTAACTAGCTAGCTAATGATTCCAAACAAAACCAGCAGAAAGACAACGACGACTCACCCTGCCTGCCCACAATCTCAGCGACGTGCTCGGAGCTCGGCACCGCCACACACTCGGTCGTGTTGACGCTCTTTCGCCGGGCCAACAGCGAAGACTCGGCCTCGTAGCCCGACTCCCCGTACACGCCGGGCGGTAACATCGCCATGCTGCCAGCCAGTGTTAGGGCGCTGCCGCCGACTCCAGTATCATCCCACTCGTCTCCGTTGTATAACAAGACCGTCTCGATGTGCGGTGGCTCCATCACGGAGCCGGCCGGCCCGGATGGGAGGTGTTGGTGGCGGCGGGCCTGCGCTAGCATCGAGGAGTCTGCGGCGGCTAAAACTTCTGGCTCCTTGTCCTCGGGCGCAGCCGTCATGTTCACCTCATCTCCCGAGGGCGGCCGATGCAGAGGCTTCAAGTCTAGGACCGTACCGAGGAGGTTGAAATGAGAAATTGGGGGAAGCTGGTGGTTGTGGTGGTGATAGTGGAGGCTCTCATCTACTTGTTCGGGGGTCTGGCTCTGGGTGCCGTGGTGCTCCTCAAGGCCCATACCGGCGAAAGCGTGCACTAGCGGAGGTGGGACCTCGGACTCTCCCTCGTCGGCCTCCAGCAAAGACGTGCTACTCGGCATGGTGCAAAACTTTTATAATATTTGCGTTAATCGAAAATCGATACGAATAATGATTACTATTTGTTTAGGTTTACAAAAAAAATAAAAAGCGACCAGCGCCTGTTGGTTGAAATGTATGTGGCTTTTGTTTTGTCTTTCAGCTCATGCAGCCCTCCCTACACTGTAATCTCATATTGCTGGTTCACGCGAGACTTTGCTTTGGGGTCAGGGGTCAAACCCGTTCTCTTAAACATCCACGGCTCAGACGTGTATTCATTTCTTTTACTGTCTATGGTAGTCACCACAACTGTCAGAAAGACGCACTCAGTGCGCATCTTGCAGTGGTGTGATGATCAGGATTCATTATAATATATTACTAATTACATTTTTAAAAAACACAGGGTTGATGAGTAGAATTTAAGATAATTGTAAGTACATGTAACACACTCCTGTACAGTAGGTGGCGGTATGCACTTAACGTTGTTTGCAATCCGCCATTAAAGAAGAAGAAGAAAAATACATCTTGTGGTGCCACTGACTGTAAAATTAATATTAACAGTCTATGGTTTAGTGCCCATCTGCCCAGGGCTACACACCCCAACGCTGTTGGTGAATAATTCAGTAAATAAGGCCTAAGACTTTGTGGCATACACTGATACACTCTACACAGACTTGGAGAGATTAAGACAATAGATACAAACAGGAAGAAGTAAAGTTTTCTAATAAGGCTTAGATTGAGGATAAAGATAACATATATTAGCTAATGCAGAAGCATTGACTGTAAAATGAATATTAACAAACTATGTGCCCCATGCCAGCTACCTTGTGTCCATACCCCATCAGTTCTTACAAGCACAGCATAAAAGAACATGGATAAGAATACATACATTAAAGAACATGAAAGAGAAGTAAAAAACAATTGAAAAAACATGCATTAAAGAGAATATAAAACAGCTACAATAATAACGGTCCTTATATTAACTTGGGCACTGTCAAGAAATTGGGTCAGAACTGGAGGTTTTATCAAATGATGATGATTAGGACTATAGTCACAGTCAGATTTTGTGTGGATTTTTGTTTAATCTAGTTTTGTTTTTAACGTAGGCTTTCAAACCTTTAAGTAAATTTACGATATCGTATAAACTGCTTAACAAAACATAATTTTCAGATGTAGTATATTATCTAACCACAAAGTGGCAGCCACGTTGGAGTGTATTGAAAACGCAGCTACGTTTCTCTAGTATGTGTTGGTCTGGTGGTGGACGTGGCCATCCTCTTCTTTCTAGACCAATTACAGAGAAAAAGGGGCGGGCTTTTACAGATGACAGCCAATCCCGTGTCACGTTTGTAAAACCCTACTTAGTTAGCATTAGTCGCATCCGGGTGAGCGTTTTAAGGTGAGTTAGCTAGCTAATGCTGGGACAAAATAACATGAATTAAGGAATGTTAATGTTTGAATTTATCTTAACTTCAGTGACCACGAAAGCGCCCACAATACAAAATTACACTAGCCATAAGAAAATGGTACAAATCCTTAGTGGCTTTCTGTCTCTAAAATATAAACGCCAACAAGCTAGCTAGTTACCGTTAGCTTTAAGCTAACACATTGATATCAATGTCCGGGTTTGCTTTGTCATTTGTGTCTTCTTTCGTCCCTCGCTATTGATTTTAGTTTCATGTCTGCTATTTATTTCGGCAGGTCCGCTCAGGTTTTTACTTTGAAGCTTGGCTCTCGGACATCAGGATGTACGGATCCTTTCGGGTGCTGTTGCAGGTGCTGTCGGCCCAGCTGCTCTGTGTATGGGTGCTGGGCTCCGAGCTAACCTTTGAGCTGCCAGACAACGCCAAACAGTGTTTCTACGAGGACATCATCATCGGCACCAAGTGTACACTGGAGTTTCAGGTGGGTCTTCTTTCGGCCCACAGTTCAGCCCTCTAGCCTTATTTATCATCCTAATGAGGAAGTTCTCATTTTAAAAGGGTTGATCAGACAGTCAGACTTTCATCTGGATGGCAGTCTGGGCTCAGCAGAGATCAGCAGCGTTATATCAGCAGTTATCTCACTGATGAATACATGGTCAACTTTTTAAAGTATAAGGACAAACCTGTTTTTTTCTTTTAAACACACAAGAGCTTTTGTCTGTCCCATTGTATTTATTAATGTAGCAGGGATGCTCATTGCATAAAGTGTTGTTTGCTCAAACAGGTAGATTTTGTCCGCATAAACAATTCCTATAACATCAAACATCTGCACTAGTTAGCAGGTTTTTGTACATTTTATTACAACATAAACCATATAATTTACATCATGTATTTCCATATAAATCTGTGAGAGTGCCAGTTTTTCTGTTTTTTGATAAGCGATAATTCATTATTAATTATATTGTTTTAAAGTCTCTTCAAAAATGATCTCTTCATCCCAGTCTGTCATGCCTAAATGTGACTCAAATCTGTCATCAATATGAGATATTAAATACTTGAGAACATGTATTTTTAGATAGTTATAGGATTGTGTTGTAGTAAAATACTGCATTTGACTTTGATGTGACAATCATGACATGAGTTTTGTCCACGCAGTCCAACCCTCTTCTTTGTCTCTTTACTACTTGACACAATGCACGATGGCTTGAAAGGTGGTGACCGGTGGCCATTATGATGTGGACTGTCGTTTGGAGGACCCAGAAGGCACTACACTCTACAAGGAGATGAAGAAGCAATATGACAGCTTTACCTTCACAGCAGCCAAGAATGGCACCTACAAGTTCTGCTTCAGTAACGAGTTCTCCACCTTCACACACAAGACGGTTTACTTTGACTTCCAGGTTGGCGATGACCCTCCACTCTTCCCCAATGAGAACAGAGTCACTGCCCTCACTCAGGTAAACTGTGTGTGTGTGAGGATGCACAAGCTTAATCATTATATAGTATATAGCATGCAAGTGTATACGTGCTTTTTGTAACTCTGACATAAACCCGATTTTGTTTTTATCTGACTTAAAAACTACAGGCTCGTTTTCCAGACAGCATGTTGTACAACATGAGATTATACACTTTTCCACATCTCTCTTACTCTGCTGTTGGTTTCATAGCACCTGTTAGGGCTTAGGGTGGTACTACTAGGTTCTTATTAGTACATGGTGTCCTCCGCAAATTCCCAGCCATGCTCCACCTAATTTCTAACCTGAAAAGAGGTTTGACCTGCTGTAATGACAAGCACCTGTCTGGCTATGCTCGGCACTAGTTAGTTTTAACCAGGACGAATATGTTTTTATTCAACACCCATAGTGAGTGATGTTTTAATATGATGTTTGTTTTCTCGTGGCAGAATAACAGATGAAACATTGAAAAACAGAAAAGCACAGTGTGTGCTGCAAGGCTCAAGGGCCTGGTTACTGCTAGATGAACATGTAGTCAGAAAAAATATAATAAACCACAATGTGTGGTAGTGATCAAACCAAACTGAACCAAAATAAAGAATAAGACTGATAATATTATTGCGGGCTCAAAAAGTCTTAACATAAATGTATGCCTCATCATTTTACAAGTTGGTGGATGTTTTAATATTTTTTTTGTTCCGTCTAGTTTTGTGAAAGAAATATAGATTTTTCTTCTTGTTAGTTGGTCAATCGTTAATTTCCAGCAACAGTCTAAATATATTACATTGGTCTTGGCTTCCATTTTTTTTTTATACCATTCTAGATGGAATCCGCTTGCGTGTCCATCCACGAGGCCCTGAAGTCGGTCATCGACTACCAGACTCACTTCCGCCTCCGTGAGGCCCAGGGACGCAGTCGGGCGGAGGACCTCAACACCCGTGTTGCATTCTGGTCCATCGGAGAGGCCATTATTCTTCTGGTGGTCAGCATCAGCCAGGTGGTCCTGCTGAGAAGCTTCTTTTCTGACAGAAAGACCACTACAACACGCGTTGGATCGTAACAGTCTCTGAACCCCGGAATCTAATTCATCACTTTCTTTATCCGTACCTGGACTGGTGTGCATAGAGTGGGTTAGAATATCAGTGCTGATCTAAAATTGGATCATATCAAACTGCCAGGTTGTACAATCTGACATGTCAACTTCATTCTGCACTGGTATTCTTACAAACATTATGCAAATGAGTCTTGAAGTCTAAAAGGTTAAATATGTTTAAAATGCTTTTGAGGGGTAAAATAGAAAACCTGAAGAAAGGTTTCCTCGTTTGTGTTGCTTGTAACCATCTGTACTGGAGGCAGGTCAAGGTCATATAGTTGAAGCAAACCCATAATAATTTGAAGTTGAGCTGGGCAATGTGGCGAATATCAAATATCACAATGTTTTGGACCAAATACCTTGATATCGATATAACAACGATATTGTAGTGTTGACTATAAGTGCTTTCACAAACTATTTACACACTATTTTTTTGACAAATAATCAGACGTACCATAGATATAATGACTAAGTGGTTAAAGGCAAAAAATAGAACAGCTAGAAGTAAGGTAAGTTCAGAAAAAGAGATCGCATTAATGTAATGCAGCCTGTAGAACCAGGAAAAGACAACACATACTCGCCATAATACGATATCTAAAATTTGAGAAGATATCTTTTATCACAATATTGATAAAATATTGATAAATTGCCCAGCCCTACTTTAAATATTTGAAATCATTTCTAAATGTGTTTTTGATTTTATTTGTGTTTTTTTTCACCCATTATCTCAAACCTCTCCTCCTGATCTGTTTCATTGTTCAGCCCAAATTGTGCACTGAAATAACAGAGTGGAATTTGTGACTAAATGTACTCATAATGTAAGGTTTATGGTTTTTGTTTATTTTCTTGCATGCAAAACATTAGGTCTGCAAAACCACACTGGCAAGGCAAAGAGTGTTTCCCCCACAAAGGTTGCATTTGGTTATGAAAAATATGTTGCTTTTTTTTCTTTTCTTTATTAAATCTCGCTGTATTAAGTGAGAGTAGATATTGTGTTGTGCTTTTTAATTTTAATTTTTTTTTTTTATTTCTTTTGGATTATTTTTTTGGGCATTTTCAGCCTTTATTTTGATAGGACAGCAGACTACATGAAAGTGGAGAGAGAGGGAGGGAATGACATGCAGCAAAGGGCTGCAGGTCAGAGGAGTAAACCTCTATGTATGGGCGCCTGCTCGACCAACTGAGCTATCCGGGCGCCCATTGTGTTGTGCTTTTATCAGCTTTGTCATTTTAAATGAGTTATAAGAGTATGCTGTATTCAGAGTAAGCCATCCTTTAATTTAATATAAGCTTGAAACAGTTTATATTTGGGTTAAAGGATTGAGTTTAGAGAAACAGATGGTTTCCCTTAAGTGACTGCAGACCCAATTCCTTAAATGTGTTTGCTATTTGTATTCCATTTGCACATCGGGGTAAAGTCATACTACAGTTCAACCACACCTAGGTGAATTATTTCCTAAAAATGTTATCTATGTGACTTAATGTCGAAGGCAAAAAAAAATAATTCTTTTGAAAATGACACATTTGAGTGTTAAGTGGTAATGCCAGCAGTTTTTAGTGCACCAACTTAAAAAAAGAACTTTGTCTTTCACTTGTTCCCTTGCAATGTTACATGTAGTTCTTGCTGTTTAAAGTGTAACAACTTATTTATCTTGTAGGCTGATATTGCTCTTGGTTTTATACAGCACTGTTGTAAAAATGAATGTTGTTTTGCAAAATATTGCTTGACTATGAGGTAATTCCAGTAACTTTGAGTTGTAGTTGTAATTTGAAATTGAACTCCCTGACTGCCCACTCAATTGATTTTCTAAAGTAACATGGAGGAAGATTTAGACAGCTTAAATCTAATGTGTCTATATATAATATGAACATATGAGCCTCCTTTGTTCAACCTGGTAGTGTCGCTTCAACCAGGAATCAGTCATTGGGTCATTCTTTCTCTCATTATTCACTGATTTGCAAATTCAGCTCTTAGGCACAGGATTAATGCTGAAACATGAAATACCTGAGTAGACTGTGGCCATTTTGAAGTTCACCTGTAGAATTGAATGTGACTGAACAGAACACCTCTGGTGAAGCTAAAGACATCACTGTTGAAATGTGAGATAAATATAACTTTTATATTCATAAGACAGACTTGTACACCTAACCCACTGAAAGAAACCAAAAACTCTATTTATAGTTTGGTCTTGTTTAACCGTCAGAACAGATTCTAGAGACTTGTAAAAGAACTAATTTATTTTATTCATTTATTAGTTCTGGTTTGGCTTTGCTTCCATTGGTATGGTTTTCCCCTCTCACCATATGTTCATTGTCAGTTTTGTTAGGTGGTGCAAAGTTGCCATTTAAGTTTTAGATTTATGTGCTGCCAGGTCATTTTTGGACACAGATTTATCGCTGATGCATTCTGGGAACTTTTTATGACTGAATAAACTGTCTGTTCAAATGTCAAGGTATGTTTTTATTTGTTAATTATTTAAAAAAAAACACTTTCTGTTCAGTGAGGGGTGAAGTTTGTGGATACATTCTCATGTCATGCTTATTTTATCCTGTAGGGAGAGATATAATCAAGGCCATCACAGTCAGATTTGCAGCCATACAATATTTAAAAAATATTTCTTAATCCGGTATATACAAAGGAGACATTTTAAGTTTTCTTTTGAACTTGGTTGCTCTTTACCATATATAGTGAAAGAAAGCTCTTTACAGGATAATCGTTTCTCAGGTTCCTGTAGAGCAGGATTGTCTTTTTTGTATTGACTACGACACAGTCTACCAGCTCTGTGATTGGTCGTTCACACGTCAATCACTTGCGCTAGTCGAGAAAAAAAAGACTGCGTTAGGTTTGCGATTTGACAGAAACTGAGTCGTGATCATCCGGTCGAGCCGTGGGTGGATAGCCGTCCATATTTACCTTCGCTGAGATTACTGTCGTGCCAGCTTGCTGAGGGGCTACACGGACGAGTGCTGTTCGACGCTTTGGGGGTAACGTCTCTCGCTTCTTTTCGACGTGTGTGTGTTAAAGAAAAGCGGCCCGGACAGTTAGGGGTATCCCCTGATTGTTTGGCCGAACAAGAGACCGAACGTCGTTTTCCATGGCTAACAAGCGAATAAGCTAACAGCAGCACGGCGTAACGGGTGGGCCCTTAGGAAGCGAATATAAATAACGTCTCAGCAGTGTGTTGTGGAACAATGACCAGCACAGGAAGTATATCTAATGGAGGCGAGCTTCTCGGAGGGGAAGACATGTCAGTAGATGTGTATCGGCTGAACGATCAATAAAGCGGTGTAAAGTAACGTTAGTTAGTTAGTTAGCTAGCTAGCTAGTCGGTTAGCTAGCTGAATTAATCAAGGAAGTTGACTAGCCTTGCTATCTTGGCGACAAATACATAACTGGATCATGGGTCATCTCAAACGTTTGAGTTATTAATATAGTTAGAGATTCACACAACTGGCTGGTGATGCCAATTTTTAAAGCTGAAGTTTAGAAAGACAATTTGCCGTGGGCTTTTAACCAAAACGCTAGCTAGCTAACGTTAGTGACTCGGAGATTGTAAACAAAGGGTCCCGAGCTCCACCTGGCCACAGAAACGTTACACTTCGAGTAAACGTTGAACGACTGTTTCGCGGACATCGTTTTATTTAACAGTGAAACTAACGCTCAGATATGGATTTAAAGACAGCAGTATTTAACGCAGCCAGGGACGGTAAGCTCCGGCTGCTACAGAAACTGTTGGAGAACAAAGATGGACACGAGGTGACCAAGTTGATGGGCGAGAAGACAAACGGGGCCACCCCGCTCCTGATGGCCTCCCGGTACGGCCACCTGGACCTAGTGGAGTATCTGCTGGAGTGCTGCAGCGCGCCTGTTGAGTCCGGGGGCTCGGTGAACTTTGACGGGGAGACCATTGAGGGAGCGCCCCCTCTCTGGGCAGCCTCGGCGGCGGGTCACCTGAAGGTGGTGCAGTCCCTGCTGGGCCACGGAGCTTCTGTCAACAGCACGACCCTGACCAACTCCACACCCCTAAGGGCAGCCTGCTTTGACGGCCACCTGGACATTGTAAAATACCTGGTGGAGCACAAAGCTGACCTGGAGGTGGCCAACAGACACGGCCACACGTGTCTCATGATTTCCTGCTACAAAGGACACAAGGAGATTGCACAGTACCTGCTGGAGAGAGGTGCAGATGTCAACAGGAAAAGTGTGAAAGGTGAGTGGATAGCACACTCGCCGCTATGCGCAACAGATGATACTAGTGGCCTTCTTTTATTGACATGTCAGTCTGACGCTGAGAAAAGCAACTGATTCACATTCTGCAGATGTGTACATTTCAACGTCTAATATTGTTTGAATTCCCTATTCCACAGTAGTGGTGCCAGGCAAACGATACATCAAGGTATTTCATAATCTCATAGCAACAATTTGAGAAAATCCAAGAAAAATGCTGGTTTATTTTGTGAACAGGTTAGTCTCGCTGTACCAGACCCTTCTCCAAAGCACCTGAAGGAGGGTCTGGCTACTCCACACAGCATTCAGGGATGGGAGAAAAAGGTGCTCTAGTTTAATGGCATTTCTTTTAACCAATCAGAATCGTCATGGGCGGTGCTAAACTCCGCACAGAGCCAAAATAGTCATGTGAGAGAACTCAGATTGGACAGATAGTCTAGCTAGCTGTCTCAATTTACCATGCATAGATCTGAGGAGCAGTCAACAATAATCCTCATAAATCCACCGAATTTAAAATTCCAACACAAGGAAAGCGTAAGGAAATGGAAAATGCATGCATACGGCGGAATTTCCTGCAGCACCGGAGCAATCCCGGAAGTAGAATGCGAAGGATATAGACTATAAACGGGTAAAATACCCTCGCGGGTGATTACACCCAAATATCTAAATGGGCATTTTGCAATAAGCAGTAAGGATCAATTTTGATGTGAAAAGACTAAACACAATAACATGAACTTCTGGTTTCACAATGGAATGTGGAAGTTATGTGTCATCTTGGACCAATTCTGTGGGTGTGTCATATCATAAGTTCTTCATGGATGTGTTTTTGTTTTGTTTTGTTTTGTTTTAAATACCTGGAAACCAGTGTCAGAAATCTGTGTTTTTTTTTCAAAGGGTATGTTATGAGATGATGGACCACAGCACAGCTGTTGGGATTGGTTTTATTTCATTTGTTACGGTTAGTTTTCATGGTTATGAAAAATGATCAATTTGTCCTTAGAAGCATCTCAAACCATAGTCCAATTATCTTTTAACCATCTGTATGATTTAGTGTATTCCAAATTATAACACTCTCAAAATGTATATGCTACGGTAGTCAATACTATGTGGTGTTTGTGTTAATCGTCATGCAGGACTACCTAACTTGCAAATTGTATTGGTTTGTGCACATTTGACTCTTCAACTCCTACACTTCCATTGGTCAGAACTAGGGCCGGCAATATGGAGAAAATCGGATATCACGATATTCTTGACCATATACCTCACTCAATTGGTGCTTTAACAAAATAGCTAACAAATTAGATTTAAGATTAAATAATCAATGTGAATATACTGACTAAGTGGTTAAAGGCAAATAATAGAACAGCTAAAACAGTCTGGTAAATTCAGAAAATTACATCACTTTACTGTAATGCAGCCGTTAAAACCAGGAACACACAACACTTAAGCCACATTACGATGTCCAAAATTTAAGACGATATCTTCTCTCATATCACAATATCAATGTATTGCCCAGCCCTAGTCAGAACAGTGCTGTTTTAGCTTATCCTTGCCTTGCTGATGAACCCACATTTGGCGCATTCAGGGTTAACACTGTTCTGGGTGAACTTAGGTGTTCACCCAGAACACCTAAGTCGAGACACCTAGTTCCTGACCAGTAGAAGAGCAGGAACCAATAACTGAAGTCAATATAATGTGTGGTGATTGTGGTTAAAAGCACTCTTACTAGCCCAGACCCTTTCCCATAACAGCTGTACCAACAGGAAGGGGGTAGATGTGTAATAATATTGGATGTGAAGTGGCAAATTTCCAAAAACAATGGATCTTGTGTTGATGGAGGAAGGCAAGCAAGTTAGGAAGACAGTGTTCCAGAGTCGGGACACTACAAACACGGCTGATTTGAACTGCTTAAAATACTGCGGTCGGCTCTTTCTCCTCAGACAAACCAACACTTAGTTTATTAAATTCCTTCAGTACAACACCTGAGGTGCCCTCCTCACTTCGGCTTAAGGTAGCCTCAATTCTGTTTGGAAGCGCATCATGAGTAATCCCTGGCTTTGGAAAGGATTTCCTAAGTTTCTGGATGAACTTGTTTTGTTAGTGGAAGTTAATTCACCATCCAGACAAGCGCAGCTCAACATATTTCCTTCACTATGTAAAACTATTGAAGTTGTTGGAACATATTCCCCCACAAAAACTGTCACTGTCAACTCTAGTAGCAGCTGGTTTGGAGGGAGGTCCAAAAGAGGCATAGTGGCAAGTCTTACATGATGATGAAATGGTGTAATATTCCTTTGTAGCAAATGGTATACCATTTTTAATATTAAAACATTGACTGTATAATCACTTGTCCATTTGAAAGCATTTTGCCCATCCAAGGCCATAACAACACTATTAAACAAATGTTATGCAATGTTAACCCGTCTCTAATAAACATGAGGAAAACCTGCCACGCTGCTGCCCCCAAGTTTTGTCAAGATTAAGAATTAAAAAAAACAATCTGATCAGTGTAGTTTTGGCAGACACTGCAGAGAATATAAATAATGGTTAATCCCTGACTAACCCTGTTTGGTCGGGTCTGCTTGAATATGGATTAGCCTTAGTGTACTGAAAGTGGTCCGGCTAGACACAAGCGAAAGCAAAGCAGGATAGGCTGGTAAGAATGAACATGAAGTGTTATGAGCTGTGTTGAATTGATTTAATTGAACACATTTACTTGTATGAGTTGTGTTTTTTGTTTGTTTTTTTTCTTCTTAACTTTATGGAATCAATAAGCGCTCCCCAGAACACAGACTACTCACGTTTAACTCCAGGAAATTTGAAGTTGATTATCGACCCTGCTTTCTGGGGCTGAATAACCTATTTGAAAGAAAAGTTTGCAGGGCATGCTTAGTAGTATTATACCTCCAGATCTTTTGCATTTGTGTTGCCTAGCAGCTATTAGTCATGGTCACTCACAGGTACATCTGGATCTCTAAGGTTTTCTTGCTCTTTGCATGAAACACTGAAAATATGTCAGTGGGAAACACATGCACACCATGAAAGGGAGCCTACTGCAGGAATCTAGCATTTAGGGGAGCTGTATTTAAAACTACCCAGATTCAGACCGTTTCGGTCTTAACTTGAAAAAATGCAGTGATAGTGAACTTAGTCCTGGTTGGCCACCCTGAAATAATATATTTATCCTAATAATAAATACACCTTCAGTCTTTCCACTCAAAGCTTGGATTCAACATCAGCACTGATCACAAGTATACTGTAGAAGCTGACATTTTCATTTTGCCCGTTCTCAGTGAGGAATTACTAAACCTGTTACATGTGGAACACATGTTATAGTAAAATGTGGTCCTTTTATGTGTTGATGGCTGTTTAGAGTACCACAATGGCTCAATTCTGACCAGGTTTCACCTACACTACACACCCACCAAGTAAAGTCAAACAACTAAAAGGCTTGTTTTTTGTTTCAAAACATTGCACACTGTCAGAACGGAGCACATTCATTTTTATTTTTTGTCAATGGTCAGATTCGAACCCTGGACCTCTGTGTCGAGTCATTAACCTCTCAGTATATGTGTGCCTGCTCTACCCACTGATCCAACCTGGCCACCGCAGCACATTATTTAACCGAGCAACGCTTTTTCACACTACACCTGCACAGCAGCTGAGCTGACATCCTCTCTTTTTCAGCAGGTGTACCCATTATACTAGAAGTAGAGGCAGCATGACTGGCTATTTACTATCTGAATGAGTTGTGTTGAGAATCGTATGCACATACTGTGAGCATGATAAGTCACACCTGATGTGTAATCGTTGGCAAATTAGCGTATAACAGACAAATTACTTTGTGGCAGCTTCCTCAATAATCCTGACATCTGTCTGATCTGCAGCCATTTTGAATATATGTTCCAAAACGGCTGCACTTCTGGCTTTGCTGTAACTCTCTAGGTCTTTATGTAGAAACGGTAAGAACATTTGCTAACATTTTTATGATGCTACATGTAGTAATATTTTAGTTTTAATAATGGCCAGTTTTAAAACCAACTAGTAGCACAAAAACCATTTCTCTTTTATCAAAACTTCTGTGACTCAGCTGGTGTTTCTCAGTGGTCGTACAGCATCAGTACAGGCCACAGTTGCCACCCTCATCTGGCAGCATGGATATACGATCTCCAATAAATGTATCTGCGCATCATCTAGCATTACTTGTTTATGGTAACTAGTTCTGTAGCAGAATAGTCACCATAAATTGTCCATTGTTCACAGGCAATACGGCACTTCATGACTGTGCAGAGTCGGGCAGTCTGGAGATCATGCGAATGTTACTGCAGTTTGGAGCATCCATGGAGCAAGACGGCTATGGCATGACCCCCCTTCTCTCTGCCAGCGTCACAGGCCACACTAACATCGTAGACGACCTGACGATGCACCAGCAGGTCAGAATTTCTGTAGAGTCTGCGTGTGTGTGTGTGTGTGTGTGTGTGTGTGTGTGTGAGGCGATGGTGTTTTCAATCTATTGAATATTTCTCTTGGAGAATTTTATGAAAAAATTATATTCTTTCTCCTGCAGACAAGCCACACAGAGCGCATTGATGCCCTGGAGCTTCTGGGAGCCACATTTGTTGACAAGAAGAGAGATCTGCTCGGAGCTTTAAAATACTGGAAGAGAGCCATGGACCTCAGGTACATGGACGGTAACAACATCGTCCATAAACCAGAATCCAAGCAGCTGATCATGGCATACGACTACGCCAGGGAAGTGAGTATTAGTTTGAGTCTGTCTTTCCACTAGGCTCCACCCCAAAATAATTGCGCATTACATGCTCTTGAAATTGGTTTTATGACATGGACATAACTTGTTAAAGGTATCACAGAGTTTAGTAGCTTTTAAATAGGGTTGCATGCCAAAACCCGGTGCCAATACGAGACCGGTTCCTAAACCGCTATCAATAATAGCAACGCAGATTTCAGTGCCATTTAAATGCCTGCACTGTTCTCTGGTACTCCGAAACAGACTTTTTAGGCAACAGAAGCATCACTGCACGCGACGCTAGTTAAAACTAACATTGCAATTTAGCAGCAGGTAACCTTAGCCTACCATTAGTCTATATCAACGACGTTCCACTTCTGGGATTGTTCAGGTGCCGCCGGATATTCTGCCGGATGTCCCTCTTTTTAGGCAGAATGTCTCACACCTTCCACTTTCTTTGTGTTGGCATTCTAAGCTCGGGTAGATTTATGAGGACTATGGTTAACTGAGGTCTCTGCAGGGTTAATTGAGACAGCTAGCTAGACTATCTGTCAAATCTGAGTTTTCTGTTGCACGACTAAAACAACTTTTGAACGTACACGTTCCACCAAAACAACTTTCTTCCCGAGGCTATTTTGCAGAGGCACCGTCATTGTGTCAGGTGCTTAGCGCCGCCCAAGAAGATTGTGATTTGTTTAAAGAAAATGCCAATAAACCAGAGCATATTTTTCTCCCATCATGGAAACCTGTGTGGACTAGGTCTGGCAATACCATTAGTAGCTGGATAAAATATGGTTAAAATGCTGACAGTCTTAACAGGTGGCCTTATTTCACTGGAAAGGATTTAAACACCGGGACGTACAACAGTTTTCAGCTAAAGACACAGAGTAGCCTAGCTGCACTTTGAGACACTGTGGCCACTGCCGTTGACGGAGAAAGATCACAACTGGGTCTTAATGTTGCATTCACTAGCAACTAATAAGCTTATGGTGCATTGAAAGTTATTGTTAAATATCCTTCTGCCATCTAGTGGTTCTTCTTTTTGTCGTTAACAGCAATTGACTGGTGAAATAAGTTATTGTTATTACATTTTAAATAAATCATTTCAATTTGACCATGTGGCCTTAGCAATAACCAAGCCTTATCGGTTCAGGCACCAGTATTGGAAGAAACCCAAAAGATATCCAACCCTACTTTTTAATTCACTGTGCACGAAAGTCCCTTAAAGTTCCACAATGGAACAAAGAGAACCAGCTATTTAGGGCCATGCTTGATCCAACACAAAAAAGGGTTTCAGGCACAAAGGAAACGGAAGAAAATGCTAAATACAAATGTAATATAATACAAACACACACAGATAACCTACTACAGCAGTCCAGTGTCAGGTCTTAAAACAATTAGTTTCTGAAGAGCATGATTTCATCGTACATGGAAACCCTAAATTGCTGCACCCTCCCATTGTCTTGACCTTATAATCCTCTTTCTAGGTAACAAACGGAGAAGAGCTGGATGGGCTAATATCTGACCCGGACGAAATGCGCATGCAGGCACTGCTCATCCGTGAAAGAATCCTCGGCCCACAACATCCAGACACGTCTTATTACATCCGTTACAGAGGTGCTGTCTACGCTGACTCTGGGAACTTTGAGCGCTGTATCAATCTGTGGAAGTATGCATTGGACATGCAGCAGAGCAACCTGGACCCCCTCAGCCCTATGACGGCCTCCAGCCTGCTGTCGTTTGCTGAGCTCTTCTCTTTCATGCTGCAGGACAGAGCCAAAGGGCTCCTGGGAACATCTGTGTCATTTGAGGACTTGATGGGGATCCTTTCCAAGAGTGTGTTGGAGATAGAGCGGGCAGTTAAACAAAATGGACCGATGCCTCCTGACCCTGCCCAGCTCAGCAAGGCCCTGTCAATCATCCTGCACCTAATTTGTCTTTTAGAGAAGGTGCCCTGTACTGCAGAACAGGACCACTTCAAGAAGGAAACTATCTATAAGTGAGTTTCTCTGTAAATTACTTGTATTTGCCTTCAGTTTGTAAAAATGTCTTTGACATGCCATGCCCTGTATTTGCTTTGGTAGTCTGAACTTGCACTCCCCCCTCCCCCCCTTTTTTTTTAGCAAATAAAGAGTGTCAGTAAAACTAAACAATGCCTTCCACCTCTGCCACACAGTCCTTTGGTAAATTTGTGTCAATTAATCATGTACCTTTTTAATATGACCCTCTCATAATCTGTGCCAATAGTTCAAGCGAACCCAAAGTCCTCATTGTCAGTTGGGACATTGTCCCTGCTTAGTGCTGTTACCATGACGGT
The DNA here is from genome assembly GCA_023566125.1 of Zingel zingel. NCBI lineage: Eukaryota > Metazoa > Chordata > Actinopteri > Perciformes > Percidae > Zingel > Zingel zingel. Next base: position 19,356,123 of record CM042314.1, on the reverse strand, counting down.
TGTAGTTCATTCTCACCTTGTTGCTATTCCTTGACCGTGAAGTTTTCACATCTTCACAGATTCCTGAAGCTCCAGCCGTGTGGTAAGAACGGCTACAGTCCACTACACCTGGCAGTCGACCGCAACACCACCTGTGTGGGCCGCTATCCCGTGTGCAAGTTCCCCTCCCTCACAGTCGCCTCCATCCTTCTTGAGTGTGGGGCAGATGTGAACAGCCGCGATGAAGATGACAACAGGTTTGTTTTTTATTTTTCTTCTCTTCTAGTTTCAGCTATCATAATTGTTTTTTTTTTTTTTTACTATCCTGCTTTTATTTTTTTACCAATATTTCTAGTAATAAGAAGCGCCATAGTTAAAGGGGTTAGAACAGTAATTTTATTTCTTTTGTCTGTAAACTGGTAAGGTTAATGAAAATGCCTAAAAAGCTCCCCAATTGTGCCATTATGACAGCCACCAGTTAAACAAATGGCAAAAAAAGTTTAAATGGTTAAAAACATGTCAGACCCCACCAATGATAGCATGTCTTGTTGTATAATCATAAAGTAAATCGATTATCTTTTCCAACCCGCCAGCCCCCTTCACATAGCTGCATCCAATGGTCACCCTGACATCATGAACCTCCTGATATCATGCGGGACTCACTTTGACAGCACCAATGCCTTCCAACAAACGGCCTGCGACCTCCTGGACGAGAAGGAGCTGCCCAGGAATATAATCCAGCCCATAAACCACACCACGCTGCAGTGCCTGGCCGCCAGGGCCATTGTCAAGCACAGCCTCGTTTACCGGGGAAACATCCCTGAGAAACTAGAGGCCTTCGTCTTGCTCCACAGATAATGATCGTGAGTAGAGGGAATGGATGGATGGATGAAAAGAGGAGGGGCTTTGATCACACCAAGTGGACTGGATACACTGAGGACCATTATAGTTCAGGACTTGACCCACAAGGTGTTTGAGGAGCTTAAAGACACAATTTTGTGGGTTAGGTTTGCAAATTCAAACTATTTTGGAGAGTATAAACTTGGAAGGTTTGTGTGAACAAAAATGTCCTCATTCAACTAGGATAAACTGAAAAATTATCGGGGTAAATTGCAGGAATGAGTTACCATTTTATTCTTCTGTTTGTTGTTTCATGAAGCCACAGCGCTGGCTGGTCACAGCTTGATCTGTGGGGATGAATTACGAGTGGATTGCAACATGGACAAACTTATCTCTGGATGAACTGAACAAGAGGTTTACAATTTTTTTTTTTTTTTTTTTTTTTTTTTTTTTTTTTTTTTTGTGCGTTTTTTTTTTTTTTTTTGCATATTTCACTATGCTATTTATTGAAATAAACTTGAGAGATTTTTCTCCATGCTGGCTCCAACTTAGCCTCAACTTTGCCTACTTCTCTCTTCTCAAAGCAAGGATTGAGGCTTTTCCACATATGCTGGGACTTCAGATTATATTTTGTTAGTCCCATCACTGTTGCCAACAGTTATGGACCCTTCCTCAGTCATCATTAAGTTACTCTTGTTTTGTACTTCTACAAAACATGTAGTTATTGTCATGCAACTCTGGATATCTGCCAAGTGGTGTGGATTCTAGACTCATCTGTCGTTCCCACTTTAGTGTATAACAAAGCTTTACAAGAAGGGTTTAATGTCTGCAAACACCATAAGTGCTTTATTCTTCCTATGCACAGGCTAGGCTGTTGGAAAGAGAGACTGTTGTATTCTGTGCCGGCACTTGTCTGTGCAATATCTCATGAGTTTTTGTGTTTACCTCATTGCTGCCGTTTCCTTCAGTATCCCCTTACTTCATGCGTAGAAAGGGGGGGGGGGGGGGGATGGGGGCAAAACCATTGTACTGATTGTTGTAAGAAGAGTGAATGAATTTGAGTGATTGTATATGTACGTGTGTGTGAGTGCCACCCAGTGTGTTTATTGTAGGCAGAGTGTTTTTGAGCTTACACAAATGATTGAGGACAACCGTTTGGTGAAGTGGCCCTCGTGGAAATTCCATAATGCACATGACTGCCACTAGAAACCACAGCGGCCAAACTTTGTGTCTACAACCGCTGGTGTGTGCAGGCTTGTACACAGAAGTGACCTCTTAACGTTCGTACATGGCCGACCTTTGAAATGCCATTGTTCTTTTAATAATCGTGATCAAAAAGGAAAAAAACATCTAGGTAGGTTACCAACCTTGGCGCACTGTGCATGTGCAGCAGCAGCATATCAACCAACCAATCACTGCAGAATCTTTCATTAGAACTCCTGAGACTTCAAACTAGACTACAGCTAGGACAGTTCTGCTCATTTTGTACAACTATCGTCCAGCTGTATGAGAACTGAAGACACAAATGAGTGGGAGAACGCCTCGACGTACAGAGTAGTAAAGCTTTGTGAATTATCTTGTTTGCACATTAGCTTTTAGATGTGTGGGTTGGGAAAAAAAGGGCTTTTCATAATTCATAGGATTTCATATTGCAGTCTATTTCACCTGACAGTTTAAAACCAGACATAGAAAATGTATGACAACTCCCAGGGCAACTTGATTTGAATCTGCACTTTACTACAGCGGAGTTTAAGATTTGATATGGCATTAATCAAGTTCATGTCTTAATAACCATTTTGACAATAAACCCATGTTGCACTTGTCTCCTTGTCCAAATGTCTTTTTCCTTAATTTTCTGTGTATTTCTATGCAAATGTTAAGGTTTCTAAGTGATGGTGTGTGTGTGTGTTTTTTTTTTTTTTTTTTTTTTTTTTTCCCCTCCCCCACCCTTTTTAGATGCCAATTTCCCATGGCCTAATTGGGAGGAAAGGCAGTCAAACTACTACTGTATCTTGCCCATCAGGAAAATAACATTTCGTGAAGAAAACAGCTGCTTTCCATCCTGACAGAAATTAATATAAATGTACTGAATAATAATTTCCCAAAGAGAATTTTATGAGTTACAAACTCATGTCACAAATGCAATTATTACCACAAGTTACCTTTAACCAGTTGGTTTTGCTGCTTCTTTATCGCTTGACTATTTCATTTTCCGATGGATTTCCTGATTGAGGGCATGCTCCTGCGATGGTAGACTCATTACCGATACTTGAGCTGGGAGTGGGTATGCAGAGAGGATCCCTCTGGACTGGAATGTGTCCAGAGCAACCTTTGACATTTCAGGGGGGGTTGTTTCATTAAGTGGCTTCCACGAACTGTCCCAAATAAAAACCATGCTGATTTATAACTTGTTGGTTCAGTACTTGTTGCTTAAAGCAATAGAAGAGCAACTGTGACTGACTGGGTGCTCTGCAGAGAACTTGGACTGTGTATTCCTTGTTGAGAGAGTGACTGACATAATTTACCTAGTCGTAGGAACAATGCAAATGTTTTCTGGCCATTTTACAAGTAATGAAAACGGTTTCCTTTGTTGTTGAGCATAGACATCACAAGAACTGTCCTCAAAAATGTGATGTGTCCAATACTTTTATGATCATTGTATGGTTTATGACCAAACATCTTACTTACACAGCCATGAGTATGGCTATACACTTTTAGTCTTGGTTTTTTTTCATTGGATTTGTACAAATAAAGAAAATAGAGGATCCTTAAGGCTGGAAACTGGGGGTCCCTGGACACCACTTGGGAACCACTGCTTTAGGCCGTTTCCTGTTAGAAACATTTGTCGTGGTTTATTCTCCAGGGTCTAAGGTGACCTAAGTTGGTATTTCAGTTTGAAATTGTGAAAGGACCATAAGAGAAATGTTTAATAACATGACGATAGAGATCATACATCATATCAAAGTCACAATGGAAATATGTCTTGGTCAACAAATTAAAATGCAAAGATGAATTAAGTTTTTCTTTCCTCACATTGAGGATCTCACCACCTGTTTCCTCCACACATAAAGCACCAGTCAGTCCCAGATCATCACACCTTTGATGAGTCACTGCCAGGATCTCTGGCAAAGTGCAGTGAGAATTTCTTAATGAGTCACGATCACTGTAGGTACGCTATGTGTGTGTACTGGGCAGCTGAGGTAGAACAGAGCCGGTTTAGGTAAATATTTTTTTCCCATCTATGTGGGTAAGCACAACAAGAGTCCATTTTGTGATCTGTAAACAAGAATTGTGCAAACTCTGGGGACTTTTTTTTTTTTTTTTTTCAAACCAGCACTCTAACAAAGGTCTACAATAAGCAGCTGCTTGAAACCATACTGTTACTCTCACATAACAGAAACAGCACTATAACTACAGAGAGCTTAGCTAATGTGGAAAAAGAAAGAGACAAATGATAACAGGATACTTTTTGATGTGTTTTTGAGTTCATGTTTGAGTCCACTCTGAGGAGTGTCATTGAACTGTGCTGTTTTGAACTATCATAACCACACCCAGGATCACCTGCTAAAAATAGCACAGATACTATGTGGTGAAAGAGGACACTAAGGCCCTGTTTACACGACAACGCTCGTGAGTGAAAACAAAAAAATTATTTATCAGATGTGCCTTTCGTTTAGACAGCGACAGCGGATTTGGGGTTTAAAAACGCAAAAAAGTTAAACCACTCTCCAGAGCGGAAATCTTAAAAATGCTCCACCGTCGTGTTCCCGTCTAAAGTGTAAAAACGCAAAAGTCTGCGTTCACTTCTGATGTTTCAACACCAGCCTCTATTGTGGTGGCTGGCGACCCATCCCATGTTTCATTAAATAAATCTAAATATAGTGTGATTACCCGCCCATGTCCACTCCGCCGTTGGGTATCCACAGCCTGTCTTTACTTGGTCCGGATCGCTTTCAGCTTTGATGATATCTGACTTTAACAGATAGCGTCTTTCTCGTGTGGATATGACGTCCCTCCAGGTACAGGATACTGCTGGAGAAATTTGCTCCATATGTCTATATATTTTGACTGGCAGGACTACCAGTCCACACCCTGTTGTGCCTTTGTAGCTTTGTAATCTAAGATTGTTTGGAACAATAATTCCCCCTCCTCGTCTGTCCAGACAAAATTGTCTGGACAGACAATTTTGCTTTTGTTGTTCGCTTCGCCATGTTTTGGTTTTGCGCTACTAGGGAGAGAAGTAGAAGGAAGGTTCTACGGAGGCACGTGGACTTGGTGGTGTTGTGCGGCAGTGCTTCACACTACCACTTAGCCGCCTGGTGTGCATACTACATCGAATTTCACGCACTTTTGCGTCACCATATGTATGCAGATTTCCCCCCTAAAACACTTGTCTAAACGTGGAATAAAAAGTGAGAACGCAACGCCACTTTTGCGTTTTCTCTTCATATCGTTTCCGTCAAACATAGCCATAGTTATTTAATTTGACGTAGTGTGAGGAGTAACATATCAGTGTGAACTTTATCAGTTGGAAAATTAATCAGACTTTCCCCACATCTCTATAACTCTTCTTCCTTTCCAACTTGTCGTTCCAGTTAACCTATTTCCTCCAGCAGGAATGTTAACGTCTCTTATTGTTGGTAATTGTGAAGTATATGGTGTGGGTGTTTCTGGGCTTTGGTACCTGGAACAAGTCGAGGCTTGTCGCAGCACAGTGTAAAACATGCAAGTGTTCATGTGGCGCAGCCCCACTTATAGGAGGTTAGCTGTGCAGTCAGCTCTGTGTCGAGCTAGATGTTGACATAATGATAGAGAAACGAGTAGAACTGAAATTAGGAAGGTGCGTTTGTAGAAAGAGTGTGTTAAAAGCCAGATCTTCTTGAAAAATCACTCAGCTCTGCAGGGAGGGGGTGTAGTGAGTCAGAGGGTTGCCCATGAAGTCCCAGTCATAAAGTTGGTGAGAATCTACCTTGCTGCACTGTCTTTATGCAAGATACAGACTCCTAACCAGCTCCAAAAAGAGAGTAATTATTTGTTATTGTGTGGTAGGATGGACAGGATACAGTGGGTATTATACAGAGTCAAGATTTGTGTTAAGAGTACTTTCAATGCAGCACTTCACCTCCCAAATCCCAAAATAAGTGTGTTTGGTTTAATGTTAGTAGAGCATTATAACAGTTTACAGTATTCATAAGATCTCTCTGTATAAGAAAAATCACTGTGTAGGATAAGATAACATACAGTACATACCATTATATGTGAATGATGTTTTGGCAAACAAAAGGAATATGTATTTGTTTGTGCAAAGACAATATGATATTATTAAATATAATATTAAATATGTTTCCTTTGTTTGGTGTAATAACAATGCTTTATGGTAATTTTGTGGGTTTTGTCACCTTCATCGTCATGTTTGTGGCCAAGGGAAGACAACAATTTTGGGTTTTATGTGTGTGAATACACAGTCCTCACTCAGTGTACACAAGGCTTCACATTATGACTTATTTTTCGTGGCCCTTTGGCAGTGCTCTCCGCTCAGCCTACTTCTGTCCTGTCTATATTTAGGGCTGAAGAATGCCCTGTTGGAAAGCTGTCCTACATTACTTGTGCTCCTCCATCTTTGAATATCTGCAGGTGAACTAGCCTCACTCACCAAACACATTTCCTGTGCCCGTGCCTCCATCTGTCTCAACGTGCCACTCAATCCATTTCAGTTTAATTCAGGTTTCACTGACATGACAGACAATAAAGTTGGAGTACATTCACAGGACCGAGGAAGAGATGGAGTGACCCCTGTCTGGAGCCAGGCCCAGATGGAGGGCTCGTCAGCGAGCGTCTGGTGGCCGGGTTTGCCACTGAGCCCGGCCGGGCACAGCTCGAAAAAGCTACGTGGCATCCATCTCTCCATCCCATGGGCCCACCACCTGTGGGAGGAACCGCTGGGGTCAGGTGCGCTGCCACACGGGTGGCAGTGAAGGTCAGGGGCCTCGACGGACCAGACCCGGGCAGCAGACGCTGGCTCTGGGGACGTGGAATGTCACCTCTCTGTGGGGGAAGGAGCTGGAACTGGTGCGGGAGGTGGAGCGCTACCGGTTAGATCTGGTGGGGCTTACCTCTACGCACAGTCTCGGTTCTGGAACCATACTCCTGGATAGGGGTTGGACTCTTTTCTTCTCCGGAGTTGCCCAGGGTGTGAAGCGCCGGGTGTGTGTGGGGATACTCACAAGCCCCCGGCTGAACACCGCTACGTTGGAGTTTACCCCGGCGGATGAGAGGGTCGCCTCCCTACGCCTGCGGGTTGTGGGGGGGGGGGGGGGGGGGAAACTCTGACTGTTGTTTGTGCATATGCACCAAACAAGAGTTCGGAGTATTCGGCCTTCTTGGAGACCTTGAGTGGAATCCTGTATGGGGCTCCAGTGGGGGACTCCATAATTCTGCTGGGGGACTTCAACTCGCACGTGGGCAATGATGGAGACACATGGAGAGGCGTGATTGGGAGGAACGGCCTCCCTGATCTAAACCAGAGTGGTTGTTTGTTGTTGGACTTCTGTGCTAGTCATGGATTGTCTATAACAAACACCATGTTTGAACATAGGGATGCTCATAAGTGTACTTGGTACCAGAGCACCCTAGGCCAAAGGTCAATGATCGATTTTATAATCGTTTCATCTGATCTGAGGCCGTATGTTTTGGACACTCGGGTGAAGAAAGGGGTGTAGCTGTCAACCGATCACCATCTGGTGGTGAGTTGGGTCAGGGGGTGGGGGAAGACTCTGGACAGACCTGGTAAGCCCAAACTGGTAGTGCTGGTAAATTGGGAACGTCTGGAAGAGGCCCCTGTCCGACAGACTTTCAACTCACACCTCCGGTGGAGCTTTTCGTGCATCCCTGTGGAGGCTGGGGGCATTGAACCCGAGTGGACAATGTTCAAAGTTTCCATTGCTGAAGCTACGGCGAGGAGCTGTGGTCTTAGGGTCTTAGGTGCCTCAAGGGGCGGTAACCCACGAACACCATGGTGGACACCGGTGGTCAGGGAAGCCGTCCGACTGAAGAAGGAGTCTTTCCGGGATATGTTATCCCAGAGGACTCCGGAGACAGTTGCAAGGTACCGAAGGACCCGAAGGGCTGCAGCCTCTGCTGTGAAAAAGGCAAAGCAGCGGGTGTGGGAGAAGTTCGGAGAAGACATGGAGAAGGACTTTTGGTCAGCACCAAGGTGCTTCTGGAAAACCATTTGCCACCTCAGGAGGGGGAAGCGGGGAACCATCCAAGCTGTGTACAGTAAGGATGGGATGCTGTTGACCTCAACTGAGGAGGTAATAGGGCGGTGGAAGGAGCACTTTGAGGAACTCCTAAATCCGACTAATACGCCCTCTATGGTAGAGGCAGAGCTGGACGATGATGGGGGATTGTCGTCAATTTCCCTGGTGGAAGTTGCTGAGGTAGTTAAACAACTCTACAGTGGCAAAGCCCCAGGGATTGATGAGATCAGTCCAGAAATGCTTAAAGCTCTGGGTGTGGAGGGGTTGTCTTGGTTGACACGCCTCTTCAACATTGCGTGCAAGTCTGGGACGGTGCCTAAGGAGTGGCAGACCGGGGTGGTGGTTCCCCTTTTCAAAAAGGGGGACCAGAGGGTGTGTGCCAATTACAGGGGTATCACACTTCTCAGCCTCTCCGGTAAAGTCTACTCCAAGGTGCTGGAAAGGAGGGTTCAGTCGATAGTCAAACCTCAGGTTGAAGAGGAACAATGCGGATTCTGTCGTGGAACAACGGACCAGATCTTTACTCTCGCAAGGATCCTGGAGGGAGCCTGCGAGTATGCCCAACTACATGTGCTTTGTGGATCTGGAGAAGGCATATGACCGGGTCCCCCCGGATATTCTGTGGGAGGTGCTGCGGGAGGATAGGGTGAGGGGGTCCCTTCTCAGGGCCATCCAATCTCTGTACTACCAAAGCGAGAGCTGTGTCCGGGTTCTCGGCAGTAAGTCAGACTTGTTTCAGGTGAGAGTTGGCCTCCGCCAGGGCTGCGCTTTGTCACCAATCCTGTTTGTAGTATTTATGGACAGGATATCGAGGCGTAGTCGGGGTGGAGAGGGGTTGCAGTTCGGTGGGCTGGGGCTGCTTTTTGCAGATGATGTGGTCCTGATGGCATCATCGGCCTGTGACCTTCAGCATTCACTGGATCGGTTCGCAGCCAAGTGTGAAGCGGCTGGGATGAGGATCAGCACCTCTAAATCGGAGGCCATGGTTCTCAGCAGGAACCGATGGAGTGCCTTCTCCAGGTAGGGAATGAGTCCTTCCCCCAAGTGAAGGAGTTCAAGTACCTTGGGGTCTTGTTTGCGAGTGAGGGGAAAATGGAGCAGGAGATTCTCCCTTAGAGATAGGGTGAGCTGAACAAGGTACATTAACCAAGTTTCATTGTGAATTTTCCAGTCAGAGGATATCTTCCAGCACTGAAATGGGTAAAGCAGTGCAGTGACATTTAGGGCTAAAGTACAGCAATTTTGATTTGGGTTTACACAACACCTTAATTCCCTTTGGATGTTAATTCCTTGGTTGGAGAAACATGCTTCGATGCAGTTTATTACAGTACAAATCTAGTTTATAAGATGACTTCTCTCTTCTAAACTATTTTGGATTAATGTATGCACTTACATGGATTTACAATTACCAGACCAGGCAGGGGTTTGGCAACCTGTTTTACCATGATTGCATGGTATTAAAAGAGTCAGGTGGATATAAACACAAAATAGAAAACAAGATGCTAAAACTTTGGGAAGTATCATGGCCTTCACTGCTCACTTTATCTTAATTCAGCTTTTAGATTTAGAACTGAAACAGTTAGTGGAGTAATTGCTAATTTAGTCTATATATTCCAAAAGTATTTGATCATCCTTTCATCATTTCAGCTATTTAACCATCTTACATCCTTAAAACCAGATGTTTCTGTGCTGTTTACTGTACTTCTGTTTACATTCCTATTCCTAACAAACCACATTGCCACTTCATTTTGACTTGAGAGAGGACTCAGACCCATATGCCCCTCAGTGCAGCTTTTCAGGACGAACCAATTTAAGTGGGTTCGCCTGCTCACATAAGCTAAAGACTCCAGAGTTCAAATACATTTCAACAAGTTCCCTGGTGTGAATCCATGCTGATGCCATAGCCCACTGCATATTTGATTCCTTTGAGCCCTCCGGCCCTGGGACAGTCAATCTATCAACACTGTCCTTAAACAGAGTTGAAATGGAGATGCATCTGCACTGATTCACCAGAGTACTGCACTTTGTTTTCTTGTTTACTTTGATGCTCTCAGAGTGCATCGCTATGGATGAGAGGTGCACCTGCTGAATGTAACATAAGAAGGTGGTGAGTGAGAAAGTGGTGTTGGCAAAACGTGACCGATTTACATAAGAGTCCCAGCAGCTGAAATAGATAGGTAGGGTATTAACATGGGGATCACTGTGATCTGAATCTGATACTGGTCTGGACTGGACACCACAGTCTCTGCCTCGCTCTTTCTCTTTCTGTCTCACTAACGCACATATCTTCCCTGATTGGACCAGGGGCACTGTTAATTTGTGTGTGTGTGTGTGTGTGTGTGTGTGTGTGTGTGTGTGTGTGTGTGTGTGTGTGTGTGTGTGTGTGTGTGTGTGTGTGTGTGTGTGTGTGTGTGTGTGTGTGTGTGTGTGTGTGTGTGAGAGAGAGAGAGCGAGAGAGAGAGCTCTTCTTCAAGCACTCTGACTTTCCACTTTGAGTCAGCTGTAAAAACAACACTCATATAAATAGAGGGAGAATTAGCTGGCACGGCAGTGATTATAACAACAAATACACAAATTCAACACACACGTAAGCAAACTAAAGACCATCTTGCAATAGGGTCACACCAGTCGCAATGCCAACTTTGGCCAGGGGCGTAAAGTGGGGGGGCCAATGCCCCCTTCCCTACTCTCTATCTCCCTACTTCTAGCGCTCTTGTTCGGACCACACCCATTTTCAAACTCGGCCTTCATTTCTATCTCAACTACACACCTGTTAAGTTTTCTGACTGCATCTTGGACAGTTGTGACGCTTTTGTTATTTTATTCATTTATTTATTTGTATTTTTGCCTTTATCGATGAGCAGAAAATGCACTTTTTCCAACCCTGTCCTAATCCCTTCATGTAAAACTTTGTATATGCTGTAGGTCATGGGATCTTGGAAATGATGGTTAAGCAGCCAAAGCAAAACTTTTTTATAAATATTGTGCTCCACTCGCGGTTTCACTTTTGTTTTTTGTTTTTTGTTTTCTCATAATAAATTGTGAGTTTTTCCATCACTTGTGCATGCCATTTTTACACAGTTTATCATAGCAATTAGATGTAGCTTATTTTGTAAATCAACTCTAGCTTAGTTCCTGTAGACAGGTTAGGGTGTCAGATATACAGTAGTAAAGTACTTAATATGAAGTTGCAATTGTACTTCACATACAACAAGCATTTTTTATTACCATTTTCTGCACATAACTAGCAAGGTACGAGGCAGGTAATACAACTCAGCAAACAGGAGAAGATAAATGTCAATCTGGGCTAATTGTCTTATCACTACAACTTATTTAAAAAGGCCGGTCACCTTCTGCCAAATTACAAGCTCCATTTAGGCATTTATCTCTGACCAACAGAAAGCTTGTTTTTTTTTGTCATGTTGTGCATTTGTTCGTCTTTATTTCCTATGTTTTATATGTGTCCAAGATACAAAAATGTTATAATTTCCCTCATTTAGCATTCAGCCTGTACAACAAGTCCTCTTGATCAGCCTAAATGTTTAGCTGTGCCCACATTTGTTGCCAGTGCCAAACCATCTGCCACACTGACTCATCAAGCCCACCCACGCTCTTTTGAGAGTCCACCATTTCTACAAGGTACCTCCTTTTTTGTCTAATCACCATGCACTGTACCTTCCCCAGTATTTCATTGTGGCTCTTCAATCAAACACAGACTTGAGTATGTGGGCGTAAAGTGTTGCAGATAAAAGGGAAGTCATGGTCAAAACTGCAAATGTGTGGATACATAATGCAGGTGTCTTTATTTATGGAACAAGGTTAGGTTTTCTATTCTAATCTAATCCTCTTCCTTATTGTGGAGTTTGCCTGTTTGAAAAGTATGTCATGCCTCCAGTGCCCACACACATAATTACTGGCATGTGTAAAAATACACACACACACACACACACATGCACACACACATACACAGTCCCGTCTCTTTTTCTGCCCTGGAACCATAAGCAGTTGATAACTTACACAAAAACATCGACAGTGTTTGCTCTGGTCTTGAGCTGCCAGGAACAGACAGGGACAGATCCAGTGTCCAGAGGTTAAACCAGATGCTCCAAACTGCTGGTGTCCATTACTCATCTCTTGTCTCTAAATTTAGCTCTCTGTCTTCCCATTTCTCCGCATCTTTACCTGCAAACACAGATGGACACATATTGTGCTTTTAAGGGGAACTCCAACAATTGTACACATCAAAGTCAGTTTACAGGAAGAAACTTGATACTGTAATTCGGCAGTATATTTGGAATAATAAACAACCTAGGCTAAAATACTCTACCCTGTAACGTACCACAAACACGGGAGGCCTGGCCCTCCCCAACCTTAAAGTGTACCTCAGAGCCTTTCAGTTATGGTCCCTCAGAGTGTGGATGGACCCCTCATCTACAGTCCCATGGAGAGAAATAGAGCAAAACCTCACTGGAAGTCTAAGACTGCAAGACCTTGCCTTTACAGGTGTGTGTTCAAAAAAGTGTATGCTAGCCTATGGCCCTATTATCACCGACACATTGGCCAACTTTAAACAGGTGGAGGAGCAACTACACTACACCAATAAGTGGCATTTGAACACCCCAATTTGGCACAACATACACTTAATGTCTGGTAACAAACCTTTTGTTTATAACCAGTGGAGTGACAGAGGTATTTATACTCCAGACCAGCTATTCAATGATGAAGATATGTTAAGTTTTGAAGACCTGAGAGCTAGCTTTGAGGTCCCTAGGACATCCTCCTTCCTTTAGTACAATGGGGAAACAGTCTTGAGATGCACCCAATCATTAAATGGCTTGTTGATTCTCCGGTGAGAGGATTAGTGTCCAGGATTTATGCTAAACTGATGCAAGTGTCCGTAGGAGAACTCCCAATAGTAAAGAAATGGGAGCGAGAGCTAAGCCCGGAGGGGAACATAATTAATTGGGAGACAGTTTGGGACAACATTTTCCACTGTTCCAAGAACCCAAATCACCAGCAGATCCACTTCAACATATGTCATAGGACATACTGGACTCCTCAGAAGAGATACGTCTCTAAAGTCATTCCAACTCCCTATTGCACGTTCTGTCAACCTGAACAAACTGGAACTTTCCTGCACATGGTCTGGGAGTGTGAACAGGTGCATGAGTTCTGGAATAAAACAACATCAATAATATCTGATGTGATAGGATGTCAAATTCCTACTGACCTGATTGTTTTGTTACTTTATGATGACTCTAAATTACACCTACTTGGGAGACAGAAGAAAGTTTGGCTAGCCGGATCAACCGCAACCAAGAACATGATAGCTCAGCGCTGGCTCCCCCCCACTCACTTTGTAGAAAACAGTGGTTGGTGTATTTTCTAGACATAGTTATGCTTGAGCTCTCTACAGCAAGGATTAACAAAGCCAAATCATCAACTATAGACCTATTGAAAAACGCAGCAGCACAAGTATCAGTCCTAATGACCTCAGCATCACAAGAATTAGAGGAAAGTGACTAGGCAAGGTGTGATTTCTGTTATTGTTTTTGTTTATTTGTTTGTTTTTGTTTTCCTTGAGACCGCAGAGGGTGTGGGGTGGGAGAGGGTGGTTGTTCTTGTTCAATTGTGTTTGTCTGTTCTTTCTTTCTTTCTTTCTCTGCCTTTCTGGTGGTGTGCGTTTAGAACGAAGTGAACTTTCCAGACCTTTCTCTTCTCTGCTTGAGGCTAGCAGATTGAGGCTACATTAGCCACACCTAGCACACACTTGATTCTTCGACTGAACTGTCAGCCGGTCAAGTTGCATTGTATGTAATGTAGGCGCCAGGTTTTGGCAAGAAAGAAGAATATGTGGGAAAAAAATTATGATATGTCTGGTTGTGCTGCATTGGTTTTGAAACTTTCGTTTTTTTATGTGTCCGACAGTGATATAAGAATGCATGCTAAATCATTAATCGTACTAGAAGAGTCACAGAAAGTCATAGGCATGGCAAAGGGAGGGGAAGAGCTGATCTGCCCACATGCCAGAATGAAAGTAGAAATTCCAGTTTGCCCATCAAAGCAACTGTCAGTCAGAGCACTTCACTATGCGTCAATTTATTCTTTTGAAGCTTTTCTCTCTGTGTCTCATGTAAAGACACCTCAGAAGTCCTCAAGGCATGACAATCCTTCAGGCATGAAAAGGCAGAAACCTCCAAAGGCTTCTCCAAAAACAGCAGCACCAGGATCCAACTTCTGGCAGACTTCAAAGGCACATAAAAATGGTGATGATTTTTTTTTTTTTAAATAAAAGGATAAACCCATCGTAGTCTCCTCTTTTCCTGTTGTGTAGAATCACCTTAAGAGGTGAACTTTCTCTCTGTTAGGCACTTGCTCTGACTGCAGTGTTATTCCACTTATTAAAACCCCAGGGGTAGGGTGACACACACACGCAGGCACACACACGCACGCAGGCACACACACACACACACACACACACACACACACACACACACACACACACACACACACACACACACACACACACACACACATACATTAGCAGTTGTCTGTCTGAGTCAAACATGTGCAGGACGTAGTTAGATCATGTTTCTTTTTAACACCATATAAAATGACAGTACTAGTCAGGTGTCAGAACAAATTGTGTATGTGTGCGTGCGTGTGTGTGTGTGCGTGCGTGTGTGAGTGTGTGTGTATGTGTGTGTGTGTGTGTGTGTGTGTGTGTGTGTGTGTGTGTGTGTGCGCGCGCGCGCACGCGTGTGTGTGTGTTTGTCCATGCCGGTATGCATTTTTGTCTGTGGATGTTGTTTATGTGTGTTTGTTCACATAGTTAACCCTAATTAAAGCAGGCATGTTGACTGAAAAAAACCCTGTTCAGTAACAGGCTCACAGCCAGCAGGACAGAGGGTTTACACACGTAAACATACTCACCTGTGGTGTAAGAGTACTGACGCAACTATGGATCTCCCAATGGAATCACACACACACACACACACACACACACACACAAACAGTGCTAGATGTTATAAATAAGCACGTCTAATTCAAAGAAGCAGCAGGAGGGAAGCTCAGAGTTCCACTGACCATGAATGCAAAACTGACCTCTCAGTTTACAGAGATAATGTCTCATAACATTTCCAAACAGCCTATCAGTACCTTAGAAGAGGTCAAAAGTCACATCTTTCTTTCTTTCTCACTTTCCCTTTTTTGTTGTTCTTTGTGAGGAAAACACTTTGAGAGAAAGTGGTTTGACAATTAATTACTGGTTTGACAAAATAAATAGGCCTATATAAATCTAATCTCAAGGTCCACTCACTAGTTATTTCCAGAGCTTTATACTGTATATAGAAATATATAGTTTACTCAGTTGTCATTACATGGCCTAAATTAATCTTAAGATTAAGCTATCCAACAGTGTATGAAGTAGTTAGAACAACATAAATTATGCTTACACATTAATGCATCAATAATAATAATCCAATAATATAATATATACCATTCTGAAATAGGCCATTCTGTATAATCAGTATTTTTACCGGTACTTAAGTAAGTATATTTTGATGTGAATACTAATGTAGTTTTACTTAAGTAAGAGTTTGGATGCAGGACTTGTACTTTCTACACTGTGGTATTACTACTTTTATTTGAATGAAAGAGCTGAGTGCTGTCTTACAACCACCTGTTAACTCAGGTAATGTGATGACAACTGAGCTATCTCCATGATAACTGAAAAAACTCTATCCAGTAAGAAAGACTATGAGAGTGCAGTTGAAAGGTCTGGAAAAACTAGTAGGTAGACCTTGAGTTGGGATATTTTATTGTCATACTAATGTGTTTCTGTTTGACACTCTTTCTCACAAGGTCTTATTAATTAGAAAAAGCAAACAGAAGTTAAACTGGGTTTCCCTCACAAAGGGCAACGAAAGAAAGAGTAGGTTAGTAGTTTATTTTTTAGAGCTGACCTAAACTTTACCACTATTTGAAATTTACATTTTTGTACCCAGATATACCCTTTTTGGAAATCCTCTGCTTTATACCAGCATGTTTTGTTTGATTGTTTTATGCCAACCAGTTGACGGTTTCTCTACTTGTCTTTCTAATTAAGTGAATCCCTTGGCTGAGGATGAAGACAGAAAATTGTAACACTCTTCATTAAGACGAGCGGTTGCTATTTATGTTGCGATGACAACTCTGCCTCTGCACCCATGGGAGAGACCATCCCCAATATCTGCACTCAATAATGGACTCAGGTTTCTATTTATACTCTCTCTCGCTCTCTCTTTATCTCTCCTCCTTTCTCTATGACTGTCACTCAGACAGCTCTCATAATAATTATAGCTGTTGGCCATCATAAAAAGGCTGTTACAGAAATAAACCAAGGCCTCGGTAGACGACATGGGGAGTTATTTGAGAGAGTGAGATGCGTAGGTAACTGTAACTCTAACCATCTAGTTGTAGCAGGGTACAGTCAAATGTGTCTGTACCTCAGAAACTGGGCCACAGAAATTAGCCTAAACTTTATTATATGCTGATTTCAAGAAAGCTCTTACAACTTATCCTGGTTATCATAGGCGTAATTTGCACCAAAACTGGCCATTGCAGCCCACCCCAAAAACCTATTATAATTGCATCATAAATTGATGCAAAACAGTCACAAATTGTTGCAGAAAAATTCACCAGAATGCAGAAAAGGAAGTGTTGAACCCAAAGTTACGTTCTTGCTGGTTATTACAAAAGGAAGTCAAAGGTGTTCTTTTTAACCTGGCCATAGCTGACACTGAAGTAGCCTGGTTCAAGACACTGAATCTCCCCTTAATCAACAACACATGGTGGCTAATGTATCCTGATTCCAGTATGTTTACACCCATGATTCAATCTGATTATCTCATGGGAAAAACAAGTAATTTGGTTATGTTTAAGCACTCTGATTAATGTAAGTCTGTCATCATGGTTAAAGTCATGGGGGATTTTAGATCCTTTTTAGGGGGGCTTAAGCCCTAAAAATTATAATATCAAAAAATGTTTCTTTTTAAAAAAAAAAAATGTTGGTGCTTCAAGTGAGTTTGCGAACGTGTCTGTTAGTGACAGAGGATAAACAATTACAGGTTCAAAGGGCTTGAAACAGGTTTAATATCCGGTGTCGCTGTCGCCAATACTATGTACCTGTAACCCAGTCAAGGAAAGGGTTAACAGAAACGTAGTTTTGGCCAATCAGAGGTGGTTTTGGCTGAGTCTCTATCTAATCTGTCAGAGGGAGAACAGGATTGTGGTTGTGAAGTTTAACATTGGTAGTCCCCAGAGAAGAAGTTGGTAATTTCATGGCGCAGATTAGAACCCAAATTAAACGTAAGCAACTAAAATTGCTGAATGTTAGAACATTGTGTCAAATTGCTCGTTATTACTGTGATTTATAAAGTGTCAGGTTTAGTTTCATCATAGTGTTAATAGTGTCAAAAAACGTTAGCTGACATTGTTGTTCAGTAGCTAGCTCAGAGATTATCAGATAATGAAATTACTGATTTAAGAGGGGATGTTAACACTTTTCAAGGCAGCGTGTCACATTCTCATTAGGGCCTGAGCCCCCCTAAAGGTCTGATCCTAGGATCGCCCCTGGTTAAAGTCTCCTGGTTATATTAGCTAGCTAGGTTTGTCTTCCATAATGTAGCCTGAATCCTGATGGAAGCTATCATTGACACGTCTATCGGAGCCAGCTAATATGTTTCAGTCTAGTCCAGTCTTTCATGTTTACAATCGATTAGTGATACGTAGCGTCCTCTGCTGGAGCACTGGCGAACTACGCTTTTTAAGTCAAGTTTATTTTGTTTACAGAATTCACTTAAACATGGCCACCATAGCAACCTCACGATGCGCTGATAAACATTGTCCGGTAGCTATCACAGAGTTATTCATTGCATGTGTTGTAAAATTGACATGTATTAGTTAGCTAGCTAGTTACTCGACAACATTTTAATTATTTCAAATGTTTAACATTTTCAGGGAAAGCGGACATATGGCGTAACGTTACTGTTGAACGACTGATGAGCTAGCGGTCGTTGACCAATACTAGCCGATGTTGCATACGTTAGCTAACGTTACTGACATAACGTTACTGAAATTCGATATACACTTGTCATTAATTAGTGTAGCTAATCATTTTGCATTGTTTCTCTCATATGGTTTGTCTGGTGTTTTGTAAGAGATATGTCGCCCCTACTAGCTAGCTAGCTGTCCGAAAATGGATATGTTGGTTTGGTTAACATGGTGCTGTGTTTCCAGATTGACGAGGCACCAGTATTACATTATCGACATCGTTGACGTTAAGGAAGCTCAATCCAAAATGGATTACATGTATAAATGCACTTTGTTGTTATATATTGCACTATGACCAGCTGTTGTGTTTTCCTTTCACTAAATGCATTTGAGCAGGGAGAGAGAGACTCCAGCAGTGTCCAGCAGCAGCTCTGCACATCACCCCTTGTCAGCAGTGACAGCGTGGATCAGAGGCTAGCCAGGCAGAAAGCTGCTCAGTTTCTCAGGGAAGCCGAGAAAAACAGGAGGCAGTAAGTGTGTATATATATATATATATATATATATATATATATATATATATATATATATATATATATATAAGTTTTATATCTAAGTGTTCTTCTTCTGTTTCTTCTTTGTGTTTTAACGTTAGCTTGCATCCTTATTGTTGCACTACTCCCATCTTCTGGAGTTGCTTAACTCCTACAGTGTCCAGTAAGGCAGATTCTCTTCATCATCAGTCCTGTTCTCATTAGGAAGCTGACCAAGCATCTTGTGCCTTGTCCACTTTCAAGACACCTGTTATCCCAACTCGTATACTTTCTTCCAACATGTCCTATCTTTCTGATACATATTTCCTGCAACTAACAAGCACATGCTGTACAGTTTCGGGTACCTCACAATGATCACAAAAACAGTTGGATGCTTCCCTATAATGTGATGTGTGCTACAAAGGTTGATGTGTCCTATTCTCGGCCTGCTTACTGTTACTTGCTCTTTCGGTTTTGTTCACCTACTTCTTAACATACCTACTCCTTTTTGGATTGAGAGGCAGTTAGTGAAGCTACTCAGGATCATTTCACATTGAGTTTAAATCTTTAAACATTTAACTTTCACTGCAGAGATACAGTGGGTAATAAAATGACAAGAATGGCCTACAAGACATGAAATCCAACATTACCACAAACTACAGCCTCAGCCTAAAGTACACCTCTGACACAGTCTCAACAAACAAAATTTACATTATCTATAAGCTTACAACAATTTATTTATTTTTACTGTAGGACTAATGTATTGCATTGTATGGTGTTTGTTTTGTTTTGTCCAGCCTGTGTTTCATATGTGTTTGTAATTTTTAGCTCTAATTACTTTACCCACATCTTTTGTATGAGGAGTAAGATAATACTCTTGTACAAGCTTGACAATAGTAAGAACTGATTTGGTGCTGCTGAGTCACCACTGTAAATGAGACAAGCAAAACCCATTTTATACTTTTACTTTAAAGTTTAATATAATAATAGGAAAAGTAAGGCACATTCTGCATTGGTGCTATATTAATGTAACCAATCACTAAACCTTAATATCCGGTGTGTCTTCACAGGACAATGATGTAAAATACCTCTTTCCTCACAGGATTGAAAAGTTGGAGAAAGAGAGGACGCTGACTGCTCAGTGCAGAAAGAATGGCTGGACAGATGTACCTGGAGAACTGGAAGAGTACGAGAAAGTGCTGGAGGAAGAAAGAAATGCTGAGAGTGGGTCTTTCTTTGAATTACAGTATCCTAACATTTCCCCCAGATGTTTTAATGTGCAGGGTGACAGGCCCCTCTGAGACAGCATCGTTACTGTGGGGTATAAATGCTGTGAAGATTTATATCCAGTTCCTTTTCTCTGCCTACTCCCTGGAAGTGGCGTCATAGCAGTAAATCAGTGTTAAAGGAAACATCCACCGTCAACACTGCCACTTTAATTAAAACTGCCACTTCAATCAGAACTGCTATTTATAATGTTCTTTGCATTTTTTTCTTTAGAGACAAATCTTCAAAAGCAGCTAGTGAAGATTCATAATGGTGTGAGGAAATTTCAGAGACAGCTAATAGATGTGAAGCCAACTCCTGAGTGTAAGTTTTGTACTTAGTAGTGTTTGTTTATGGTACCTTAAAAACAATGATGCAATTTTAGTCTATCACTTATTCAGCTGTCTTGTGAGACATTCAGTACTTTGTTGTCATCATTTCTATCAATGTTTGTGCCATTCTGCTACATCGATATAAAAGATGCTATTGTAAAGTAGTTCACTGCTTAATAAAAGCATGGTGATTGTAGTGTTATAATCATGTACAATGCAAATCCAATTGTTAATTATGTTTCTGCATTTCACCTTTCAGTGATTGAAAGACTGAAGGAAATAATGTCAGAGGTGGAAATCTCAATTAACACCCTAAAGGAGCAACAGCGTTCATGGTAACAGGATACATTAAACAGCGTTTGACCAATTTTGACTCAATAACCAGACAAATTGAAACCACTATAAAATGTACAATAACCCTTTAACAAATGGCACCTTAACTTACTGTACTACAGGCAAGTGACAGCTGCTGATCAGTGTTTGCTCCACACTGGGAATGAATACGTGTACTCTAATAATATGTTGAATAGTCGTCCTCTGTGTTTCTCTGTTCCTCTCAGCTTTGAGGGACTTTTGAAGGAGGAGAGGACATGCAGACAGGAGATCGCTGCGTATGAGAAGAAGATTGAAAACGTGAGCCTTGCTGTCAAATCCGACCCCAAACTACCCACAGCTCCCACTGTTAAGGTCTGCCTCTCCTCATCTTCCTCCTTTCGGTATTTTCTCTGTTATCCATCTTTTGTACAATGAAAAGAAGACGGAGAGCTTGTGTTTGAGTACTGAGTGTGTAATAACATAAATAACACAAAAAACCTATTTGAAATCATAAGAAAGTGTTGATAATATGCTTTACATAGTGTTAGGAGTCAACAGAAAAATATTTATCTCGTTCTCTGTGTATTTTTTTCCAAATGCATCCAGAATTCTGACCCTTGCAGCATATGATTCATAAAATTATTTTTTTCATTAGACCAAATTCCTGGACAGAGACCTCCCTGCAGAGGTCAGAGCACTGGAGGCTTTCCTGCTGAAGACAGGAGGCCCTTGTGGTGGCTGGGACCAATATGACCACCAAGCCTTCCTTAAAGTAATACATTATTGTTATTCTGTCTTGATAACTTGTTGTAATGAAACATCTTGTTATTCTGCCACCTTCCACTTGCAGATCATTACGCACACGTCACTGAACACCACTCCTTAAACTAACAGAGTTCAACGTTTTGCTTCAGACAACTTCAGCAGATGCCAGGCCAAAGGTAAATCGCCGTAAGATCCCTGTCTGACTTACTCTCATCTGTTTGATTTACAGTTCTGGACAAAGCACAGTGGACAACCAGCCTACAGGAAAGAGGTCAAACTGTACCTGCCTAGTAAAACATTGGAAGAGATAGAGCAACATGAGGACTGGCATCAGGAGCTGATCTACCTACAGGACAGAAAGAGAGAGGTAGAGACAAAACATGTATGAGCGCAAAAGGAAAGCAAACCTCATTTGGTAAACACAACAGTCACAACAGCATCACGAGAACTGGCATGTTAAGATGAAGATAAAGAAAAAGAAAAATACGTTAAGTGAATTTAATCCAGACTGTGCCATTTTTACTTGTCAGAATAAAAAAAAAACAACACACATTTTACCTTGTTCACTCCACCAGGTTGTATGAACAATATAGTTCAACTTTTACTATAAGTTAATGGGTTTCCAATAGTATGCCTATATTGCTTGTACACTTGTATTCCATTAACTTCAGTTAGATCTGTCTTTATTCTGTATAAACATGTCCTAGCCAGGAGCTCAAAGTAAGCTGTTTGAAAGCTGTGGTACACTAAATATTTTGCAGTTTTCATTCTTGCTACTTGTCTTCATACCATACCCAGGCTATTCAGCGGTGGAAGGCCAGCAAGCATCAGGAACGCCAGACCAGAATACAGAGTCAGGAGAAGGTGGAGGAGGCAGGAATTAGGGAGAAGGAGGCCAAGAGCCAGGTCCACCAACACAGGTGAGTCAGAGGTAGAGCAGAATAGAATAAAAAAAATAGAAAGACGAGGTGGCGCAGACATTGATTCCATGGCTAAAGCTGTTAAAATCACACACAAGTCATAAGATCCACCCAGATCTGATGAGCACCCAAAATGTTTTGGTGACGTATCTGTTTTAGTGTGTTCTTTCCTCTTCTGTTCAAGGACTGAGGAGGAGAGGAGGGAGGCGGCACAGCAACTGGAGGTGTGGAAGGAAGAGAAAAGAAGGAAGGAGGAACAGGAAGAGGAGCAGAGGCTGGCTGAGGAGATACAAAAGAGGAGACGGGCAAAGGTGGGGGTGTGTGTGAAAAGTAATTTTACTTTAGTTGTGGTTATTTATCATCAAAGATAGTGCTTCTATATTGGTATGTACTCATCTGTGTGTTTCTGAATTCATTAAGCATGATAATCGATATACATACATACATACATACATAGATAGATAGATAGATAGATAGATAGATAGATAGATAGATGTACCGGTAAATAATTTAGGTGCATCTTTGGTGCCCTCAAGAAATATTTAGCTTTATCAAAATGATTTCTGTTTATCAGGAAGAGCGTCGGCGGCAGCTGGAAGTGAAGCTGACCGTTGAGGAGCAGCTACGACTGAAGAGAGAGGAGGAGGAGGAACAGGGGAGGAGGAGAAGAGAGGAGGAACAGAGGGAGATGGACGATAGGAGAAGGGAGGCAGTAAAGGGCATCAAACGCTTTACTGAAAGGGTACGGAGTCTGAGAATCACAGAGATAACGAGAAACACCAGTCTATTTTGCCTGGTGTTACCACTTTCGAGGGCTGGGGTTTCTCGCTAAACAGTTGTTGTTACGTGAGATTGTGATGTATTTAAGGGACGTGAGGTTTTTACCATTTTTTTTTTAAATGTTGGAATAAATACAAAGGCTAATGTTAAAAGAGAAGTCACTATACTAGGTAAAATACAAAGCTTATCTTTGCCTTTCTGCAGGATCTTCAAAAGGTGGAGGCAAAGCTTCAGGAGAAACAGCTCAGGGAAAAAGAGGAAGAGGAAAGACAGAGGAGAATCACTGCTAAGTTGAAGGAGAAGGTAAGGGCTGTTACTGTGAACAAGTCAGATCTCTTAAACTCATTAACACAAAGAGAAACATTTTAATCACAACATTTGAAAATCTTTAATAAACAGGGTTGTTTAGGTTAAGTCTGTTTGTTCCTCATTCAGGTGGACAGTCACATCAGCAGAGACCCCTCCAGGCTTACCCGTCCCACTAAGGGTTGGGAGGAGCGAATGAAACACATTGGACCTTCAGGAGGAGGGCCTGTGCTACAGATGTTTCACAGGTCTGGTTGCCCTAACTTTTATACAATCGCTAGGTCAGGTTTCTGTTTCTAAGGACTGCTTTGGGTAATAATAGGTGATTGCTTGCATAATCACTGAAATCTTCTGTCTTTTTGTTGCAGAGCTGTTCCCACTTGGAGACAAGGCCTGTGATGAGCATCAAAGGAAGTTAACTGAAATGCATTCAGAATGTTTTTTGTTTTTATAGAAATTATATTAAATGAAAATGTATGCAATGGGACCTCAATACCAGAGTGTGCCTTTCCTTGAATCTACTGTTGGCTGCTGTTTGCTTTAACTTTTACAAAACCATTATTTTAAATAAAAGCTTGTGAAAACTTCACAACTTCTCATCTCTTGTGGTCAATTTTTGCTCTGTTAAAATGCTGGAATGGTGTAACAGTGGTATTGGGTATTCACAGCAAAAGTTATATCCCAAGACATCAAGAAAAAGAAGATGAGAGCTTCTTTTTTTGTACGTCCCTGTAGTGTGAGCTTTTATTTTGAAAAAACAAACATACCGGAAAAGATTCCTTATAGGTGCGGATGCAAAGATGGCGGAAGAGGAGAGCCAATTTGAAGAATTTGAACAAATAGACTTTTTAAGAGATAGACATGTACGGTTCTTCCAGAGAACACTTCAGGTGTTACCTGAGAGATATGCCTCACTGGAAACAACCAGGTACATTTGCTGGAATGAAAAATGTTGCTTTAGGTCATATGTTTTGCTGAAGAACTTGATTAGCATTAAAGCTAGCTGTGGTTCAACCGCTTTGAATGAAGGCTAGTGCTACTTAGCTTAGCGGGCATGCTAACATCAGCAATGACAGAGAAGTTATGGCAGATTGGCTGTAGTAAAACGAAACACGATACCATGTTCAACTTATTAAAAAACGTTAGTATGTTATATTATCATAGGAATAAGGCTCATTTTAAATTAAACTTCAATGAAAATGGATTCTTAAGTTGGACAGAATCTTTATTTGTAAACATTAATATATCGCCAGTAACGTTACAAGCTTACCAACAGCTGACCTTAAGTGATAGTCAACCAGGCTTTTTTTTATTTTTTTTTTAGATATTGTTTTAGGTTAGGTTTTATCACCCAGTAATCTAATGTGACTGTTCATTGCCACAGTTTACATTGCCCCTTGATTTTATGGATAGCTGTGACTGCATTCATTCTTATAGCTTATATATGTAGATTCTTCTGTCCATCAATATTAAATGAGTAAACATGAATAAGATTGCTATCTGCCTTCTTTCCAGGTTAACTATCATATTTTTTGCCCTGTCTGGTCTCGATGTGCTGGATGCTCTGGATGTGATTGATAGGAACACCATGATTGAGTGGATCTATTCCCTACAGGTTCTACCCACAGAGGACCGTAAGTCTCATATCTTCTCACTTTTTCACACCTGACTGTTAATAAGCTCAGTTTAAACAGTTAATTATAAAAGGTTTGCAGTACAAGTACTCGTTGCCGATAAGAATGACAAAACAAAAGTTCACATCATGACAGTAAATCAAAAGGTTTTTGTCAGAGCAGCTAACTACATCATAGGGCTAGGTATCGCCACTGATTTCCCGATTTGATTCTGATTCACATGGTCTCGATTAGATTTTTCTATTGAATATTGATTAGATTAGAGATATTTCAGTTACCAATATTCAATACCAATTTTGCTAAGATATGAAAGAGATTCTCAGAAAACTAGTGCTGTAAATAATGAGGAACCCTCTGACCTGGTGCATTATTAAATATATGAATGTTTACATTAAGAATTGACCCCAAAGCAGTTACATTAATGTACTTGTATTTAACATGGACACATTACAGCAGTCAACACAAAGTGAAAAGCTACAGACTGTACAGTCAGTGAGTATTGAGTGGCCAGAAATAATTGTACAAGAGCTTTCTTTAGTGCAGGGATGGGATAAATATAAAGCAATACATCACCTGAATGCCCTAGGTCTGTAGTTTGTGGTTTCATGAGGCTGTGATTATCCTAAAGGTCACAATAGATTATTTTATACAGGAAATACAATTGGGCTCATTGAATCCACAAAAGTCTCAGCTTTCAGTCATACCCAATTCCTGCAATTCTGAGTGGCGCAATGACGATCCCAGTATGCAGAAATATTCAAATATACCCTTTTTAGAATAGGGGAAAATGGCACATTCATGCATGTTTTTGCCAAAAATTAGCATAAAGTGGGGCATCTATGTAAAGGGAGACTCGCGGATACCCATAGAACCAATTTTCATTCAGATATCTTAAGGTGAGAGGTCAAAGGATGGCCTTGCTAGTTTTTCCCTCGCAAAAATGTAGTCTAACTTATTTAGCTTCCTTATTATTCACCAAGATCCCTGGCAGTCCCGCAGGTCTCTTAGGGTTAGAAGATCAATCCCTGAATATTACGAATCAATATCAGATCATTCAAATTAAGATCGATTTGAATCTGGAAAAAAAACATTTTTTTTTTCAACCCAGCCCTAATCGTGAGTAAGTTGAATGAAGCGTAATCACCTCTGATACACAGAGCTAAAAGGCTTTTCAGGGCTTCTTAGGTTCCTCCATGATGAGTTGCACTCACAATGGGGGTTCCACTTGAATCGCTCCACATTTACTGGAAACGCAGCACTAAGAAGGCACAAGGTATTATGCAGGATTCTAGTCATCCTGCATACAATCTCTTCTCCCACCTTCCATCAGGGAGACGTTTGCAGAGCATCCCAATGCGCACAACACGTTTTAGGGATAGTTTTTACCCCCAGGTAGTAAGATTATTGAATGATAGCACAACAGGAAGGAGGGCTGTGGTCTGAATTTAGTCACTTATGTATATTGTGTTTGGATATTCCTAGATGTTTTAAATGGTATTATGTTTTTAAAATTGTTATTATTAACTGGTGCTGAGAGAGTGCCAAGGCATATTGTATTTCATTGCTGTGGTACTTCGTACTAATATGCATATGACAATAAACATGAACTTGAACTTGATGAATGAGAAGACAGACGAAAGTAGCAGTCACCGTTGAGAAAATACTTTGAGGAATAGATACTAGTGGTAGAGAGGCTAGTTTAGAAAAGGTGCAGGACTAATGCTTTTTATTGCTGTAAGGGGCACACTGGGTACGGACACTCTTGGACACAAGGTTTCTAAAATTTCCAGGGCAGGGAGCTTCAGTGGCTTGGGTGGTGGTGTGTAAATGTTCACGTAAAAGAGTTTTGAGTTTTTGAAGTGGGGTTGTATGAGGTACCTACCATAGTCAGTGTATTACCTAACGTAGATGGCGGTCAGCAGGCCCCCAGTTTGAAGAAGCAGGCAGGAGAACCGACATGGAAGCTAAGCAATGTTATGCTTTGGACAGGGGGGACAGCAACAAAACATATTTGAGCCAACTGAAGATTTACGCTATATTTAGAATGTTTTCACTGCTTTATCAGGGAAAGTTGGTCTCTAAATATTTAATGACTTGTTTTTCTCTGTCTCTAACAAGCCACTCTGTGCCATCTGTTTAGATGCCCAGTTAGTTCATTATTCAAGACATCAACAGAAATCATATCAATCTGTGCTTGATTGGTCTCATTTTTGCTGCTGCCATATGTTTGGGGTCTGGCTGGGTTTTTTTTTTCTGGCATTAGATGTGAAAATACAGCATGGGAGGCACTTGAGATTTCCTAATGTGTCACTTCTGTCTCTGATGTTGTTACAGGTACCATTTTCAAATCAAAATTTGGTTAGCAGAAAGTTTTGTGTTCAACATTAGTATGCTGAAAATATATTAATATTGTAGACCTCTTTTGGCTTGACTAAATAACATCTTCAATGTGTTGTGAGCCATTTCAGTCAGAAATAGTAATATGATGCATGACACATTTATGAAATATTGTACTCAGATTAGTTTGGTTGCCATTTGCAGTATGATGACATTTTGTTAATTGGGTTCTGCCATATCTATTGTTATCTATCTTGGCCAGTAGATGGCAGCAGTATACTTACTTTAGTTAGCTGAGCATCTTTGCAGCACTTTTTTGGGAGGTCAATATAGACAGAATGAGCCATTGTTTGTGAGACAGTAAAACAGAGTAGGGAAGCAGATTAAGGCTTTCTTGTTCCAGTTTGTCTTTGCGATTATCAGTACATAATGCTTTCTTACATCTCTACCTTCTCTACTCCTGTCATTTTCTTACAGAAGTTAACCTTAGTCGTTGTGGGTTTCGAGGATCGTCACATATTGGAATTCCTTACAGCACTAAGGTACTGCCTTTCCCCACTTACCCACGCTGTTTTTAGACCTCATCCCAAGTTTGACCAAACATTTTGTCTTGTATGTAAAATATAAAGCACCCCCTCCCTTTGTATTAGTCTAAAGATACATTTTGGGTAAACATATTCACTGCTGTGATCCCATTTGCATGAATCCTTCTTAAAATATTTTTAATCCATTTCAATCATTGTCCCAAGTCGTTCTTTCACATCAGGGGGTCTGGGCCATTTCCAGTTTTATTAGCATAATTTTAGCAGTTGTCTTTGTAAGATGTGGTTGTCACATTTGGCATTGCTTCTCTTTCCCCTATGGAGACATAGTTGTTGATGTAACGGCAAAGGTCTGTTTTTAGCTGTCTGTAGAAAGCTAAATAATTGATCTGTCTGGTTGTTTTAAAACTGCTTCTTTTTCTCCAGATGTTTGTTTTAATAAGTACTGTAATCTCTCATTTCTGTTTGACGCTACATTGCAGTTGTATGAATAATCTCTCGTTTTGTTATTTTCTTCAGGGGCCAGGTGTGCTCCATCCATATGACAGTGGCCATGTAGCCATGACCTACACTGGGCTGTGCTCACTGCTAATACTGGGAGACGACCTGAGCCGGGTTAACAAACAGGCCTGTCTGGCTGGTCTCAGAGCACTGCAGCTGGAGGACGGCAGGTCAGTGTGCACACACACGCACGCACGCACGCACGCACGCACGCACGCACGCACGCACGCGCACACACACACACACACACACACACACACACACACACACACACACACACACACACACACGCTGGCACTTCACTCTGACTCATTTATACCTGAGGTCATGTGAACACTAGTAGTCTTAATGCAGACTAATATTAACTCACGTTGGGTACTACAACAGTAGTTTCTTGTGTCCACACACTCAGACAGTCAGACACACAAATACATTGTGTATATCATGTCTGGCAGATAACACTATCTTCAGACATTAATATATGAATTAACACTTTAGCAATTTCAGCTGACAGGCTTTTGTTGTTTTGTGTTTTTCTATGATATGACTTAAATGGTCACATTCTGAACATAGACATTCAGCACATTTTCAACTGATTGTGTAACTCTCCTGTCTTTGTGGCTTTCTGTGTCTTGTTTCCAGTTTCTACGCAGTGCCAGAAGGAAGTGAAAATGATATACGGTTTATCTACTGTGCAGCCAGTATCTGTTACATGCTGGATGACTGGTCAGGCATGGACATCCAAAAGGCCATTGAGTACATAAGGGGAAGTTTGGTGAGTAGATGTTAAAAACATAGAATGAGGCATTTAACTGTGGGGCGATTAAGACATTTTTGGTACAACCTCTGTTTCTGCAGCATTCAAAGCAGTGCCTCTACACTTGAATGGGGAGAATAGGCCACCCATCTTCAGTAGGTGGCACTCTGCCTAGAAATACTTCATTTATAATAAATGTGTGTGTGTGTGTGTGTGTGGGGGGGGGGGTCCTTAAAGCTGTAGCAGAGGTTTTTCCACCTCACCAGGTGAAAAACAACATGTTCCAAGTTTATGATGTGGCACTTAAGTGATATTTTTGTCAGATTGTTGACTGACATTGAACTCAACCCTTTCTTTAGCCAGAATGTTTGATTTCCCATCAGACATGGGTTTGGCACATCAAAGTGGTCTGTGTGAAGTATTGTCTTCATGCCCGTCATCTCAGTCTCTTGTACAATTCAAGTCCCCAGAGCAGATGGTCTCATTCACCTCTAAACATCAGCTTATTATAAGTTGAAGACATTTAACACAAGAGTGTTTCATTACATAGTATCTCCATTGTGCACAGGGTGTGTATGACTCTCTGTTTCTCTCTCTCTCACACACACACACACACACACACACACACACACACACACACACACACACACACACACACACACACACACGAGAGAGAAAGAGTTCTGTTAATTAGTTAACAGACAACTGTGATTCTTGTCTGAAAGGTATATTTATCCACTGGCCACATGCTGGCGGGTGTATTCCAAAATGTTTTGGCAATGCAAGTAAGCTGTTGGTGACTTTAAGTATGCAGAAACCACCAGATGATAGCTGGTTTAGTGTCGAAAATCCCCGGAACAGTAGTTTACTTGCTATACTGAAGTTTCACTTACATTTGTATGGCGCCATGTGTCCAACCAACCTTATTGAACTTGTGTTTTTTTATTAGGAACCACTGCTTATGATAGGCAGTTGTTTTCATAAAATTGCTTTGAAACTTGTCAGTTTCATGAGATGATATGTTTTCTTTCTACGAATATATAAATAACTTCAACCTAAAGGTCATGAAGCATGCTCATTGTAGCTGCTCTGTTTCATAACAAAAAAAGTTGGTTTAGTCAGTGAAATAAAAGTTAACCCTTGTGTCCTCGGGTCAAATTTGACCCATTTTCAAATTTCTATATCAGTTACTATGGCTTTCTTTCAACCAAATGTCCCAAAAATAACATGGATGGTTCCAAACGCTTATTGGTGATCACTACTTTCATGGTCTACCCAGGTCAAAATCTGTGATCATCCATAAACATATGTTCCTCTGATCCTAACTATTTGTCAAAACAATTCATAATGTTTGCTTATTTTACTCAGAAATTAAGCACAATTTCATGTAAATGAGGTTTATTGGCCATCAATTCGGAAAATAAGTGTAAAACTAGTGTTATAAGTTATAAAGTTGGCTAAGAAGATGTAACACAGAATTGAGTGATAATTTATAGGCTACTTTATGCTTTATAAACGGGCAAACCAAAACGGAAGACAATACAAGGGTTAAACCCATCTGGGACCATTACCACTTATTGTGCAACATTTTAACATTTTTAGTTAAATGAAAGACTGATCAAATATGTAAGCCTAAATAACAAAAGTGCATTCTAGCCGTTGGATAAAAAATAAAACTTGATTTAATTGAGTTATGGGAAATTTAGCAAGTTAGTAATTTATACAGTGGATGCCTGATTGCAACACAACTAAATACCAGAAAGAAGGAAATCTAAAAATACAACAAGGCATGCCAGGTGATGCATCCAGTTGTGACTTGACCAGTAAGAACAAATAGTATGCCTGAAGACTAATTTTGAGAATGACACATCACATTTGAGCAGTTCTGTAATTCCAATGCCAGTTAAAACAGTTGGGAAGGCATGCTGGTGTTTGTTCTTTAAATTCAGTTTTAAATATTGCCTCACAGTTGTATTTTTATGCTTTTAAAAGATATGTTCAGTGTTAATAAATACAGGGAGTAAATGTATGCAGTTCAGCCTCTTCTGTCAGCCTAATCTCTTTCCACGCTCACATTAGCCTTTCATGACAGTTGAAATATTGCTTGTAATTGAATGGCTCTTCTTTGTCCCCTACACAGTCATACGACAATGGGTTTGGCCAGGGAGCTGGGCGAGAGTCACATGGTGAGTATTGTCATCTTGTAATGGCTTATACTTAGTTACAGATGTCAGAATTGTGAGTTTGAAAGCTGTATGCACATCGGTGGGTGTGGGGGGTACAAATTGACACACTTGGCAGCCCAGATTCAAACGTCTGATTTATGAATATCATCAAGGTTCATATCGGATCACGTTTGGTGGTGTCGTAGTAGAGGACATGACAGAGGCTGATGGGAGTAACTGGTTTAAAGGATCAGCCATTAAAATAAATCTCTGTAGATACATTGTCCTCATTACCCATCCCCCGTCACACACACATATTTCAAAGCACTGCTTGGAGTCTAGCCATAGTCACCTTTTTGACATGTTAAAGGTAGCATTTTCTGTTCACTTTGTGACAGACTGCATGAATGAAATCTATAGAAATAAAACGGCTTGAAGGGGCAGATCCTATTGCATCTTGGTTATTTCCCTCCTTGCGATAAATTCAACTCCTATGATCACAGTCTTCATTGAGACTCAGCTCTCTTCTGCAAACCAGCCAACTCTCTTAAGGGCTGATCACACATCAGTAGAGATATACAGTAGATGCCCATTACCCCTCCACCCTTGAAGTGTGTGTTTGTTCAGCACCAAGACCTCCCGCACTGTTTGCTTTAAATTTGCACACACTCCTACACTGTTTTTATAAGTGATTTTTGTTTGAGACACTCTGTAGTTTAATATGTGAAACATGGTATTATAGAAACTATGTGCCAGGGTAATAAATTAACTTTCCCCATGTGTATGTTTTCAGTGTGGTTGGCTTTTATCCCACTGCTTCCTCTATTTTTCGAACATTGAAAGACAGTGCTTCTGTTTCCATTGAAATGCACTTAAAAAATTACCAATTGTCGGTTTCCATGAATAAAGTACTGTGGCCCGTGAGGGAAAATAGTTACATTCAGGTATGGAAAAAAAAAAAATGTCTCCCAAACCTACTCTTAGAGTAAATTGTCTTGGATTCCCCAGTTATGCTTGATTCAGATTTATGTTTACACCCCTGATCGTCTTGTGCCTCCAGCAGATAGTGAGCTAGACATGTTTGATTAGAGGCCAGTGTAACACATTGGTAGATTTACACCCCTGACCCCCACACTTCACCCCACCTTTTCTTTGTTTGTCTCCATCACACACACACACACACACACACACACACACACAAACGCAGATAAGCAGCCAGAGATGGCGTGGATGTTTAGGGATGCTTTAAAGGCTTGGTGGTAATGAAAGCAGTTGACAGTTGGATTGTAGAAGGCGATTGATAGCTGCTGCTTGTGTCCATACTGATAACAGCCTGCCATTATTCGATGAGCACACCCATGTTTGTATGACTCTAGCTGTAAAGACACTTTGCATTCATTCCCTGCCCAAATCATTTATTCTTTTACACTAAAAAGGTTTCAATTATTGTGCAGAGAAGTATACACATGCAGCCATTGTGATTATTTCCCAGGTAAGGTGGAAAGTGAGCTGCATGCTATCAAATATTTGGCAGTAAAAGAGCCCACATGCAGACACGCCCTCTGTTTTTTACAACAGTGCCCTGTAATCATCTATTTATCATCAAAACATGTCAGGGTGAACCACTGGAAATGCATATAGTGGATTTTATTTAATTTATAACACAAATGAATCCAATTAAATGGAGACTACTGTCAAAAATCAGTAGTCTCCATTTAATTGGATTCATTTGTGTTATAAATTAAATAAAATCCACTATAAATCCACTGTCTGTGTGCCCAGGTGGCTGGACGTACTGCGCCATAGCATCTCTGTGTCTGATGGGTCGGCTGGAGGAGGCGCTGAGTCAGCGGGAGCTGAACAGGATCCGGCGCTGGTGTATCATGAGGCAGCAGAGCGGCTTCCAAGGGCGCCCCAACAAACCTGTAGACACATGCTATTCCTTTTGGGTGGGAGCTACGCTCGAGGTACAGACTGGTGTAACAGACACATATTCACATACACACTCCTGCATGCATTAACATGTATTGTGCATTTAAGTATTTTACCTCTGATTTGCCACCATCTTCTCATAAGAGAGAAATTTTAGAAAGTGTAGCGGCATGCACTAAATACCGTGGGGCATTTTTTAAATAGCACTGTATATACTCGCACTGTTAAAACAACTGGGTTAATCCCACACCCACGTACACAAACCCCCAAAAGAACGTGTGAGCAAACCTTTCAGCATGTGGGTCATTACTATGCCAGAGGTACTTGCATACGTGCACACACACGGTCCAGAAAACTGTGAGCTAAACTGCAACTAGCTGTTGTTGTAAGCCAGCAACCACACACGCATGTAAGCAAGCACAATGCAGGAAAACTGTGAATTTCTGAGTCACAACTGTGCCAGAGGGACAAATGCGTGTGTTTTCTCCGCTAGTATCTATATAGATGGAGATTGCAATAATCTACCTTTGTGAAATTAAATGCAATGGCACGAGCATTAACTCGCTCACTAAACGCAGCATGCTCCACATCTTTAAAATATTTAATCGCGTTAATGTCATAGTTAACTCGCAATTAATCGCAATTAAACACAATTAATCGCACATTTTTCTCTATTCTAAATGTCCCTTGATTTCTTTTTGTCCCATTATTTGTGTGGTGTTGTAGTTTTTCTAACGTCACTAGTTGTTGCAACAGCATGTGGAAAAAAAACTACAAAGTTTGCTAGGCCAAAAAGAACGGTAATCTCGCGATTAAAAAAATTGATGGCATTAAAATGGGTTTGCATTAACGCCGTTAATAACACGTTTAACTGACCGCAATAGTTTTTATGTTTGCTTCCAAAGGTCATGGTGAACCTTTTCTCTCCTTCCTCTCCTTTTCTCTCACACCCTTCCCCCACCCACTCTCTCTCTCCCGTCCCAGCTGTTAGATGTGTTCCAGTATACGAACTTTGACAAGAACAGGAGCTTCATCCTGTCCACGCAGGATCGGTTGGTAGGGGGATTCGCCAAGTGGCCGGACAGCCATCCAGGTGAATGATTTGACTCGGCTGCTTCAGGAACATCTGCCAGTCATCAGATAAGAGTGCAAATAAAAAGACACTAGAGGAAAGCCAATTACAGAATACTGCCATGGTTGTTTATATGGTATTATAAGTAGGAGTGACACGCAACTCATGTACCTTTTTATACTGCATTAAAGGCAACAGCAATGGTGGGTGGGGTTGAATGGCATGTTTAATGGCTTTGTGGTGGAAACGCAAATAGACTATGTAGAGGTTGTTGTTTAACATATTTTTGCAGTTTGTTTTCCAGTAGGTTCAAAGATTACGCATAGAGGACAAAAAGATGTTGGAACTGAGCAGTTTCGATGTCGTCCTTTTTTTTTTTTTTTTTTTGTCTTTCATCAGAACAGTTTGTACCCTGGCCTCCACAGGTGCTGAGAGGTCAGGGTGGAGTTGTGGTTGGCAGTTTTTACTTCATCAATGGAAACACTTGTAATCCTAAACTTCAATGGTGCACATGCTTGTGTGTGTGTGTGTGTGTTCTTGTGTTCTTGCTGGCCCTTGTAATGTGTAATTGATGAGGCGATTGTTCACAGGTAGCCCGAGGACATGGGAGATCCAGCTCTTCACATTACAGGAACAAGGCAGGGAAGATAGGCTGGAAGAAAACAACAAGGCAAAACAGACCCTGTATTGACAAAGCCGAAACAAAAGAGTTTTAGGAAATTAAAGGGACTCTTTTGAAGCATGGTTACAGATAGCATTGGACTTGCATGTACTTTTAACAGTGCAGTCATCATGCACAGCTAATGATGTACAGGATATGGCCTGGGAAAGTAACAATGACATAGAATAAAAGAAAGTGCTGTGTATTTGTCAAGCAGAGCTGGACCAAATGTAGTTTGAACAGTTGACACAACCTGCTTATGTCTACATTCGCTCTTTAAGAAGGAATTAAGGTCATGATCATCTGTTTTAAATGTTTGGAACAGTTGGTTTTATGTAGCGACAGGGTGGTTTAAAATTTCAGCCCAAATTGATTGAATTGATTATCAGTAAAAGCATCTGTTGTCATGAACCACAGCTCTTTTCATTGCCCAAGTGATGGACCACAGATCAAAATATCGTAAGAATGTGCTGTTGCCATTGCCCTTGTAAAGACTCATGTATTGATTAGTTTGAAAGATTTCTATGTTTAAAATCCATTCTCCAGTTGTGCAGTATGATTAACAGTATGTGATACCACATGCACAACTTGCTCCTCTGATTTGGCAGCTCATTTATTGACCGAATTGACAGAGCCACCAAAACAACATGGAGTAAAGCCTAGACTTTGCTGTATCCGGGTATCGCCGCCTTGATAACCCTAACAGCAGACAGTTATTGTGATCAAAATGCAGCAAAACATTTTCCAGCTAAAGCCCTCTAAAAACCCACTTTACACTACCTTGCATAGCAACAAACAGCAGACAGAAACAATAACATCTTGGTCTTACCTTGTTAATGCTCTGCATATTTCTTATTTTGAACTTACTGTAATCAATAACATGAATTTGATTATTTCATGTGTACTTTTTTTTACATTACATTTTATTTAGCTGACACTTTTATCCAAAGCAACTACCAGTAAGTGCATTTAGCCATGGAGGTACAAACTCAGAACAGCAAGAATCACATAGAAGTACATTAGCTTCAAATAAACCAAACTACCAAGTGCCACATGTAAGTGCAATTCAATTTTTAAATGTTTTATAACCAGCATCTTCTTAGCCAAGGTGCATTTGAAAATTATGTGTATACAATTGCCCTATTTCACAATTTGTGTTATGTGCATCTAATTTGAAAAATATTACCTTATCAATCAAACCTTGGAATAATCCAGACATTATTTAGGAACCAGCAGGTCGCTGGTTCAAGTCCCCATATGGACCAAAGTATGGTGGTGGACTGGTAGCTGGAGAGGGCACTGCCAAGGTGTTCTTGAGCAAGGCACCGAACCCCCAACTACTCGGGGCGCCTCACTCTGATATCTCTCCATTAGTGCATGTATAGGTAGTGAGCATGTGTGTGTAATTCAGGCCTGTGTGTAATGTGTATTCTAACAACAGAGTGAAAAACATAATTTCCCTTGCGGAATAACGTATAAATTATTATTAGTATTATTTTTCTTTACAACCTTAATTTAAGTCTACATGAATCCTGATTGATGCAGCTAATGGTGCTTTGATTGATTCTGATGTCTGTCCAATCATCTGTCATTTAATTATAATTCAATTACTGGTCCATTTACTGGCCTGTGCTGCTTTTACTCTGGTCCCAGGGGAGGGAAAGGGCCATGGTGCTAACCTACTGTATATGCATTATTTATATCTTCTTAAAGGAGTAGTACAACTAAAACCATGCTTCTGCATAATGGTGGTTTTTAGATTGGAAATAAGATTATGTTGATTCTGTAACGGAGAGTGAGGTGACTAACACTATCATCTTCATAGCTTTGATCAAGTCTACAGACCTGTCACATGCAGGTGCTTCTGCTGCCAGACATGTTACCATCACTGACCTAGTTTCTCCTTTTGCCCCTCCTTTCTTTCACTCTTTCGTCCCTCACTATGTTCCCCATTTCTTCACTCTCCCCTTTCCTTTCCACCAGACCCTCTCCATGCCTACTTAGGGCTGTGTGGTTTGTCTCTGATCGGAGAGCCCAGTTTGAGGAAGGTCCACCCAGCTCTTAACATCACTCAGAGAGCCTTTCAGCACGTCCAGCAGCTGCAGCAGACATGGAGGGACAGCACTGGCAGCTGTAGCAGACAGCATTGAAAGCAGGATGTTCCACAGCTCTGTCTCTGAACAGGTTCAGTAATCAGGAACATCTAACAGTAGTCAGTCAAAGGCGACTGGAATTTTGCTCTGTGTCTTGAAGACGTTTGGCCACTCATGTGAGAGGCCTCCTCATTTCAGAAATCGGGAAGGTATTTAAGAGCCCAGTTACACGATAGTAACTTTGGGGAGCTTATTTTAAGTCCATCAAGAGTGACTTTTCTGTTAAGAAAAATACACCACACTTCTTTTTTTTTTTTGCTGCCTTTTAATAATTAGACTGTTGTAAATAACAATGTGCATTGTAGTTTGTGGGGTTAAAGTGATGTGCCAGAAAGTCAAATTTGAGTCACTGGAGACTCAAAGAAATTCCAGATGCCTCAATTTTGCAAACTTTTTCATGATGCAGTTTTGGAAGCTTCCTGCTCCTCATCATAGTCAACAACACAATCTGCTGTAAACCTTCCTAGCTAAGGATGAACTGATTCACCTCACATGAACATAAGAAACATCCTCAAAGTAAATTGTATTCACTAAGACCCTGTGGAGGGCTTGGGGAACATCTAACTTTAGTGGGCTGAATAATGTCCTAGTATATTATGAAAATATAGCAAATAAGTTCCTTATGTATCTTCACAAACCAGTATAACAACCAGTGGTAATTTTAGGGGTGAAATATGAAGACTGTTAAGACAAAATTGGATGTTTCATTTAGACAGTATTTTTTGCCTCTCTGCCCCTCCATCCTCACGTTGCTCTTGAACCTCATCAACGCCTCCAGCTCTCCAGTCCCAACGGTGATACCAGCCTTGCAGGTAAACTCTCCCATGTTTCTCACTTCTGCTCCCTGCAGGTTCAACGTACAGGCTTTTTTCAGTGTTCAAGAGAGATTTTAATGATAATAGAACTGATGGGGTGAAATTCATGGAAAAGGCAGCATAGAGCCAGCAACCACAGGGAACAAATCTATGACTGGAGGAAAAAATCTAAAACTTGTTGAAAGAAGATTAAAAAAAATAAATATATATATATATATATAGTTTTGCTACAGGCCTTATTATTTCAGATCACAGAAAATATGATTTATTGTTCACATATTTCCTGAGGCTAACCGAAAAATGGATTGGGCATCTTAAGGGAATTTGCTTAAAAAAAACAAGGTAGTAGCTGTCAATTTTAGCAGCAGATCCCATCCCGACATCCGCTGACTTCTAACCCTGAACTGATCCGAGCTACCGTCCTTCACCAGCTTCCATACTCCCTGCAAGGCACTCGCCAGGCTGAGATCAATAGGAGAAAGATGAGACAGTGGCATCAAACTTGGGGAAATGTATTATTTTGAACAGCACTGGGAATTATTTTCAGAACAGAAAGGCTGCAGGGCAAAAACAAATAACAATGCACATGAGCAGAGCCACAGAGAGTCAGGTTTCAGAAACAACATCCAACACATCACATCTCTTAGAGCCACTTGCAGCTCACACAAGCGACCTTCCAGCCTTCATGCTCCTGAGCTGAGCTACAAATTTGGCAATGAAATTCAGAATTGAGCTCAACCTGTTCCTTTTGCCTTCTCATCACATCTTTGAACTTGATTCCCAGCGAGTGACATTTCTGGCTTCACAGGTTCCTCCAGCCCCCTTGCTGAAGCCACACCCTTTCATTATAAGACCGCTGTTACAGCACATGCCTGCTCCCTGAGAGTAGGCAAGTGAGGAGGAGACAATATCGCAGTAGTTCAGAATTACAGTGGCCTGTCTACAACACGTTTTGCGGGAGTCTGTGCGTAGCACCATTTCCGACTGGATATGAAAATATAATATTGCCTCTGTGGTTGACTTTCCACCATCTAAAATGAAGCTGTATTTGGCCTTGTCTGTTCCTGCCAAGTTGCCCTCTTTTTCAGACTTAGAAACAGAGCAGGCAGACAGAGGAAAGGAGATAGGAGGAGAGGTGAATAAATAAATAATTTGACCCATCTATTATTAAAAGTGAACTGTCAGAGGTTGGAATCACCTCTCTGAACCCCGACCGAGCCCCCAGTGTTATATAGCCTTATTTTGGTGCAAAATCAATTTCTTTTAAGGTTTTGTTATTGTTGTGCCTAAGACAATAGGCTTTGCTATGGTTACTCTTGGCGATTTATGTCCCGTCATCTTTTTTTTTTTTTGTATTTTATTTTTATTTTTTTTACAAACACTTTGTTAGTTACCATAACATATTTGGTAAAGCTATGACATTCATTGCCACTGCTGAATTGAGCCTCAGACAAATTTAGGTTTTACATTTTTCACTGTAATATTGTGGTATCAATCTTTTTTGTAACTTTGTTAGTCCTGAATCAAAAATGCACTGAAAGAGAACAATCATGTCTACCATGCATCTTCTCAAGTGACTTTTACTACGTTACCCTTCTTAGGCTGGGTTCTGTCCTTAGTATACATAGGCCAAGTCACATGGTAAAACCACGCTCTCAAACTCTGAAATGTGCCTCACGTAGCATTGTTCTGGGTCACCGCTCTCTGAATGCTCTCTTCATCCTTTTTCTGACTTTGCTACATGTACAGCATGCTTAAATTGGGCGTAGCTTGGCTGTTATTATCAAGAATGGTACTGACTAATACTAGTGTTTTCTGGAGGGGGGGTGCAGGAAAGGTGTATCCTAAATCCTACTTAACATTCAGGAATTGGAACACCTAATCTGTTAACATTTTTTTCTCCTCCCGTCTTTGTTGAGTTCATTTATCCAATCAGACATCAGCTGACTGGTAGAGGTCGCTTTACGAGAATCTGACTTTGTCCCTTCATGTCTGATCGATAATGTATTTCTAGAAGCAGGGGAGAATTCATTGAGACAGAACCCATAAATGCTAACTCGACTTTTAAAAAGGATGAAAGATTGGATGGATGGATGGATTTGCCACTTAGTGGATCTCAGCAGTTGTTATATTGTGTCTCCGTTTTGCTACATCATGCTGCAACCGATGCTCTCAGTCCCACAGCATGTAAAGAGGGGGCGAGGCTTTGCGCTTTTAAGATGGCTGCAGCGTTTGGATCATGCTGAGATGTGAAAGGATTGTGAAAGTCTTTTGAGATGCAGCCAAAATGCCACACATGGTCTACCATGAACCCTTGCTTTATCATCAACTAATATACATAATGTAATAATAAATAACAATAAATGTAATGGAATTTATTTTTTCTATGCTTTGTAGACATATTGAGTGTAGATAAATCTGTAAATGTCTTTAAATATGTGACTTCTATTGTGCTGTTGCTCAAGATGAAAAACAATGTTTACAGATACATCAGTGAGACAGAGGAATTGGATATGCAAATGTTGGTATGTGATGTATCAGTACTTCAGCTTTGAATTTGAAGACCGTAATGTTGATTCTAGCTTGGCGGTGAATACTGTATTTATGTTGAATAAAAACACCTACTAACTTTTACCATTGTTCTGGTTTCAGTGTGAGATCTCAGGATTGCTTTTGGATAAAAACTTAAAGTCAAAGGCATTTTATTTCATAGTTCATTCAATCATTAGTTTGTGATGTGTTGTGCAAAGATGATATTTTGTCTTGAAGGGGGTGCTAAGAGAGGCTTTACCTTTGGAAATCACAAGTATTCAGTTGGTCCAAAGAAAACTATCCATTAGCTATTTGATATATCAAATATCTTATTAGAAATGGGAAATGTGTCCTGATGGTGGCTCTAGGAGGAAAGTTCATTGAGTCAGCAAAAAAACATGAACATTTATCACCTAGGGACAATGAGAATTCACAGAAACTTTATTAAAAATCTCACCATTAGTTTTTGTGATGCCTTGTCACGTACCAGAGTGTTGGTCAAGGAGGAATAGTGGCCTGATCGGGTCACCAAAATCATTAAAGAACCCTCACAATCTGCACCACAAAACTAAAATCACTTAGTCTTTCAATGTATTTCATTGAAATCTGG
This sequence comes from Zingel zingel, assembly GCA_023566125.1. Classification (NCBI taxonomy): domain Eukaryota; kingdom Metazoa; phylum Chordata; class Actinopteri; order Perciformes; family Percidae; genus Zingel; species Zingel zingel. Next base: position 19,315,088 of record CM042314.1, on the reverse strand, counting down.
GAATAATGGGACCAAAACTCCTCATGCTTATCAACCTCTGGGGACCATCACTACTACTATAATATGTCTTGCCTATTTGGCCTGTAGTTATTGAGCTTTCTTGCTCTGTACATAAGTGTTGGCAGGACCAAAACAGGGCTGCTTGCTGCAAGAATATAACCATTTGGAGACAATCTGATATGATCTTGGTTTGCTATCAAATCAACAAGTTTTCATATTGCATCCCACTGGCATAATCAAAGGAGAAAATCATTCAAAATATCCATTTTACTCAGTTGACCCACGAGGTCTAGATCAATGTTTGGCCCAGCTCTGGTCCTTTTAGAATAACTCTATTTTCGGCCCCTGTAGTAATTTATTAGTCTTGAGTTACGATAACTATTCAGAGCAAGAGGTTTTACATTCTGATGAAAGGTAGACTAAAATCTGAGGCAGGTATTGTTACTTCTAGTCAGAAATTAGATATTACATCCATCTCATTATGCCTGTCCTGGGTCAAACGGCATTTCTTTTAAGCTTTGATGGGGTTTCCCTTTTCGTTTCATACCCATTTAACCCTTGTGTTGTCTTCGTTTCAACCTTGAAAAAAACATTTCTGACATTTCTGACACCTTTTTTTTCACAATTTGTTTTGTTTTTTTTTCCAACGTTTAAAATGTTTAAATTTTTCTTCTATACATTTTCAGCGCTTATTTCTACATCCAAAATTTTCTGATATAAAACTAAAATTTAAAACGGGCCAATGTGACCCGAAGTCAACACAAGGGTTAAGAAGAAAGCAGACTAAGTAGGAGTAGTTTCTTTCCTTCAGGAAAAAAGAAAAGATGGGTGTTGTATGATTACCTACAACAGCTGAGTTTAAAAGACCAAGTTCTTATTTCCTTTCCCAGTAGACTGTGGCTGGATGACTCACAACTGCTCTATTTTTAACTTCAAAGACAACAACTGGTCAGCTTTTTTCCTTATTTGCCTCAATTGCCTTACATTTTGCATCCTACGTGGATGAGCTAAGAGTAACAGACTGATGAGGACTTTTGTTCTTTTCTTTGCTAGGTCAGTGACTAAGACATAATTAAAAGCGTTGGGGGAAGGGGAGCTACACTGGATACAGGACACACATGCAAACATAGAGTCCCACTTGGGAGCTGCATAGCACAGTCACAGACTTCACTGATGAAGTCATTTGATCCAGATAAATGTGGCCTAGTGGCACTTAGATATCCAATCTGAATGTAGAGGTTAACACAAATTGAAACAACACTTGGTCACACATTCTATCACAGGTTTAGAAAGCAATTTTTAGAAAGAAAGGGGAAAAAAAAAGGTTTGAAATGTATTCTCTTCCACTGTAAATACAGCCCAACCCAGATTACAACTGATTGTAGATGCTCCCCTGACAGCCAGCTGCAGCTGTAGTTTGGGTGTGGTTGTATGGTCCCCTGTTCAACAGACAACTTATACCTTTGTGACACCCGCCTTCCCTATGAGACATGTAACCTTATATTGCCACCAAGTAGGAGAGGCTGAGTGGAAGAAAGCCCAAGTTAAAATCTGGTTTGGTAAACTTTAATGACTCCGATTTTCTGCCATCCATTGCAGAGAAAACTGACACTAACATTGTCACGTTGATTTATTTGTCAAGCACATGCAAACCAAAGGTACTTGATGTTTAACATGTTTCCATGTTTATCACTTTGCATCATGAGATATGAATTACACATTTTGAATGATCCACAAGCCCCTGGGTGGATGAATATGTGCTTATATAACAGCTTGCTATCTCTAGTTATTTAACTTGAATCAATTCTGTTTAGAAAAACACAGTAATCAATACATTTGATTGATTATTCGGTCATGTGGAGGGCACTGAGGCTCAGTTATATAGCTTTTTATGGGGCAGTCAAGTTAAGTGTCATCTTCACACATATTACTCATTAGCACTGCACTCATCTTTGCCCCAGGAGTCTATTGAAATGGTCATAAAAGATATGGATATAGCCACAAATGCTGCACTTGAACAGTGAGCCATATGGTTAACTTAATAGTGAGGCAACCTTCATACCTTGTTTATTAGTTGCAAGCCTTTATAAATGGTTAATAGTTCATTTATGAATGCTTATAGATCAGTTATAAGACGTTAATAAGGAAAAGCTTATTGTTCATGAAATTTGGTACAGAGATGGTTTTCAGAGATGACTCCTAACATTGGGGATCCCCTGACTTTTCCTCTATACCACCATGAGGATCACATTTGGTTTTTGGAGTGACTGTTGGATGTATTCCAATGAAATTTGGTGCAGACATTCATGTTCCCCTCAGGCTGAATTGTAACTTTGATAATCTCTTAATTTTTTTATCTAGCGCCATCATCAGGTCAAACCTTTGATTTGTCCAATATTTGGGTTATGAGCAAATGCCTGCATTCCCAGTGGCCTCAGCTGCACTTTGTGTAAGGTGCTAATTAGCAAATGTCAACATGCTAACATGCTAAATGAAGATGGCAAACATGGTAACATGATAACACTTTTTATGCCTGAAGGTAATAATGTTCATTTTAAGGATGTCTATCTCACCATAGTAATGACAGCTTTTCCAAAAAAATTAAACTATGTTGCTCCACTGCAGTCAACAGTGATTTTCTCAGTGCTTTTGGAAACAGTCGTCCGTTAGTAGATTATAGTTATTAATTTTGTTCCGTCAGGGCAGTCTGCCTGTTTGTCCCCATCCACATGCTCGATGGGGTGGACTATGTCTGCATGAAGCCACGAGGCCATCTGGTGACGCGGAACAAGTGGCATTGCCAGAAAAAATTAAAAACACAAACTTAATCCGGCCTCAAACTGTCCATCCATGAAAAGGGTCTCTACTTGAGTCTGTCATGACAGAATCAATCCTCCCAAAGCTGCTGTCACATCAGGCTATTTGTGTCGCAATGAGCAGAAATCAGCCCATGTAAGGCAACATATACACAGAAACCAGTCATGCGTAATGCCCAACTTGACTGAATGCAGCACTAACAGATTTAAGACCCCCACCCCGCCCCTTTAATCTTCAAGAGATTATTATGATTCTTAATAGTGATTGATGGATAAAACGGGATGATACATGACAGAGCATGAGCATACAAAGAGCTCTGTGAGTGGAGACATCGCCGCTGAGGATGCAGAGAGAGAAGGAGGGAGATGGTACAGTATTGAGGAGACGAGGGCGGGGTTTTCCCTCCAAGATGTGGCAAACTAAAATAAAATTGTCTTCTTGCAGCCGGCGCATGTACCGTAAACTCTACCGACAAACACACAAGACTGAACAGAGAGGGAGGATGGTGATGAGGAGGTGGTCTGAGGAGCGGCTCTTCTCTCTTAATGTTATCTTACCTCCCCTGTGAAGCTGGGAAGCTTTTGATCCTGTTTGTTTAAGCCGCAGCTGCTGTTAGTGTGTGTTTTCTCTCTGCATTTTGAATATTCCTGTTGGCTGACCGGTCTGTGTGCTGTAACATCCACCATCATTTGCAGCCATGTCGGACTCCGAGGACATGACTGAGTTCGCCAGTATCGTGGAGCGGATCGAGCGGGGCGAGGTGAGTCTCCTCCGGATGATTTATGGTCCTTATGACAGCAGCGGTGTGTCTGGCATCATGCTCCCGACAGCAGCAGCGCCGTGCTGGCCTACAGAGCTGTCAGGGGATGGAGATGCTGACTAACCCAGACCACTGCATATTCTATTTCTAACACTTTCTTGATGTCACATTATACTGTATTATATTATACTAGCATATAGGCTACACTATTCGGATATAACATGATCAGAGCCGAGGTATGAATAGATTCTCTTTGATTGATTGAATAGCCTATATAGACCCACACCTATTCTATTTCTGTAACACGATTTCAGGTGTGTGTCTTTGCTATTCTAATCATATTAATAGCCTACCTCAATTAAATTATATTAACCATTGATATGTTAATATCAACCCTAACCCCTTATTTTCTACACTATTCTAACATTGTAATAAGTAGCAATGGACCCTCATCTGGTCTATTGATTGAATAGTCTTAATTAGTCTAATCATATTTATATGTAAATATTGACTATTCTAACAATACCTCTATACTTCAATATAATTATATTAACAATTGATATGATAATATTATATTATTGAACCATGGTACACTCCCATAATTCTATTCTACACTCTATTCTAACATTGTAATGAGTAGTAATAGAGCCTCTTCTATTCTACTCTATTCTGTTCTCTTGTATTCCTGTAAAATATGTCAGCTGTGTGTAATCATATTAATGCCAACACTATGCTATATTTTAGCCTGCCCTGTTATATTATTTTGTATTATATTATTAAGTAGTGCTATGCCCCCATAACTCTATTCATATTGTAAGAAGATCTGATCTTTTTCTTTTTTTTTAAGATTTGTTTTTATTAACCGAAGCTCTTACAAGATGTTAATGGTGTGTAGCAAAGATCCACAGTTTGACACATTGGAAGTCGTATTTTAAAGACCTGATCCTTTTCTGTTAAAGAATTGAATAACCTACAGATAATACTTAAATATTCTCTATTCAGTTATATATGTCAAGGCCTCGTAGCATTAAGGCATAGGCACCTCTTCTATTCTTAGAGAAAAAAATGTGAACATAAAGAGTTTAATTAGAGGCCTTAGTCACTGAGTGTGTTGGTTAGTGCTGCAGGCAGATCACAGGCTCCTGTCAATATGTGGGACACTTGGCAGCAGCTGTGTGGCGAGATGGGGCACTGAATTACTGAGGTGTGTATGAGCACAAGGAGGGGGTCTTTACCCATTTCAGACTGACAGAATGTGTTGAAATGCATCTCTCATGCTCACACAATCTGACATTCATTCATGCATGCATGAGCTGTCTGTTTGTGTGTGTTTCATGTCGGATGAAAAGAAAGGGTCAGACTGTACACGCCACTGACTCACTGGCCAGCTAGAGTTGCTGAATTCAGTGGTATTGTAATATTGAATCTGGCCTGTCTTGCACAATTCTCTTATCTTTGTGGTGTCAGAATAATCAGAGGAAATAAGCAAAAAATTAAGATTCCAGCAAATATAAACACAACATAACTGTGGTTCTATTGTGAGAGATTATTTTTCTTTGCGTCTTTTAGGCTATAGTATCATAAGACATAACATCACAACAAGAGACTGTACAGACAGTATGTTCCTAAAGTATCCTTCTTTGAATTTGACCTTTTTGCTGACAATGTGTGACTAAATTAGTGAAATATATTCAATGGATATGGGCCAGGGTTACATAGTCTATGGAAATACAAATTTTAAATAAAATGTACATAACATTTTCTTTTATAATGTTTTGTTGCATACCTAGACAATGCCTATAGGTAATGGTAAAAATGTAACAAACCCTTTGCTCTGTGAATGAAAATAGATCACATATTGAAAATGATGCAGAATTTCATGGAGCCATTTGGATGTTTTAGCTGGCTGACAAGCACTTATCCTCTCGCCCCTGCACTCATATTCAAGTAAATAATTTTACTGTTGTAGCAGAAAGTAGATACTAGAAATCAGACATGATTGGAATTCTGTTACCTCCAGTGAGATTAATACTGTGGAGCTCCTGTGTCTATGGTTTGCTGCCAACAAAGGCTGTTGGAAAAGTGAATGACTCAACAGAGTCCTAAAGATGCTGGCAGTGCCTTCAGTGACACTGAAGTGTGTGCACGTTTTGGCCCGTAGATTCATTCAAACATTTCATCTACTTTATTCTTTGCTACACTTTACTTCCTAAAGACATTAGCTCACTCCCAAAAAGCTGTTACATGGTCCATTTTGTTTAACCAAAACATTGTTGAGTTGACCTGCTAGGGGGCCCTTATGCACAATAAAGTATACTGCAGACCTTACCAATAACCACTGCAGCAAGCGATTAGCAGATCATAAATCCCCTGAAAGAATGAAAGGGACCCTGAGATTAGAAGAGACTGTAAAGTTATCGCTTAAATGGACCCCTTCTATAAAGTATAGACACCTTATATGAGAACAGTATAGCCTACTGTCAGACCAGAGACTCTGCAAACCTAGTAAGCCTATTTTATATAAATGCTAAGCAAGATGGTGTGTGTAACTTGAGATTTTGTTTTAACTTTAGATTTTAAGTACTTATACATAAAGACTCTTTGAATCACCTGTTCTCAGCAGACCAATGGACTATAAATCAATCACCCACCACCCAATTCCATCCCCTGAAGTACAATTTTAGTATTTCATTTTTTGTTGCAACTTTCTTGTCACTTCACATTTGTGAGTATTTTTGTTTCAGTACACACATGCTTGGTGCATATGATCTAGTATTCAAGTTCTTAGCCACGCTAGCAGCATGGCACAATGGGTAGCAGTATCGGTTAGCCAATCACTTTGGTCCAGAATGAAATATCATAACAAATATTAAATGGATTGCTGTGAAATTTTCAACAGATATTCATGGTCCTTAGAGGATGCATTCTAATGACTTTGGTGATTTCATGACTTCTTCTATATTATCAAAACCAGGTCAAAGTTTTCACTTATTCAGTGAAATATCTTGACATTTTACTAGTTGGATTGGCCAAAAAAAATGATACACACATTCATGCTTTCCTCAGTATAAATTGCAATCATTTTAGTGTTCCCCTGACTATTAGAAGGTACCAGCAGGTTGACATGTTTGGTTCTTTGGTTGACATTTTGTACAGACATTCATGTTACCCAGTGGATGAAGCTTGCTGACCTTGGTGATCCCCTGACTTTTTATCTAGTGCCACCAGCAGGTCAAGGTTTTCACTTATCCAGTAACATATCCAAACATCTACTAGATGGACTGGCATCAAATTTGGTACAGACGGTATAGACATTCATTTTGCCCTCAGAATGAAATGTAACAACTTGTTGACCCCTTAATATTTTCTCTAGCGCCACCATAAGGTCACATTTATATTTGTTGAATACTTTGGTTTATACCCAAGCCTTTAGCCTACCTGGAAAACCAAAGACATTCCCACAAACCTCTAAAAAAATGCTAATTAAGAAATATTAGCATAGCCTACTAACACACTAAACTTAGTGTGGCTATGGTAAACATTACGTGCTGAACATCTGCATACATGTTAGCATTGTCATTATAAATATGAGCATATGAGCATATTAGCATTTAGCGCAAATCACACTGTAGGCTACCTATTTTATCTTAATTAATTTAACATATATCCCACTTTGAAATAAGGGAGATAATGCAAAGTATAAACTACATGCAAAATACTGCACTCTCAACTCTCACCTACCAATGCCCGATACAAGCACGTGAATGGGCCGTTACTATTTTACATCCATGGGATGGACAAGTTGGATTGATGACTTCAATAAAGTTTACGAGCAGCACATGAAGGCAACATTACTTTTCAGCCCCCTCCTCTTTCTCCCCCCTGCTTGTGTGGGCCCGCCTGCATGCACTGCAGCATTGAATTGGCTGCTGCTGATTCACTATGCGCTGCTCTCTCAGCAGCGTCACTCTATTTAAATTTGCCCAGCCGTCGTTGTCGGCATCTTCTTCTCCCGTGCGAGAAGTTTGTTTTTAGCCTGAACGAAAAACGCCGGACAAGGTGTAGTTTTTTTTACCCACACGTGCAGGCTTATATGTTCTCCCTCACCATGTCTGCAGAGATGCGGCGTAGCAGCACAACCGCGGTAAGTGGGAGAAGAGAGGATTTATGATAAAAAAACGTTTTTCGTCTCGTCATTGTTTAACAGCCGATAGCTTCTCTGCTGTGCGTATAAGACCGGGGAAAGTTAAAGTTAACTAGCTAGAGCTGTTAACCGTTCCATATAGTAGAGCTGTAAACCGCCGCCAGTGTGTCCATTCATTACTCATTAGAGCCATTGTTTAATTTGTTAAATGAAACAATTTGCTGGGGACAGCCATTGTTAGTCTTTTCTTCTGTTTTAAACTTCCTCTGTATTTCTGGGCATTGTCTTTTAACACGTGCGGAGGCGTTTTTTCCTAATTATTGTTCGTTCAAAGCAGGCAGAGGATGTACTTTATTGGGATGTTTTATCAAACTACCACCTGCAATTAATTAACTAATCGTTATAATATGGGAGGACAGTTATCACTGTGAAGCTCGTTGAAATGTTTTCTAATCGTCTTTTTTTAAAACGTGAGCTGCTGGAATCGTGTATTTTACAGTTTGTCTATATTTAGCTAGTTGGGCTTAATCCTGTCTTATGTAATGTATCATGAACATGGTAAAGACACCGTGGCTGGCTATTATTGTGACTTTATGTAGTGCTTTTCAAAGTAAAGTGTATGTTCAGGTGGAATAAAAAATGACTTTGCCTTTCATACTTCTCTAAATCGATCTACCCACCTAAAATGCCAGTTGTCCCACCTCACTGATACAGAAACATGTTGTTTTCACTGCTTAAAGTGCAGAAAATAGGCCTGTATTAGCTGCGTCTGAAATGTCCTAATGATAGTTTATTGTTCCCAGAATCAAAGACAGCTGTATTCTTGTTGCCAAGCTTTTTTCAAACTAATCTGTAATGTCTTCTGTCTTTTTGTTTTTTCTTTGTCTCAGACGAATGACAACAGCTGTGATGGTGTCTCATGCTAAACTCCTAAATGTAAAAGTACAACTTAAAAAGTGTCTATGGCAGTTTTCAGTGATCATGTCTTCATTACTAGGTCCCAATCAAGAACATTGAGAGGGAGCTGATCTGTCCGATCTGTAAGGAGCTCTTCACCCATCCGTTGATCCTGCCCTGCCAGCATAGCGTCTGCCACAAGTGTGTCAGAGAGCTGCTGATGCTGAACCATGAGGACTCCTTTGACGCTGGCTCCGAGTGTTCCCTGCCGGGCAGCCCCAGGTCCAGGGTGCCCTCCCCTTCCATGGAGAGGTTAGACAGGCTTGTGAGATCAGGTGGGTCTCGGGGTAAGGAGGCAACATTTTTTTTTTTTTTTTCTTTGTAGATTGAATAAATGTGTTCTTTACAGGAAGGATTTATTATGTACAGATTAGTGTAGGGAAGTGTATCTTGCATTTCTCCAAGGTTAAAACCATGTCGAGGCATTAGGAGGAACAGTGTTTGTGTCTTATTGTTGAGCAGCCTGATTATGTGAGTTATGTGAGCTGATGGAAGCTAATAATCCAGCGATCGTTGCACAGAAAGTGCAAGTATTGAATGAATCTTTGGCCATTTGTGAAAGCTTCCAAGGAAGGCTATATGAGTTTTGTATCAGTCATGCCAACTTCCTGTTACATTGTCTTCCTCCCAGTTCCCTTAACTTCAGTTGTAAGTGCTGCTGTCATCTCAGTGGCTGCATTTAACAGTTTCAGTGGATTGAGCCTGGGATTTTCCTCCCTATAGAAAAGGACAAACGGCTTAAAACCATTTGTTAAATAAGGAAATACAATGTGGTTACTGAAGGCCTTATGTGATTACCTAACAAACAAAAAGGGTAGTTCCAGTGTGAAGAGCAAGTTTTTAGCCAATGCAAATTAAAGGTTGAGAGCAAATAAGCCTATGGAAACTCTGTGCAAGACAAAATGGGCCACCATTATTGTAGGATATCTGGGGTTCAGTGTGGCACAGACACTGCCCCTCCTTCCTCTCTTGTCCTAGATAAACAAGAACAAAAAAAATGATTTTAATGTTACCGCCTAGCCATAACATTGTCAGTCATCACTTCTTCCTCTAATCCTACCTGCTTTTACAGGCTTCAATAAAGAGACAGCAGGGGAACTTGACAAGCTTTAGTTTTGGTCTGCCAAGAGAAAAGAAATGTTGACAAGCTCTCTCAAGCCCTAATTGTCTTCACTGTCTGCCTCTAATGACCCAGGGGCATCAAACATCCCCCTTAAATCTGTTTTAGGAACAGAGAGCAGAGTAGCTATTGGTATCACTCCACCTTTGATCAAATATACAGGCGTGTCTTGTGCACACATACAAAGCACATCTGTAAGCTCCTTTAAGGTATTTAAAACCAACCTGGAGGGAGGGAAAACTGTGGTGGACGGGGGTTTGCAGGTAGCTAAATTAACTTGTCACAACATTTTTTAAGTTCTCTGCTGAACACTTGGCACTGTTGCAGCCAAGCTTGAGCAGGTCAATGTCTAAGCCTGGAAACCGTATGATGGGCCACAAGGCTGTCTTTTTGCCTTCTGAGAGCTCTGGGCTATACGCCATTCCCGTGAAGATGTCTCATTTGTACTCTTATCCACAAAACCAGAGTTGTGTCCAACTTGCATAGTCTATACTAATTCAAGCAGATTTTTGAATGTAGTGTGTTCATACTGGAAAAGAGACAATACTTTACTTTAGACAAATTTATACTAACTGCAAAAGCAGTGACAATTGGTCATGCTGCATATATCTGTATGGAATTGGGGAGCAACTCTGGATATAAATAGCCACTATATTGATGGCATTAAATGTTTTACTTGTGCTTTAGCATTTTAAAACTATTTAAGTTCCATGTTGAAGATAAGCACTCGTGCAAATTCAGTAGCAGACTCTAAGCAGGTTGTTAAGCAAAGGCAAAAAAAGTAGTCTAAACAGTCAGTATGCATACTAAGTGTGGGTTAATGTAGGAATGAAATGAAGCAGATGCTTACAGCTGGAAGAAAATGCAACTTATTGTGGATGGTGGTCAAACAGCTCCACGAACACCTCAGAATGCAAAAGAAGGAGTTGGGTAGTTTAATAGGCAGTAGTATTCAAGCTGCAGTTTGACCTTTGATGGTGCAAGCATTTTATAATTATCATAAGTATGGATTTTGGACATAAATTATTTCCTTGAGTCAGAATGGTTGACATCAAATGTGTCTCAATAATAATGTGTGTATCAATAGCCCCTAGTATATGAAACTGAGTGAAATCTGGTGTAACCTGGTATCCATTTAAAATGCCAAGTATCCTCAGAGCAACTCTGAGGGCCAGAGCTAAAGAGATCCCCACAGTACAGTGAGGTGAATTACTTTTTGGGAGCTATTCAGCCATTCATGGTACAACACCACTGAGACCGGGCTCTCGAACACAGCCTCCTTCATTCAGACTCCCCCTTCAACCTGAATGAGTTCATTCTTCACTGGCAGGACTGAATCTGTTTACGCAGGAAATATTCAGATCCTGCTTTTTGAGTAAACAAATCTTGCACATTGCTGAAAGCCAGTTTGTGCACAAGGACAACTGTCATTGCTATACTCTAATTCTGACTTATTGCGAATTGATGCATTTAACAGAATAAAAAAAAAAAAAAAAAAAACTAAGTTCATTTAACCAACATTAACTATTCACAAATTTTGTAAGTGTAATTCTTTTGAGGGATTATTTGAAAAGGTTGTTCCTGTGTTAAATGCATTTAATCAGCAGATTACAAAACACAAACTCTCGTGTGTGTGATAAGAATATTTGAGAAACCTCAATGTATGTTATGAGCACATACACTCCCAAAACGCAACAACCAAGTAATTCTGCCGACCGCCACCAACACTGGCCGATCAGATCATTGGTAGCCATGGTGACGTAACCTGCCTGTACGGAATGAATGCGGGATTAGGTGAAGGGAGAGAAAGCAAAGACTTAAGGCTATATTTATCAGTGTGCAGCTTGGACCAGCCTTGCTGTGCATGGACAGAAGGAAAGGCGTTACTAAAACTTCATCATTGTTTCTTAACTTCATCTAATTTTGTGTTGCCGGAGCTCAAAACAGCGCATGCTGCAATATGTTCAACAGCTAACTCTTGATAAGTGCACTGTAAAGTTGGTGTTGGTGCGCTTAAAGGAATAGTTTGACGTGCTCGTTTTGTTTTGTCAGGCGACACTTAGCTTAGCATAAAGACTGCAATTCTCACCCCCCCTTAGTTACTGTTACTATGTCTGTCAAGCATTCAGTTCTCGCATGCCACGTATGCCTGAAATCTGTAATTGTTGAAACAATGGGTCATTTCTAACTGCTGAACATGGGATGTAGTTAAAAAAAAAAAAAAAAAACCCGCTGATGTTTCCAGAGGACTCGTTTTTTTTTTTTTTTAAACATGAACACTGTAAGAGGGCCTTAAATATTGAGGATATCATGATATAAAGGCTAAGGCTGCATGTCCAAGGGTTTAGTAAACGGTCAAATTACAGGTTGTATCTAGTTTTGTTTAATCTGTACTAACCCTGGAGTGTAAAAGGCTGGTATTTTTGTTGTAGTGCTGGAGAGAGCCAAGCTAGCGGTTTCCCTGTGTTTCCAGTCTTAATGCTAATTGAGCTAAGCTAACCGTCTCATGGGTCTAGCTTTATATTTAGCAAGAAAGGAAAAATAATAATTACTATTTTTACAGTCTATGAAAAAAGCGATTAACAATATTTCCCCAAATGCCAAACTATTCCTTTTTTAATGCAAAAAAAAATTGTCTGACGAGTGAACTTATATTTCAGTAATGAGTTTTCTTTTTTTTACGACAGTTTGTGCTTAAATCTAGGCTGTTAATACGTGCACAAATCAAGAGTTAATTGTACTTTAACAACTGTTGGCACCTGTGTATATGTATTTTAAACGCTGTTTTGTATTTCACTCACTTTTCCTTCAGTTTACTTTTAAGTTGGCTTTGTTTCTCGAATGTCATGATGTTTAAAAAACAAACTGGTTTCTCACCTCACTTCACATTATGTATTGTTTCTTTTTTTCTTGTTGGTCTCACCTCACTTCTCTGTTCATTGCTTGCAGCCACAGTGCGAAGGTCGTTTGGAGGTCGAGGTAGACGTGGCCTCCGTGTTTTGAGTAGCTGTAGTAGTGAGTACAGTGTTACTAGAACCCCTGTTAAACCCTAGTTTGGTTCTACCTTTTCTCTACTTAGTCTACTTCAACCCTGTCAACACGACCATACAAACTCACGCCACTGGTAAGATATAACGTCTAATTTTTTTAGGAGGATTACTGTAGTCGCTGCATTTAACATTGTAAAGTTATTTCTTTGTTAGACACCTAATGCCAGGGAATAATGGTTTAAATTAAGTCATATACCCCTCTTAAAAATGTCCACTGAGCTTAAAAGTGATCTGATGTTTTTAAAAACAAGATTAACAAGGCATTTAAACATAGTGGTAAGAAAAGGCACAAAGCTTCAGGTTATTCTCATCTGCCTTTTTTCAAACTTTGGTATTTCATTTTGTAAATAGTAAAGTGGAATGGTGAAAACCTTAAAGCGACAATGAGTCAGCATGCATGGAGGCCAACTTAAAGAGGAGTGGAGTAAAGTAGGAGAGATGAGCATCAAAGGGAGGTAGAGTTCTTGACGGGGAGTTTTGGCAAGTGGCAAAAAGGAATTGAAAGGAGCCAAGACTGCAATTAGTGAGAAAGGGGTGAGGATGTTTCCTAGGAGTTGAATTAGGACAGGAATGTGTGTGTCTCCTTACACTTGCAAAACTTAGCATTCATTTCGTAAAACATGTTGGCAAGTAAAGCTGCTTTATTGAGATGGAGAACTGTTGGTCTCTGTTTCTGAGACACACACACACACACACACACACACACACACACACACACACACACACACACACACACACACACACACACACAAAAATATGTTTGGGCTTGCTAAGATTCTTAACTGGCTTTTACTGACTGATATGTGTGTTCCTTTAGGGTGCTGTTTATGCTTCACTTGACAATCATTAGTGTTTGAGAAACAGTTTAAGAATGCAGACCTGTTTCAGCCTACTGCTAATCATTTTGGGCATGATGAATTGAAAAGTGTCAGATTGCCGGCCAAGTAAAACAAGACGGAATGCTATTTTTGTTGGTCAGATTAGGCCAACTAATGCAGTTATTTAACATGCTCAGTGGATGTTTTTAAGAAATGTCATTTTCTTCTGTATTTAAAGCACAGAAGAGATTTTTTTCCTCTTAATAGCCTCGGTATATTAATCCCCTCAAAGAATAGACAATAATAGGAGCTCAGCTACCACGAAATAAAACAGAATAGCAGCAAACAATGACGTTGTGGTGTCATCAGTAACGGTATCATTTTTAAGAAAAGCAGGAGAGAATAAAAAGTAAATTAAAACCTTAAGTGATATTATTTTTTTTGTATTCAACCTTTCGGAGAATGGATTTACGTTACATGTCCTAGATTTCCTATTGATTTTTTTATTTTTAAGATTACAGTCTTACTGCTAGGCAGCCACTGACAGAAACAATTGCAAATACAAATCGCTAGCTAAAGAACATTCAACAAGCCTAAATAAACTGACTCCGGTCACGGACACAGATTTATATTTGCTTTTAGAAAGGAAATGATGATCTGTGCCTGGATACTAAACGAGATTCCCTCAACTGTGTGACGATATTCATTTTTAAATCTTTATTTAAATGTGCAGACATGATTGCGTTTACAGTATAACTTTATAAAACATAAAATGCTACAACAGTTCAAGCATCAAACTGTCTTAAGATTTGTGCAGGGGGGAAGAAAACCAAGCCCCTTTTTGCTCTGCAGTGACTCGTCAGTTTCCGCCTGTGACTCAGCGTCCCTTTGCAGATCTACAAATCAGCACATACGCTTTGCTGCAGGCATCTCCTGTCTGCTTTTTGTTCGCTCACACCTGCTGTACAGACCACAAAACCGGAGTCAATGTGCAAACATGACACGCACATGAATAAAGCACCGCGTACATTCACTCCGTCATCATTGATTGGTTTAAATATGAAGGTTTTCTGCCACACTCCTTTCATCCAATGACTTGACTCGTCTTAGGGGCCGTCCACACAGACGATTTTTGGTGCAAACGCACATTTTTAGCATCGTTGGGGCCTGTCGTCCACACGGATCCAGTAAACGCACTGCCAGAAAACGCACTTTTTTTTTAAACCGGGTCCCAGGGTGAAAAAATTTGAAAACGTCTCTTTTGGCTTTGTCTGGATGGTGAAGCCGGCTTTTTATTGTATCGATTATGTCATCGCCACACCCCTCGACCTCTAACCCGCAGCCCCGCACTAGTGCAAGGCCACACATGACTGCGGTGAAGCTAGCGAGCATATCCCATCTCAATGGTCAAACCAGCTCACTTCATCTAGCTAAATAGTTTGTCTCTGCTCCCTGACACTTCCCTCTGCCGGTCCTGGATTCTACACAAGATATATTGCTAACGTTATGTAGCTGACCTCTAGAGCAGCGACTTAACGTTAGCAGCTATGGTTAGCTAGCTAGCTATCTGTTTGTAAAGTGGAAGCTAGCTAGCTAATATGTCTGCTTATAAACTCCTTGAACGGCTTATAGTAACTTTTACCACGGTTTATTGTAGAAAAGCTACTGCAAGAAAAACTTGTAGATTATCAAGAAGATATTGGATCATTGATGTTTGTTTGACTGCCGATTTTAGCTAGTTAGCAGAGCTAGCGCGCCGCTTTCATGTCCGATGGCAGACAGAATTGCAAAATAAAAAGCAATCCAACAGCACATTATACAATGTAAACAAAGACGTTTCCTTGCGGAGGCCTTTATAAAATGAGGAGTGGTGAAAGTTATTATAGTCCATGGATGTATTAAGAGAACGTTAGTCTAGCTAGTCATGTTATGATGGGAAGTTAACTCTTCTTCTGTGTTTTGGTGAATTTCTGTAGCAGAAACAGTGCCGCCTATAGGCCTGGAATATGAAGTAGCGCGTTGTCATTTATAACCGGATACGTGTGGATGGAAAAAAATGTTGAAACAAATCCAGGGAAGACGGGTTAAAAAAAAAAAAAATTTTGTACGTGTGGACGTGGCCTTAATAAGATCATGTCACCTTCATGACCATCTTAAGACTAAGTTTTTGATCATAACGTTGCCACACCACAATGTCATATGAATTCAGGCAGGAAGGGTAATCGATGTGTGGCAAACAAAGCTCAAACTAAGTTTGTTGTCAGATCACAGACAGATCTTGCCTCCAGGTAGTAAACTCTCCCTGCACTCAGGGAGTCTGTCTTCAGTTCTCTCCCATCACTTGTTTACCCGGCATGCCCTTGGCCACACACACAGTTTGTTTGCTGTTCTGCCACTGCTTTTCCCTCAGCTGCACCTTTTTTGTAAGTGTTTTTGAAGTAGTTTTCCAGTATTTCGCTTACCTGAGGAGTGTTTGATTTAATTTTCAGGTCCTCGGAAACGAAGTGGAAATACTGGCTTGCAAACTGAGATAAATCCAGCACTCCTCGCTTCCCCTGTGTCCCAAAAACGTGAAGCAATATTTTTGTCATTTATTTTGCCGTGTAATGACTTTGAGTGCGTGCTAACAGTGTTTTGCGTTCCCCAATGCTTGCATCTGTGATGTGAACTTGTGTAGCAACGCCTTGTTTCCACCTCATGTTACTGTGTTGCTGCTTTGTTACGATGCTGCTGCATCAGTAACAAGCACAATGTTGTGAGGAACTCTTAAAAGCAGTGTTGCTTTTAAGAGGAGTTTTGTCACATTAAAATAAGTGTCAATGCATTGAACTGGACATTCAATTGCAGGACATTTTTATTTAAAATTTTAATTAATGTAATTCAGTTGCATTGCTTGATTTTTGAAAATGCTGTGATTTGTCATATTTTTTTTTTTTTTTTTTTTACTTTCTTGATCACTCCATTTTAGGAAAGTATAATTTCCTTTTGTCCAGATCATTGTGAACACTTGCATACTCTTCACTCCCGTAGTAAATGTTAAATGACTTGCAGTGTAACATTGATTTCTCATACAGACAGTGTATTCCCTAAACTCCAAGGATGGCATCTTCCCTATGACTATCCTGTATGTCATTACTTCCCCAGTACTCTTGGAAAGTCTCTCTTACTGGATTTATTTCCCTGTAATGACGACTACTCAACTATTTGCCTGTACTGATGTTTTGCTCCATACATCCATGTCCTTATGGAGCAGTGGTCATTGTGGAAATAAAGCACAAAGGGAGACATACTGAGGCCCTATTTGTGAAAGATTGACATTTCAATATGTGTTATCAAAGGCATTTTTTCCTTAAGATCATACTTGGCAAGTCACGCAGATGATGTAATGCTGCTTTTGTGAATCTTGGCCCAGAATGTGCTGAACACAAATGGGGGTTTACATTTGTTCAAAGCCCCTATTTGAGTCTCATGGAAACTATGCCTTCAGTTTAATTTGAAGTCAAAGGACATTGTTGTTCACATGTCAGAATAGGGCCTCAGACAAGATTTGAAACTGGGTGACCCAAAGCAATGAATCTATATCACGCATGATCTTTTCTAACTTGTCCTCCTTCGCTCTGCTCCAGGCTCCATCTCGTCCCCGGGATGGCGCAGAGGTTCTGTGACTCCTCGGGTCACCACCATCCCATGCCCGGGCTGCAAGCATGACATCGACCTTGGTGAGCGCGGCATCAGCATGTTGTTCCGTAACTTCACCCTGGAGAACATCGTTGAGCGCTACCGCCAAGCCGCCCGCGCAGCCATCGCGATCATGTGTAACATCTGTAAGCCTCCACAGCAGCAGGAGGCTACAAAGAGCTGCATGGACTGCAAGGCTAGCTACTGTAACGAGTGCTTCAAGCTGCACCATCCCTGGGGCACACCCAAAGCTCAGCATGAGTATGTCGGTCCCACCACAAATTTTAGGCCCAAGGCAAGTATCGTCTGTCACTGCCTTGTGAAGGCTTTATTTTTCTCTAATCATCTGTTATTTCCTAAAGACACCCAAACAAGATTTTCACTCAGTTGGACTATGAACATCTCTCAGGAGATAAGTTGTCACATGAGTCAAAAATAAACATTACCATGTATAGGTTTGTCTGCTCAGTCTTTAAATGGTTAAATGTTTAGGAAGAATTCTGCTGGAAATCTTTCGCTATCTGGTTTTCCTGATCATTAATGGTCAGGAATGGCTTTCATTTGTGGTAGCTGGCCTTCTGAATGGCTTTCATTTGTGGTAGCTGGCCTTCTGATTAGGCCTCTTAATAGCATAGATAGATATTTTATATTACACTTATTTCTACATGTGGAGGCCCTGTGACTGCTGAATCTGATTCCGAGATCTTAAATACTTTCAATATTTGAATCCTTGTTGGAATCTTTACTGGCTATGTCAATATATTGCATTACTCTGTGCAATCCCTTTGTTGATCAAATGTCTAAAATATTCTGATGAGGATCTTGAGTGTAAAAGGCCTGATTTCAGTTCTATTTTAAGACACTTCAGGAAATTGCTCACAGGGAGCTGTCTAGAGGGTTTTTTTTTTTTTTTTTTAAGTTTAGGCCATCTTCCTGTTTCACTTGAGCTAGTTTTTGATCACTGTAGAATTTTTGAAAAATTCACGTTATGCACATATTTTGTCTGTGATTTTTAACTTGTTCTGTTAAATATGGCAGGTGCTCATGTGTCCAGAGCACGAGATGGAGAAGGTGAACATGTACTGTGAGGTCTGCAGACGACCCGTGTGTCACCTCTGCAAGCTGGGAGGTTCCCACGCCAACCACAAAGTCACCTCCATGAGCAGTGCCTACAAGATCCTCAAGGTACCACATTAAGGCTCTTAACTTTTAGAAAAAAGAGAGGTCAGCTACTTGTGAGTGTTGGAGGTGTCAATTGTATACACTGGAGTGGTTTTGTTGCCGTCTGATCAGTCATTTAGAGTGTAACACAATACGGTCTTATGGTAACAAGGATTAAACTGAGCTTTAACATAACGCCACTGTTAACAAAGGCTTGAAATGGAATCGTGGCCAAACAAAGCAGCCGTGGAACTTGGAATGATTGATGTTTATACACTGAAATTGCCAATAACAACCATTTTGTGATGATATTCAGTACATATTGATTCTCAAAAGTTCAGCCTAGTGTCACTAGATCTAGGGCCTTTTGAGTTATATCCTCCAATTCAGTGGGATTTGTGTTGGGTCATAGCTAAACTATAAACAAACTTTTTTTAAGAGCAGGTTTTTTGTTGTGCTGTGCCGCCCACTGACTGATCCCTGAATCTCTCATCGTCTTCTGTAATATTAATGTTTGGCTGCACTAGGCCGTAGATATCAATCTCTCTTCTTGTAGAAACTGAAACCTAGGCTGGCTAAGCGGGTTAAAACTAATTGGACTCACGTGTGTCAGATTTTTACCACTCAGTATAATTCATTTCAATCAGTTTCAGTGTTTGCTTCAGCTTATGTGAAGACAAAACTGTCAGGAGATTGTGTTTTGGGACTATCTGGTTGCTAGGATAGCACTCCGCAACACAAACGAACATCAAACCTTTAACACAATATGTTTAAGTACGGCTGCGCAATATAAGGATATATGTGGATAGATATGGTCTTACATTTTGGATATCGTAATATGACACAAATGTTGTCTTTTCCTGGTTTTACACGCTACGCTGCATTACAGTAAAAGTGATGTAATTTGATGTAACAGTAAACTGTCCTAGCTGTTCTATTTTTTTTTTTTTTTTTTTGCCTTTACCACATGATTATTTGTCAAATCTCATTGTGTAAATAATATTTTGTTAAAGCACAAATTGTCAACCCTACAATATCTGTGATATCGATATCAAGGTATTTGGTAAAAAATATGATTTATATTTCATTTTCTCAATATCGCCCAGCTCTAGTTTTAAGTGAAATATATTGAACAGTAATTTCATCATGTTGGCCTGAACACACAGCGTTGTGGACTTAATACAAGGTGGTTCAACAAGTCGAGGCAGAATCTGTGAAGTTCAATCTGCTTGTCTGTGTGTTGACACAAACACTATGGTGCTTGATATTTAATGAGACATTTTGTTCCCCATGATTTTGTATGCATTGTCTTAACAAATTGTTGGAAGATGTATCGGATGTCCTGAACAGTCCCGGAATCCTTTGCCAGCCAGGAAATGGTTTGGGTTTCAATTGCTTTGAACAGTAATGCATATCATTGTAATGGGGAATGTTTGACACACTGCACCCATGGAAACAGGCTATCACATACAGGGTCATACAGGACACTCTGCACATGTCCAGAACAGCTGCAGTTGTGAATATGATATAAGATGAGAGGAAAATGCTGTGACCCGTGTCAGTTTGGGAATGTGAGCACAAAGTATAAATTGGTAAATCCCACTCCATTCCTTAAATGGTGAATATTTTAATGAACTTTTGTATGTATGCTGTGTTAAGGGTGGCAGATATCCCCTCGGTTGTGTTAGTTATCTTATTTGTCATCTTAGTGCTGTGTCGGTGTGTGCTTCAGAGTTTCAGGACCTTATGAAACTCACCGTATATGCTGCTGATCTTTTCTCTCAACAGGAGAAGCTGGCCAAGAGTATCCATTACCTCATCAGCAAAGAGGACCAGGTCAGGACTCAGATTACTGAGCTTGACCTGCTCATCAATCAGACTGAGGTGAGAGAGCTGACTCATGCTGATACAGGTCCTTTTTTCACTCCACTCCCATAATCACATCTCTTATACCCCCTTCAAATCGAGTTAGGTTGATAGTTACAGAATACAAATATTTATATAGCTTTCACAAAACCAGTCAGTTCAGTTGAGGAACAGTTGCTCCTTTACAAAAAAGGAAGGTCACTAAACAAACAGTATGCAAACCACACAAACAAGGAAAGAGAATTTGCCTACTAGTTTCCCTCCTGCATGTCTGGGTTTCAGCCTATGAGCTTGTTCCCTTTTTTACTTTACTGCTTCTCCTGAATAGGTAGTGTTCAAATATGCCTTTTTGTTTGATTTTATGTTTTGTAAGAGGAGTGTGTGACAGATATGTTTGGGATTGTCTGTCTGTATATTCTTAAACTTTTAACTGTTTCTATCTACCTTCTGTCAAACTAGTTTTGATACAACAATCATAATGTGGATTAATCATAGTAGAATACAGTAAATTTGTAACTGTACCCTCACTCTTGCCTCAATACTCTATAATAGTAATAATAGTTATACTTGTAATAGTTGGAAAACAAGGATAATGATCACATGAATCACAAGTTATAGGCTGACGTTATACGCTGGCCCTTCTGAAGATATGCTTATAGTGTGTGCATTTTGGGAGGGATCTGAGAACATTTGATTTGCTTTGTACAAATTGATAACAAAAATATCTTCTTAAAGGAAAATGGCCAGCTAGCAGAGCGTCAAGCCAATGAGCACTTTGAGCGTCTGTTTGAGACTCTGCAGGAGAGGAAGTCCGAGATGCTAAGGTCCATCGAACAGTCTAGAAACCGACGCCTGGACCAACTTAAGGCTCAGGTATGAAATACCAGGACTGAGTTTTATTTCTGCTGAGTATCCTCTACATGTAGGCTTCCTTTACTTACCATATTACCTGTAGAAAAATAAATCAACCCATGAAGAGTATGTCCTAGATCATTTTCCTTATGTCTGACTAGGCGTGAAAAGGGGGGCTTATTTTATGGGATTTTTTTTCTGAGGATACTGTTCAATACAAAGCCACCTGTTTCAATAATTGGAATTACAAAATGTAATTGTAAATGCCCTGGCTTTTTAATATTTCCCAGGTGGAGGAGTACCAGGGCATGCTGGAGAACAGTGGTCTAGTGGGCTACGCTCAGGAGGTGCTGAAAGAGACGGATCAGTCCTGCTTTGTTCAGACTGCAAAGCAGCTACACATCAGGTACAGTAGAGCTGGGTGATTCTGACATTTTAACTTAAATAATGGTGAGGAATGTAATGGTACTTTGGTAATGTATTGGTGATTTCAGAAGATTTTTACATCCAACATTACACTACACATTTGTTTGATAATATGGATATGAGGCCAATCAGTTAATGGTTCATTTCAATCAGAAAAGTTAAAAAAAAGTTGTATCATGTTAACTGTAAACCTGCCTTTTTTATGAGCAGGAAACTCCTACAATTAAAGTCCTGAAAATGTATTTTCTCAATCAACTTCTTTCCCTGAGTGATGGGGTCATGACCATAGTGTCTGCCGAAGTTGGAACGGTTTTATTACACATGAGAGATGTCTGTTTTACTCGCCGTGTAAAGTTATGCAGGGCTAAAAGAAAAAAAAAAAAAAAAAAAAAGTCGGAATTTAGCAACATTTGATAAAATAATGAGGACAGTAATTTTTCGCTCATGTTGCCAGCACTGCCAGTCTAATCTGATCAGGCCACACCAACAGAGTCCAGATTAAGTTTTTGAATGTTAAAGAAAACAACAAAAGATGTTATTTTTCCTGGTTTGTTGCTTATCCAATCATGAATACTTGATTTGAAACATTTCCAGGGGCCTTACACAATCACTAAACTGTACTACTTCTGTAAAACACTTCAAATCTAAGTACATGTCAGTTGTGATTGGAATCTGCAAAGTAGAAAGAAGCCAGCAATTAACATTACCTATACAACGGACAGTGCACTTAAGCATCTCTCTGGTGTCTTGGAAGGGTTCCTCCAACCTAATAACAGGAAGCTGGGCCGGGCCTGACAGAAGTGGTTATTCACAGCTTTCACCACTAAAATCCTTAATGTAAATTGCAGTAATCTGTCAAATGAATAATCATCTTGGTAATGATTGCCAGATATAAATTTACTACAAATTATAGAAGCCAAACATGATCATTTAATCAGCTCCACGGTCACAGACTGAAGTCTGTTATGACTCGTGTTGTGTTGCACACATACAGTTTATCATTAGCAATGCCTTCTAGTTTCCCAGTGGATTTCACAAGTGGGATTAGGTCTGTTTATTTTGGTGTTAAGAGCATCCATCTGATTATGCTTGGCTGACTGGAGTGTGTCAGGAACAGACAAAGCTACGTGCACAGATTGCACGTTAACAAAAGACTTGGTGTCCATTCAGTACTGTGTCTTCTGCTCTAAGCTGACTAATTGATCTCTATTAGCAGCTTTCGATAATTGAGAAACGTTTTCACTCAAGAGCATGATCCTGTGGCCTTTACACTTTTACACTTTTCACCTGGCGACAGGGACCACTTTTTCAATCCTCTTTTTCACTTATGAAAGTCAGTACAAGATTAAATATGGTAGAACACATCTGATGGGGAAAGTTTGTCTGCGGTGAATAGCTGTCCTATTTTGTATCTTTTTTTTTTAATTTTTTTTTAATTTTTTTTTTTTATTTTTTTTTACTGTATTTGGTGAATTTACAAAAGTAATTTAAAGGTCCAGTGTGTAACGTTTTTAGTTATCAAAATCTGTGTTGCCCGTTCACAGACTTGTCCTTTTCGTGAATATTTACCACCGCCATCAATTCCAAGTATTCCTATTGGCTTGAAATTTTACATTTGCATGAACTGGGGTAGACGCTCCATATTCATGCGCCATCTTGAAATACGTTAGCCGGTAAGGGACATACAGGACATACTGCTCCGCCTTTCGTGTTTTCGCTGTCGCATGATAAACTCACAGGTGCTGCTAATGCTGCTAATGGGTATTGTAGCTTCCCGGCCCTGGCAAGTTTGAAGAAGGAAACATGGAGGACCACACGTATTCAAAATCAAAATTTCAGGAGCAGGAGTCTTTTTCTTTGCCAAGAAAAAGGATATTGAAAAGAGCAAGAGACCGGCGTCATCAGAAAAAGGCGCGAAGGCTACCGTAGCTGTAATGCGTACTTTGAACTGCGTGGTGCGAGAGAGTTGATTGCGATATATGATCTCAGCGCTAGATGGGAGAAATTCCTACACATTGGACCTTTAATGCTAATAAAGATAAGCCTCCAGTGATTTGATGTAATTGATTTGATCATGTTATGCGTCTGCCTTGTATGTTTTCAGAATTCAGAAGGCCACGGAGTCTCTGAGGACCTTCCATCCTGCATCTGACCCCTGCTTTGATGAGTTTGTGCTGAACACATCTAGAGAAGAAACTCTGCTCAAAGAGATGTGCTTTGGTGGAGGTAAAACACATTTATTTCAATTAAATGGTGAGATAAAAATAAGTGATCAAAATGCCTCATGATTTTATTTCCCCAGATACAATTATTATTATTGTGACACTCAGTGACAGTGTTATACAGTGTTATACATTGTCTTGTATTTCACTTTAAACCTGGATGTTCTTTGTTCTCATGCAGTACATTGTTCCACTGTAGTATTTACACACATTGCATCTCCCAGAAACTTTTGTTAAAGGACAAGCTGCAATGAGAGCTTAACTACGATTGGCTGAAAAAAAGACTGTTGGTTCATGTCAAGAAAATATGGTGACATTTTCTGCTTCTATTCAGCTCTAAAAATGAAGTCTCTTCTCTTTGTTCATGTGTCCTCTAGACCATGGCGTAACTTGCTTTATAGCGCAGAGCTTTGCCACTTTAAAAAGTGGGTTTAACTAAATAAGCTAGTCCTTTTTTAAACTATTGACTATGGTCAAAATAAGCTGCTTGTCTTTGCTGTGCTAAGAGGTCAGAGGTCATCTTTGGGATAAACTGGTACAAACTTGGATACAAACATAGTGGATTTTACTGCTCTGTGAAGCTTTTTTTCTGGTCTGCTGATTAACAAAGGCTTGTTCTATAAATGACTGTTCATGTTGTACATTTTTCAGGGATGAAAGGATACATACTTCTTTCATTAAACTGACATACTTCCTTTTTTAAAGAAAATAAATTGGAAGGATTATTTCACACTATTTTAGATGAAGTGTTATGAGACAGAATGAAAGGCAATAGCAACAAGTTATAGAAGACTGATGCTCGGCCAACAGGAATATGCATCAGATCATATTGCAGCACAGCACTCAACTGTCAAAGCGCAGGTGAAATGATTTTTCAATTACAAACTAAAGAGCTGTACCTTCCTTAATATTTTCTGTAACGGAGCACATCAGAGTATAGACAAATATTTCTGCCAAATCTCAGAGCTTTAAAGGACTGAACAACTTGGCAGGTTAAATACATTTTAAATCAGACACAACAAATAATCAAAGGTTTCAAGAGCAAAGATCAAAAGTCTGCCTATATATTGATCTAAAGCTGGAGAATTGTACATATCGCACTGCCATTATGCACACTTAAACTGAATATTATTGCATTAACAGAGTCATAGTATGGTGTTTATATTGGATCCACCTTTTCACATTCCTGCCTTAAATGCATAATGATTAGAGATTGAGACACTCATTGTGACTGAGTGATGGTTCATGACATCTGGCTGAGGCTTGTTTCACAACATGCTTAACCTGACAACTGTGTGCCAGTGACTGGGGGAGAGCAGTATTCAATATCATTATAGCAGATAGTGATGGTTAGTTGTGACAGTTCTTTCAGTCCTAGTAAGCCAGAGACAGTTGACTGGTGGTTAGGGGCATCCTGAAAAAGAGCTCTATGTAAATGATAAGATGGTCTGTCTAGAGTAAATGGTAAAAGTAAAGATTTGAGTGGCTGCTGATTTACAGAATGAGTTGTACATGCGTATTTTTTTTCAACATCCTTCTGGGCCAATTTGGTCATTGGAGCAGCAACTATTCACACGACGCACCAGAAAAAGTAGAGTAAAATAAGAAAAGGGGGATTTTGGTGACCTTACATAAAATGCAGCAACCAATTGCATCACCAGAACCTACACTGGGCAGAGATTGTTTAAAACATTAAGAAGATTTGGCAGCCATTTTGAAAGCTGTGAAAGAACATTGGATTTCATCATCTGTGATGTTTATGCACAATTTTCTTTTCTTCTGTGTAATGCGGTTTTCCTTATTTGGATTTTTCCATTAATGTGTTAAACCAAATTATGATAGAAATCAAAAATGTTTTGCTGTGTTTGTCATTTTATTTTTAACAGTTTTGAGACATAATCTCTATAACTTCTTCTCATCTACCATAATCAAGTGCAAACTAAACACTATGTAAAGATGTTTTAAATTGGAACTAAATCTACTTTTCCCAATCCACACTTCTTTTTTTTTTTTTTTTTTTTTTTTTTTTTTTCTAGTCCCATCGTCTATTCGGCAGTTTTCTTTTTGGCTAAACATTACCCTGAGAAAAACCTATAAAAAATATTTTATTCAGTCCTCATCTCAGGCTTTCAGCTTAAACTGGTTTTAAAATGACTGAATATTCATTAGTTTGATTCTCCAGACTCTCCTGTAATCACTGTACTGGAGAAAGTGGGTTTTTCATTTATAAAAAAAAAAAAAAAAAAAAAAAAAAAAAAAGGTACCCTAAATGAATCACTGCTGCATCCTTTTAGGAAAGTGCTGCATGCAGCAGTTGGGTGGCGGTCATATTGATGAGAGTCTTTAATCTTAGCGGCCTGCAGGAGTTGCTGATGCTCTTAGTCTGAGCTCTGAGAGTGAAAAGAAGCTGTAGGGGCATTTATACACTGCAGTAATTTAATTATTATTATACAGGAATCTAAACACACTTATTTTCGAAAAACCTGGGATTTTTAAATATGTCTGAACTGACTGCAAAGCTGTTTCTATGGTTTGTTGTCCTTGAGTATGTCTTGTCCTCTTTAACAGTCATAGAAAATATAGTAACTTAATATCCTATTGTCAAGTTTTGAATAGGATTGGCAGCCATCATGTCGGTGTATAATGCTGTATGCGTCGGTTTTTGCTCAATGTTTTGTAGTCATATCTTCCCCTCTTGGATAACGGTGTGTTTGTTCTCTCCCATGTAACCCAGCTGTGGCTCTACTGCAGATTTTGACCCCGTGCTCTGCTTCTTGAGAGGCTGTGAAATACTGTGTCAAGTGTAAATGCTCTGTTGTAGTCCATTTCAAATTGGAGTTTCCTTAAAATGTCAGACTGAGAACAGCGCTTCTTTCAACTATTTTCACTTTCAAAGTTGTAATTTAACACTCATCCTCTTAAAGATATGAGTTCAAAGTCCAGTCGTCTCACAATCATAGTGGAATGAAAATGGACACCCTGTTCCCTGCTGCCTTCTGTCTGTCAACAGCCTGTACTATATATGATCAATGAGATTATATATATATATATATATATATATATATATATATATATATATATATATATATATATATATATATATATATATATATATATATATATATATATATATATATATATATATATATATATATATATATATATATATATATATATATATATATATATATATATATATATATATATATATATATATATATATATATATATATATATATTTATTTATTTATTTATTTTCTCTGAGTCACTAAACTCAAACTGACTGGTGTATTGGATGGCTGGCTGCCTGTCTGTCCTATTTGTTTATTGTCCGTTGGTCCATCTGTGAAAACATGAATTCCTATTTGTCACCAGTGACTTTGGAGGCCCAGAAAGCTCGGCAACAGTGGCGAGACTGGTCAGCAAAGGGAATCTGTCTGTATGGAAAGAGTGTGATTGGGAATGTCAAAAGATGGAGAACTAGACAGAGGAAAGATTACAAAGGAGCTGAGGAGGGGAATTCTCACAGGTGTGTGTGTGTGTAGGCCTTGATTTTAGAGTGAAAAAGACAGTGACCTACATGGTTACAATAATGTGATTCTATTTCTGGGGGAAAAAATTAGCTTTGGGCTAAGAGAACAGTAAATGATAAGTTTAACGGAGTGGATTATGTTGAGATGAATCAGAGGACCGATGGAAGGTGGGCGGTTATGTAGATGAATGTAAAGGTTGATTCATACAGAAGGAAATCTTTACAACCACCAAGAGGAGAACATGACAATGTGATGAGTAAGTGGAATGATGAGGGAAGTGGCGATGGTACAGAGATAGAAGAAGGGAAGGTGAGATTGGAAGAGAGGGGGTGTTGGTGGTGGGGGTGTTTTACAAAGTGCTTTTCCTGGCAGGAAGTCTATGTGAAAACCTCTTAACAGGCTCCATTATGCAAGACAGTCTTGTCCATTGTCTCGAGTGGATAGTCCTGATCCTGACAAATCTAATCTTTGCCTCACTCACACTGCAGCATTTGCTTAAACCCAAGTTATTGAGCTGAAGCCCTATACTAAACATTGAGACGCAGGAGCTTTTACTGGAATTTCCCCAATTTAAATGATGGTGTCTTTTTCTTTTCCATGTATGCATTGGATCGGTTTCATCTTGCTAATCACCAGAGACAAGTTTTGAAGCATTAACCTCTGTCATGTGCGATATGTGTTAACACTTTGCCAAAATTGAACAATAAAATGCATTGTTTTGTTTTTAAAATTTGATTTGGTTGGCTGCATATCACACACATGTCACACACAATATTTTAGCCCCATTCCATGTCATACATAACTGAAAAACGCACAGTCCACTTGTTTACTCACTAACTCATTAGCGCATGACCTATGTTGACAGTGTTGCCATCTCTGCATAACATTTTACTAACTGGTTATGTTTTGCTTCTTTTCTTACTCCTCTCCAGTTCCTGACCCTCCTCTGATTGACTTGTCCAATAGCAGAGTCTATAACGAGGCCTCAATCTGCTGGAGGCTGTCTGATGACCACCTACCTACAGATCACCACGTGCTTGAATACCGCAGGTGGGTGCAAACATACAAAGAAACAACGGCAGGAGAAGAGTGGAGGACTGTGTAGAGCCACAGATGAGCTATAGGTTTGTGGGGAAAATGTAAATGTCTTGACTATAAACTCCTTTTTCTCCAGACTCGGCGGCCCGAGCCAATCCCCGTCCCAGGAGGACGGTGAGGACAGTGGGGTCTGGAGGGCTACAGACAGGGTGTATGGTCCCAGCACTGTGGTGTCTGACCTGGAACCTGACAGCCTGTACTCCTTCAGGGTCCGAAGCTGCAGGAACTCCCTGTTCAGCCCCCACAGCCCTGAGGTCACCTTCCACACACCACCTGCACCTGGTAAGTCTGAGAGGCAGGGTGAATTTTTTTTTCCACAAGATTTGTTGTTTAAGTCTGTCTGCCCCCCCCCCCCCCCCCCCCCCCCCCCTCTCCTCCTTTTATCCAAGGCAACAGCTAAGTTCCCCATCACCCTTTACTTCTCAGGGCAGAGTGTTGTGCATTTGGATTTTAGGAAGACTAGTGCAGTGTCCGTTTGGAGCGCATACCTGTTTGGGACGGGCAGATTGCTTGGTTCCCAGTATTGTTTTTCACAACTTGGTAACAGCCTTCACCTTCCCGGCAGTATTGACAAAAGATGAAGCCACCGTTGCTTGAGAAGCTTATTTTATTGTTTACTGTTACCTCACTTTACATCGTCTTTGCTATCTCTTTTTCCTCTCGCTTTCCTCGCTAGCCCTCCTTGCTCGACCATACGCACACTGACGTCACTCACTCAACGCACCTGCCATTCTCGCTCTCACTTACACTACTCTTGTAACGTGCTGCTTGCAGCGTTTTTGGCTGGCGTGCCCGTTCAAAGTGTTATCGAGAACAACTCATCCGATTTATTAAATGGTAGATTGTACTGCATACTGCATTTATTTAGCGCCTTTCTATCTTACCGGACATTGCTTCACAATTCTCCCATTCACATACACCAATGGTGGCGGAGCTGCCATGCAAGGTGGCCCACCGGCCCCCTACATGACGCGCCCGTAGGCTCGCTGCTGCTCCTCAGTCAGCGTGTCCCCCCTGTAGGCTCACTGTGACATCTTTTGCGCATGCGGGATCATTTTAAAGACACACACCCCTTGATTTATAGTTAGATTATCAGACGACAGATGCTTCACTGTTTTTAAATTACAAATTCTCTTGCAGCATGCACAATGGCATAATAAAGCACAATGGTGTTTTAGTTTTGGCACCATGGTAATGTTTTTTGTGTTTCAGATGGCTGAAACAAATATAGCTTTTGTCTGTGTGTGGGAGTGGAGACTGTTGTACAGCGTGGCAGCTGGGTAAAAAAAACCTGCAGTTGCAAGTATTTTAAGCTTGCCTGACAGACGCATGGTGTAATTCATTAAAATCCATCATTATCCCCAACCATCTGCTGAAATTGAATTCAAATCGTATCATCCCAACAAGGGACTGTGTCACTTTGATTTATATTCTGCTTGGCAATTATTTCATTCTCTTTGCTTTGGACTACTTGCGTTGATTATTCGTGCTGTATTCTATGGTATTGTCACTTAGTTTTGACAGACTTCAGACTCCACATTTTCCCCTCCCATGACAGGAACCTGCACACATGCCATGTCACTCCCCGATCTGATATGGCTGTGCTTTGATTTGTGTCCTGCACAAGCCTTGTCATTTGTGTTCCGCATTCCTGTGCTCTCTGGTTCGTGTAAGACTGAGTGGATGGATTCACTGTGTGTCAGTAATGAGGTGAAATTTCAGGCCAGGGTGAAAAGCAGAGGAAAAAACATGCACTGGCTCTCATACACACACCGCTACTCATGACGAAGCATGAGTGGACACAAATTTTTGCGTGACATTACAATATGTAAGCACTTAGATCTTTGCTTGTCAGCATTTATCAGTCTCGATAGTCATTTGGTGAATAGGATATCATTTGGCCCCTCAAAGCCCAAAATGGAACCAGCATGTTAAGTTGCTAATATGCTCGTGTGAAAAGCACATTGCTGCTGAACCCACAGATTTCAAGGTCTGGTTTGAGCTGAAACACAGTTTTGTCCCAGGTACTGCCATACTGTAAATATCTGGGTCTTCTTTAAGGGGCGCTATGCAGTTTTGGCAATTTCTTCGGTTTTCTCGCTTTTTGCTCGCAGGTTTCTCTATAGCGTTCCACCTACAGCTTCGGAATAGATATTTGGCAGCACAGTCGTTAAAACTCCTATCTTCTCCCTCTGGTCATGTGCATTTGTTTTCAAAGAAGCCGGCGAACGCACAGAGCCATTTTCCACTGAGGTTTTTCTCGAAATATTACCCTTCTCTCCCGGGTCCGTAACATTATTCTTTTTTCCTACAATGGCCTTAGAACGCTGTCGGAGCAGAAGCAACTTGCGTTTGCCAACATCAAGCTGACAAGAAACTCTGTGGCAGATCAAGTTTCTGATCAAAGATACTTACAAGTGCAACAGCAAGAACGCCAGGTCAGCATGGTTTGTCTCAGTTCTCGCCATTCTGAAAACGCAGTTCCGATGTTTCCTTGTGTCGGACTCCTCGCTCAGTCAGTCTGCCATTTCC
The DNA here is from genome assembly GCA_023566125.1 of Zingel zingel. Taxonomy (NCBI): domain Eukaryota; kingdom Metazoa; phylum Chordata; class Actinopteri; order Perciformes; family Percidae; genus Zingel; species Zingel zingel. The sequence continues at coordinate 19,284,054 of CM042314.1, read as the reverse complement.
TCTTTCTCTGTTCCTCCGACAATGCATCCCTAGCGTTCTGCTTCTTTTTTGCCGGCTCAGCCTTGACGATAGTGTGAGAAGCTCTATAGCTAGCTCTATAGCTAGTCCGTTCCTGGATGGGGGCATGTAGCGGTGTGTATGTGTGCAGCGCTGTGAAGCAATTTGTTGAGACCTGACATCAGGCGATGCTTCCTGACTCTGAGGCTGGCGGCACGCTGGCCCAAAGTTGCAAGGGTGATTTTTCCGCTCACAGGCGCTAGGGGGGAAGCGAGGCGACCACCATTCAACCCGAAAAAAGTCACATAACCACTCCAATGACTCCGAAGCTGTTCAGTTAAGGTAAATTTAGCTTTAAAAAAACAACTGCATAGTTCCCCTTTAGCTGGATGTCAAATTAAAATATTTTTTCTTTGGCACTAATTTCATGCATCAATTACGTTTGCCCCTATTTTTCTTTATTTATTAAATTACATAATTAAATAAATTTTGCAACATGGATGCCGCTATCACGGTTTCATATTGAAAATAAAACCCAATGACAAGACTTTAATCTTTAGAGAATACTAGATTGTATGCACCCGTTTGCTTAGGTTTCTGACATGACACTTGATTTGGCATTAGGTTTAGGCATGCTTGCAGTAAGTATCAGTGTATCCCTACTACATAACTTCTTAACAGCATTGCTGCAGCATTGTTGTCTGTTCATTGTTCACCCTTAATATTACCATTATCATGGCCTAGTTGTTGGAAGGACTTCCCTAGACACATGCAAATGAACTAGTCTTCCCCAGTGTAGACCTTGGATTGCATGGGATGGTTGAGTGAACAGGCATAATCATGTCAGCCTATATGTATCCTGGATTATTGTAATCGTGGCCTCTGGCCCATAAACTATTTATAGAATGCATTTAATGGAACCCAGATGATGAATATAAATGACAGCTGCACCTAAGAAATGAGGATAGAGTTTCATGGCTATTCATTGCGTGATGACTATGATGTTTAGCTCTTTAAGATTGTGCTATAGTGCCCTCATGTGTCAGCTATTGTCCCCTACAAGCCTGTTTATTCCTAAGAGGGAACAAACCATTGTCTTTTGCACAATTGTACGTGCTCACAAATTCTGTTCTTTAGAACTCAGTTTTTTTTCTTCTCCTACCCTTTCTGTTTTCTTATCTCTTTATCCTCTTCTCCTCCACCTTCCTTTTCCTTGATTTGTCCACCTTTCTGTCATTTTGTCTTCTCTCCCATTTGTCCACCCTCATTCGTCTCGGCTCATTTGCCCTCTATCTCTTCACATACAGCTTTTGGTTTCTTGTTCAGCGACAAGTGTGGCTTCAGTACGGAGCGGCTCATTCTAAACAAGCGACGGGACACTGTGGAAAGCGTAGCGAGCATGGCCTTCCTCCTGGCAGCAGAACGTGTGCAGACGGGCAGTTACATCGGACTAGACTACATCATTGGGGATATGGGCATCTCTCAGGGAAGGTATGCTAAAAACTGACAACTCTAGGACTTTGTATTTTAAAAAAAAAAAAAAAAAAAAAGAAAAAAAAAAGAAGAGTTGTGTCCAGCAGCATGCTTAATTTGCTACAATTATTACTGTTGCGAAGTGAGCCTCAAAATAGATTTTGTCAGGCAGTGTAGCACACAATGTGGAAGCTTTCTGGTATCTTGTTAATTAGACTATCAATATGTCATGCTGTCTGGATTTAAAATATTAAGAGGGAGGAAGCAGAGATGGAACTTTATTTTCGAGCACAAGGTGGTGGGATTATTAAACTGTCATTTCTGTACCGTTTTTATTGGCTTTACCTCCATTCAGAAAGTCACTGTAAGGTGATTTGCACCAGGGATGTCAGGATAAATCAGAAAATTAGTGTATCAATGGGTCATCATAATTTCCAGTGCTGCAGTAAAAAATGTAATTGCTCTTTTGTTTTGCAGACACTATTGGGCCTTCAAGGTGGAGCCGTACTCCTACATGGTTAAAGTTGGAGTGGCCTCTGACTCAAAGCTGCTTGAATGGTTTCACAATCCAAGAGATACCAGCAGCCCAAGGTAAGTGCAAGCACATGTCTACATACACAAAACACGGCATCATCTACAATTTGTCCATAATCAACAGACATGGGGAAACTGAAACAGAATTGTACACATTCTGTTTGTCATACTTGACTGCAGCACACACACACCAACACAATCTCAGCCTGGAGAGAAGTGTGTTTGAGTCATACCTAATCTTGTGATGTAAGCGAACCAGTATAAACTTGTAAAGAGCTTACTCTCAGACAAAGCCTGCCTTTCTCATTGGATTAGCTCATGTAAAAGCATGGAAAGGAACACATTTATTAATGCAAATACATTTAAATTCTATGGTAATTATATAGTGCATGCAATGGGATAAACACCGGGCAGCATTCAACTAGTCATTTAAAGGTTAAGTATGCATTTACTTCTTCCCTCTAAAGAACATGCCTGAAAAATCAAATCTTTTCCTTTTCTTAAGAAATATGTAAGTATAAGTAATAGTCTATTTTTGTTTTTATGTTAAAAATCTTACATTTAAAGGTTGACATGACCAAGAATTCACTGGTTCAAACCCCCAATATGTGAATATTAGTATTTGGCAGAATTGTAAATTGAATGTATTTGTGTTTTGTGTGCTTTTGTCAGACAAAGCAAAACGTTTAAATTAGGGCTGTCAATCGATTAAAAAATGTGATCTAATTAATTACATACTCTGTGATTAATTAATCAAAATTAATTTCATACATAGCTAATTAACGGTGCCTGAACAGATACTTTTTAAGAAAGTAGAAAAGAAAAAGAAGGGTACTAAACAACAGTCGGTGACATTAAAGAACGGCTTGTTTATTGCCAAGGCCATATGGTCAAAATTAAATTATTTAATAATAATGTATAACAATAACTTATTTCACTAGTAAATTGCTGTTGAACAACAAAAACAACCACCAGATGGGAAAAGGACATTTACATAACTTCAGATGCACCACAAGGCTGTAGTTTACCAGTTTCATTGAACGCACCATCTGTGTTTCTCCGATGGCAGCTGCAGATTGTTAGATACCGGTGTTGAATCCTCTACAGCAAAACAGTCAAACTTTACACTGTTTAGCGTTAGCTGTCAGCATTTTAACCGTTTTTAATCCAGTTACTAGCTAGCGGTAAGCTAACGTTACGTGCAGCGGTGTTTGTGTTGCCTGTACCGTCTTCAGAGCATCAGAGAGAAGCGCAGACATATCAGTGGCACCAGATTTCGGTAGCCAGGGTTGGCAGGAAGAAGATTTTTACAAGTAAATGTTCCAATTAATGATCCAGGCAGCGCATTCTCATCTCCCTCCTTCATTTTACAGTCGATTGGTGGCTAGAACGGCTCTGGGTCAAACGTCAATATGGAAGGGATTAATCTGCGTTATTTTTTATTTTTTTAACTCATTATTTGACAGCCCTATTTTAAATACATCAACTTGGAAAATTGTGATGGGGCCTTTTCTCTATTTCCTGACATTTTATAGACCAAACTATTAATTGAGAAAATAAGTAGCTACGAGTAAATTATTCTTCACATACTTGGAATGAATTTGGATAGATCATCACTCTTTATTTTACACATGATTATGATTCTGGCTTTGACATAGGTTTTAAAACATGCCCATCTATCCTCCCTCTTCATCGTCTTCTTCTTCCTTTCATAAGGTATGACCATGATAGTGGACACGACAGCGGCAGTGAAGATGCATGCTATGAGCTCTCCCAGCCCTTCACCCTCCTCACCCTGGGCATGGGAAAACTCTTCATCCCCAAGACTTCTTCATCCTCCTCTGCCTCCACAGCAAATGCATCCTCCGGTGACCCTAACAACCGTGTGCTACCCATGCCACAGCGCTTGGGTGTATGTCTAGATTACGACGAGAGCCGGGTGTATTTTTACGATGCAGACACCATGAGATGCCTTTATGAGAGGCAGGTGGATTGTTCGGGAACAATGTATCCAGCTTTCGGGCTCATGGGCAGCGGCAAGGTTCAGCTGGAAGAGTTCATCACGGCTAAGAGACTGACCTTCTGAGGAGGGATGGAGCATGTTGATGCATTAAGACCTGCATCTGTTTAATCGTTGGCATGTTGTTGGAAGTTTCATTGACAGGGTGATAGGAGTACAATCCAAATAGTTTTTTCTGGAGGTCAGATGAGGCAGATGTGATCAGGGCCTTTGGTTCTTAATGTGAAAATAGGATTTGTGCCAGAGACTGGCCTATTTAGAGTTGGCGTGTATAATGTATGATTCATACACAAGAGTATGACGCGGAATATTGGTGTCCACATACAAATGTCTTCAGAGGTTGGTACATGGTATGTGAAAGGTCTTCTCTACATACCAAAGGCTCTGTATCTGTTAATTGTATTTGACCTGGTTTTAATTGCCAGCTATGATCAGCTGTTATTGTATCAGAGTTGGCTGTAAAGTTAGTCTGCGGCTACTTTAAATCTTTGTTTTAAAATGAAACGCCTTTGATCTTACACTTTGTGTCAAGTAGGTTTATAGATTATTTTGTGTATTAATTATTGGGTGATCTTTTTTCCTTTGGCTCTTTTCTTTAACTATTTGTCTAAATGTAGCAGCATAGGTAAGATGTAATCTTGGTGGACCTAAAAGCCTTGTAGCTACTATGAAGCTAGCGCCTTTGTGCCTTTTTTTTTTTTTTGTTGTATTTTTAGGAAATGGGTCCCTTAGTTTGCTCTAGCAAGCAGATGTTGGTGTCATTGCACAAGCATTATGGAAATACTTAAATACCGTATGAGTTTTTACTGTAGGTAGTTTGATCACAGACACTGGTGTCAAAGTTATAACCGTTAATGGTATTTATTATGTATCTACTCTTGACTTCATCACAGAAAACACTACTTTTTCTCTTCGTCACAGTTGCGTTCAGCTGTTTTTGCACAATATGATGAATGAAACTTCGCACATGATAAACTTAACAATCACATTTCGATCACTACTTAGTTTAGCTTCTTCACTTTAAATGTAGACATAATTGGCACATTGATGTCTCACAGTGACTAACATTCACGGAAGTGTTCACCTTTCCTTACTAACAAAAGGTAATCCTGGAGAAGTTACTTGGATTTTAAAGCCTCTCCCTGTTTGCACTGCACGTGACGCTATAACACCATAAAACCAGCCAGGTACCACAACACTGTACTTGTGGTCAACGTCAGTTTGACAGCTGCAAAGTCACAAATGGCCAAAGCGTGTTGGTCCTGGTGCTGACTTAAGTGCAACACACCACTCTGTGGCCTAGCAGCCTTTGAACACAGTTATTCAGGTTCTTACAAGAAGTGCTATCACAAAACACACTGTTCAGTACCTTTTACTATTTAAACCACTGTTGACTTCCAGTGCAGACACATGTAACTCTAGCATATTAGTATTTGTCACCGGTGAGTTGGCTATCAGACAGATCACCTAAACGGTTGATTGGCTTTGATTAAATCAGCTCAGTTATCCAAGTCTAAGAGCACACTACACAGACTGTTTGCTGGGCAACCACACTTGGTTTTTGTATAGACGTATACTGTATATGTGCCTGCACATGAGTTTGTTTGTACATTCATGTTTATTTTGATTTCTGGAGGGTTAGGGTAAACGGTGCGTGTGTGTTTTCTCAGGTGTCTGGCCCTGATTGGGACCCAATGCTACCTACCTCTATCTGTCAGGCCTGGAAAACCTTAACTACTGTACCTTTCCTCACAGAAACAAATTTGGTTTGATTTGCAGCTTTCTAACAGTCTGTTCAATATCTCCGCCGCCTCTTTAACGTCAGATAATGAGATGATATTTCTAAAATCTTTGATTTAACTTCCATGTACATATTAATCCAGAGTATATTATTTTCAGTGAAATAAAGTACATCTTAAATGTATGTTAGCTGGTGTTTGCTTGTGCACTTGAAAGAGTATCACTATTGGTGGAAATTACTGTAAGCGGATACTACCTTGTTCAGCTGCCTTTGTCAAGGGAGTGGATTTCAAATGGTACTAACAACCTTTACTTCCTCCTTTTTGTGGTGTTAGTTTGATTAGTCAGTTTAAATGTTTTGGTTATATGATGTGGACCACATCGAGGGTTTTTGTTTTGGGTTTAAAACCTTTTAATAACTTCATGATCTTACATACAATGAAATATTGGATTTCTGTGATTGTGCATAGGTCTCACAGGTGTTTCTGTCAATTATTTTCACTCCAATTTTCAGAGGTCAGACCTGAACCTTGATTCCTGTATTTTTGAAATTGACTGTTTAATCATCTTTAAAACACGTCTATGCATTTATGAATTTGCAGGACAGGTTTATGGGTTTTATTTTCATCACAGAATGTATTCATGTTAATTACAGAACAGACAGCTGAATGTTCTTTTTTTTTTTTTTTTTTTTTTTTTTTCTTTTAGTTTGTTTCACTCTGGGTCACAGCACCGTTTGTATGTAGTTATAGAAAACTGATAAAAGGCGTGTAATCTCAACATCTCATCTGATTCTAAATTTAAATGCATGCTAGCCTGCTTTTCAGTAATGCATTTAGAACCAAATATTTAGCAGGCTGGCTCTCAATTTAATTCCAAGCTAGCACTTTAAAAATCTGTAAGATAACAGCAGCTGTTTGGCTCTGCAGGTGTGTATAATAAGTGTGTGTGCAATATTACTAAACGGGCTGTAGAAAACAATTTAGACAGACATAAGCCTATCAAGACAATTTGCACTGCTATAGTTTACTTTGTGGTTTAAGTGGGCTTTTCCTTGATACAAAACACTACTTGACTAGTAATTGTCTCTCTCCATCACTCTGAACTCTAAATAAGTGACGGTGTATTTGTCCATGTGTGTTTTTTCCAAAGGATTTGGATGTGGTGGGTTTCTTTATGTAGTATGTAATGATGTGGAAATATTGTTTGCTCTGATTCCTGTAAATGCTACTTTTTAATTTGCTGTGTGGGGATTTCAATAAATAAATAAAACTAGTGTTTTTAAATCTATTTTGTCTTTTTGATATTGTTTGTATTGTTTGTAGTTGTATAGTACTCTGATTAATTTAACAGATGTGGAATGTGCAAACGTTTAGGCAGCATGTTAGTTACCACTTTGTAAAACCTACTTTAGCAGAAATCACAACCCCTATGTTCAGAAATGCTGTCATGCATGCAATGCATAGTTGAGATCTAACCACAGATCTTTCACATGTACATATTTGGGGCAATGTGGAAGCATAGCAAAACCTTATAGCTCATGTGTTGAGTTAAGTGTAGGATGTCTGTCTTGTCATACATCTTTGTAGTTTCACTGGGACATTTGTTTCCAGGAATGGTGCATTACACAAAACAATGTATTTATGTACAGTATATATTGTTGCAGACTGCTATATGCAGAATCATGAATCTGCCCACAACCTAATTCAATTCCTCTGGTGTTAATTTAGTATTTAATCTAAATTATTTAAGTCTACCTACTTTATAGCTTGTATTTTATTTCATCCTTCATTTTGTATATAGTTTATGTAGTATTCAATTTTTTTTAATTATTTATCTATTCTCTTACTTCTCTCTGCAGTGATTAATACCCATGCGTCAGATCAATAAAGTATGATTTATCTTAGCTTACAAAACGGCATACTCGTGTTTACATACCATTGGAGAAAATATTGCTATTTTAGAGATCCAAAGTGAATGCCAAATCCATTCAATGTTAGGCTGCTGTTTTAATATTTAGTGTAGGCTTCTATGTATGAGAAGAATCCATTACAGATGGATTTTTTGATGATATTCGCCAGAGAAAGACCGAATTGTCCATCCACCTGCTGGAGGATGGGAAGAAGGAGGAAGAGGAGGCGGGACGTCACGCTGTGCACGCTCGCGGCCTCTCGTTGCAACGCGGAAGAGACGAATGAGGAAACTAGATTCCACGTCACTGAGGTGTAATATCGGCGTCAGTGCAACACAAGGTGCTACCTCAGTACGATTTCAGAACCATTGCACACTTCCAGATATCCTCACATAGGATAGGATAACTCGTATGACCACAAAGCGAAGATATAGTCAGCTGTTTCTGCATAGAGCGGCGTCGGTAGAGACTCTGGGAATCCGCTGAAGGTAACGTACGACGGTGTGTTTGTCCGCTGCCTGCTAGCCAGCCCTGCTGAGCCACCGGACCGTGCCTGCTACAGTATTTCCTCTGAGCACCAGTGACCTTTACAGCTTGAAGAAAGCGAAACATAGCGTTTATATTGGTATAATGTCGTAGGGACCATTAGCGCCAGAGTTTAATTGCAGCGGTTGAGTGTGACCCGGCTAGTCTGGATTTAAGGTCGGCAGGCTTCAAAGCGTTGTTGACGTTTCGGTTTGACAGTTGTTGATGTCCCGCTGCTGCTGCTGTTACATGCATTTACTGCATCTCATCTCGAGCAAACTGTATAATCTGATAACTGGATATAGTTAATTCGTGGGCAGAATAAAAAAAGCAACCGGGCCGTTGGACAGTTGCAAGAACTGTTGGTAAAGGCTGTAAGTACACAGTAATTACATGCTAAGGCCCTATTCTTTGATTTTGTTATGCTTTGGACAAACGTGGAGTACCCTTCATCACTAATCATTAGGCTGAAAGGTGCCACTATATCATTAACCATTGGAAATATAAGAAACATGTTTTCAGCAAAACCTTAAAGGGACACTCGATTTCACACATAGAGACACGTGTTTACTAACACCTGTGAAAACTGTTGTGAAATGCTCTCTGTGTCTCTGTGTGAGCTTTGTAAAGTCTGACTAAATAACCCGGAAGATTTATAACAAAAGGCACAACCCATTTTTTCAGCACTATGTATCTGCTTGTTTTTTCCAACAGTCTCTCTCTCTATGCCGTGTATGTGTTGTCAAGTTGGTGAATGTTTTACTCAGGTTGTTTTGTGTTCTATTTTCATTTGCATCATGTTTTCTAAAGGCTACGTATAGTTGTCAAAGTCCTTGCTTGTGTTTTGTCTATTTGCATGTGTTTTGCAGTGTGTTTCTCTGCCACTCTAGCTTTCATTGTTAACACATATACGGTATCCAAATGTCAAATTGATGTTCATATAATGGGATGTGTAACCTGAATTAGCAGATGTTTTTAGTCTGCAGTGTCTGTTTTTTTAGTGACCCCAAACAAGATTGTTGCCATATGTTGAGAGTAGCAATCTTTCCATTATATTTGTCATTGAGTTCCTGATTAAAAAGGTGTCCTCTTGCTCAAGATAGCTTGTTGTTTTTAAGTTTAAGTTTATTTGATTAGGACAATGCACATTAATCAACATTTCTGTAAATGCGCCAGTGTTAGCCAGTCGGCTAATTTTACCACATGTCCTTGCTTGCATAGACGAGGTTAGCCGTTTTGTTATGCTATTCCTTACATAGGTTGCAGAAAGTAACGTGATATGTTGATGACGATATCACCTAGTCGGCTATCACCAGACCAAGCTCAATCTTTTAAGATTGAACATTAGTCTGGGGAGTCTGCTCTGTATTTTCTACTGCACAAAAGGCGTGATCAACAGGCATAGTTCAAATGACTCTGTACGCAATTGGATAGTCCTTCAACCAATCAGACCAACGATCCGGGTGACGTAGCAGCGACAGCGGCATCAAAGGGTTGCTGCAATTCGGTGGCCGCTATGTTGAATGTAAACAAAAAGCTGCTTGGTCACTTCTCTATCGTCATCGTGTTAAACCCGCCAATAGCGCGCTAGTTGGATAAGCCCAGTTTGTGATTGGTTCCCGCAAATTTGTAACGGAAGCAGGATAGATAAACGTACAGGTTTCCAGCCTGAGCTGCAGGGCGAAATCAAATCGCCGGCAGATCGGGCTGAGTTTACCCAGTCTAGATATCACCCATTGAAGCCAGCTAACTCCCTCTTTAAACACACACCTGCTAAAAGCAATTTCCCCCAGGCTAAAATGAATACTTATCCTTACTTTGTTAGAGCCACTGTGTTACATTTGTTAAAGTAATCGCAAGATGCCATATCAGTCACAAGGGTACTATAAAAGCTTTTATGAAGCATATTGTTTTCTGTATTCAATTTCAGTCAGTACTAAGTACAGCCGTACAGTGTTGCCTAATATGTAATCTTCCATTACATGCAATGAGATTATGGTTTGTATGTAATGACAATTATTGTGAAAAAAAGATCCCGACGTGAACCTGTTTTATAGGAAACACCCAGTTATTCACACCTCCATACACACCTTTTATTCTTTCACACCGACAGATACTTGTGTATCAGTGTAAAAGTGCAATGGGATTGGAATTTTGACCCATACGTCAGCCTGCTGATTGATTATAAAACTAGTGTTGTCTCAGGCTGTAGAGTGTGCTGATAAGACAATGCAACCTACACAGCAGTGCAGGAATAAAATACTTCAAGCTACGCTGATTTATTTGCATGATATAATTGCATCGTGACAGTCTGCATTTGAAATAGAAAGATGGCTCTACGTGCAAGTATGATGGTGCAAACACCAATACTCTGAAAGGCATTGAACTGAACTCAAACCTATTGAATAGAAGGACTTCATACAAGCAGTCAGCACCTATCTGTGAAAATAAAATGTGTTGTATCTTGATGGCTGTTAACGAAAGCTGATAATATTAATAACAACTCTTTTAATGTAAATATTAGCGTAAAACCTCTTAGGGTGTTTCTGATTTGGTACTGATTTGCATTGTGTTATTTACCCATCCATATTAGCAGCATTCATTTGGTTAGCATTTTATAATTTTGGCTAACTGTAAATGTGGACAATTGCTTGGAAAAGAAACTACTAAAACGGAAGAGGAACTGAGATGAGAAGTTTCTAACACAGGTAGTCTCACTTCTTGTGCACTGGCTGAGCAGTGAGGAAATGAGCACCTGCTTCATTGCAGTACTACCTCTCTACCTCCTATTTTTGTAAGCTTTAGCGTGGGCAGACTTCATGTGAGGTAGCCTGCACTTGTTCACGCTGTGATTTTATATCATGCTGGGGAGAAGTGTTTCAATGACATAGCTGCATTAGGTCATTATGTACAGTAACATAATGTCCATATGTCCATCAGTCCAACAGTCAAAGTAATGTGAGCGTATCTGTCTGACATTTTACTACTCACCAGGTCTGACACCTAATACTTTACACCATTGCTTAAAAGAGTTGTAATATCACCACTGATTGGTAATGTCTAATTTGTTAGAGGATGTTTACCTTGTCTTAATGAGCCAGGTCAGAGTGCCATGACCTGGTCAAACGTGGTGTTGACGACAAGCAACTAAGCGCAAAGTTCTGCTGGCTCATCCGAAAAAAGGAAGTCTCAAATGAGTGTCAAAATGTTTGACAGGTCTGCTAACCTGCATTGTATTTTGACTTGCACAGATAGCTTGAAGTGGTACAGGACAGTTTCTGTGGCATTACTGTAAATGCTATTGGCCTGAATTAGGGCTGTCAAACGATAAATATTTATCATTAATCACTGAATTTCTATAGTTAATTGCGATTAATCACATATTTTATCACATGATTAAAATTCTATTATTTTGCATTTCAGAACAGTTTTTAAGTACATATTAACAATCAAAAGCAATTTTTACCAGTGTATCTTGATTGGGAATCAAATGAATGCAAAGAAAGTTACTTTATGAACTTGATTTTAAGATTTCTAATTATTTATTTACTGTAAACAAAAGAAAAATGTGTGAATCTGTCATTATTGCACAATTCCTCCAAGTACCTAACTAAAAAACTAAAAATCCCTATCCTTACTAGAGTCAATATAGTGTTTAGTAACTCCTAAATAATGTTGATTACTCACTGACGTCCGGTGATCACCGGTTAATGAGACAGCGTTTGCAGCACCTTGCAGCTGTTCCAGTGTGGCTGCTTTCTCCGTGTCATACAGGCTGTGTGTGGGGCTGCTGTCCCCCTCGACGGCAACGAGACGGGTCAGAACATGCCAACCGTAGTACGTCTTTAAGACCCGAGTCCTCTGCGATGCTGACAGGTCTGCAGTTAGTTGCCACCCGTTGTGCAAGAGCTGTAGTAATTTTTTGGGATTTGGTTTAATCCACAGGTCGGAAAGTAGCACTCTCCAAAATACTGCTTTGCCTGAGTGGGTAGCATCACGTTAACTGTACTACTATGCTTAGCTCGTAGGTGGTAGCTCAAGCTTGACGTGCTTCAGTGATATTTTAATTCGGCTTTACACAATGTGTATATGGCTTTCGACTTGTCTACGAGCCGTCTGGGAGTTTTGGAAAATAAAAAGCTCCATTCAGGATTTCATTGCTGCTGTCTTTCTCCATCATGCCTGCAGCAGCAGGATGTGTTACGAGGAAGTGGCAGCTTGATGATAAGTAACGGTGCTGCAAAGGGTCAAAATAGTAGCCTGTTAGGCACGACGCAAAGCCGAGTGAAGTGTAAAATAAATTAATAAATGGCGGCATGCGATTAATGCGATTTAAAAAAAAAATAAATAAAAAAAAAATAAATAAATAAATAAAAATAAAAATAAAAAAAAATTAAAAAAAATGAATCGCATCACATCGCCCCTTAATCACATCGCGGTTAACGCTGACAATCAATTAAAATTTTGTATCTAATTAATTACATACTCTGTAATTAATTACTCGAAATTAATCGCATATATAATTAACGGTGCCTGAACCCATACTTTTTAAGAAAGTAAAAAAAGAAAAGAAAAAGAAGGGTACTAAACAACAGTTGGTGACATTAAAGAACGGCTTGTTTATTGCTAAGGCCATATGGTCAAAATTAAATGATTTAATAATAATGTATAACAATAACAATACCTTATTTCACTAGTAAATTGCTGTTGAATGACAAAAACAACCACCAGATGGGAAAAGGACATTTACAATAACTTCAAATGCACCACGAGGCTGTAGTTTACCAGTTTCATTGAACGCACCATCTGTGTTGTTTCTCCGACGGCAGCTGCAGATTGTTAGATACCGGTGTTGAATCCTCTACAGCAAAACGCAGTCAAACTTTACACCTTTTAGCGTTAGCTGTCAGCATTTTAACCGTTTTTAATCCAGCTACTAGCTAGCGGTAAGCTAACGTTAGCTGCTGTCGAGTATAGTGTTAACTAGCGTCACGTGCAGCGGTGTTTGTGTTGCCTGTACCGTCTTCAGAGCATCAGAGAGAAGCGCAGACCTATCAGTGGCACCAGATTTCGGTAGCCAGGGTTGGCAGGAAGAAGATATTTTTACAAGTAAATCTTCCAATCAATGATCCAGGCAGCGCATTCTCATCTCCCTCCTTCATTTTACAGTCGATTGGTGGCTAGAACGGCTCGGGGTCAAACGTCAATATGGAAGGGATTAATCTGCATTATTTTTTTGTAACACATAATTTTTTTCTCAGATTAATTAATTGAAATGAATGCGTTATTTTGACAGCCCTAATATATATATATATATATATATATATATATATATATATATATATATATATGGCATTATGCTGAGGTAACTTTGTATGAAAATAGGAAATGCATCACTGTGTATTGAGAACTTGATCAAATTTACTTTCAAGGAGGTGACACACTCATAAGCCACTTCAGTAAAGGGTGTTAATGTAAGCTTATTACACAGAGATCGAAAACAAAATGCTTCAGTAGCTCTCACAGATCCAGCTTCTTCAACATTATGAGGAATACATAGTCACTGTTTGGCTAATTAGTTGCAGAAAACAATAAAAAGTGAGTATTTACCGAAATGAATGTCTTCCTGTAATCTGTGAATCAACGCTTGGAACTATTATTAGTTCTTACAAGCAGTGAGACAATAACCCTGCTTTCAAGGCATTTACTAAGAGGCTTGCTAATTGTAAATTGTATAAATAATTTTGTAAATGAAGATTACATGAGGCACAACCTCATAGCCTTAAACTCTCGATTTGTACTCTCAAAAACAGGCAGTGCAGTTGAAATGGTGGACAGTTAATTTTCCTAATGTAGCCTATCTGAACCAGAGGCCAGGAAAGTAAGGCTTGTCATAACTTTTCAAATATCCTTTTTCTTTTCTATGTCTGAGATGATAATCTTTAAATAGGGCTCCCACTTTTTTTATTTATTTATTTATTTATTTTTTAATACATGTGCTTTCAAAAAAGTCAGTAACCGATTTAAGCAGTACATACACAAAAGGCTTAGGAGCACAGTAGGAATGCATCAGAATCAGCCATTTTTATGTACTAGTGCAGTGCCCGTTGAAAATGTGCCTTTTTGGAACAGGCTGATTGCTTGGCCTGTGGTATTGCTGCTTGTAGAATTCATCAAAACCACAAATCACAAACTATCACAATGAAAATGTGGAGTAATCAGACAGTTGCCAATGGACTCATGGCAATGAGAGCTAATCAGCAAAAAGCTGAGTTAATCATCCACCAGAACCGGACTGTGTGTGTGCACACACACAGAGAGAGAGAGAGAGAGAGAGAGAGAGAGAGAGAGGGGTCTTGTGTTGTATAATCGTTAATGAATTTAACATTTCAGCAGAGGTGCTCATTTCCATACAGGTTTAGTGGCTTAACGGTGAAGTAGGGGATTTGATTCGTGGGGGTATTTTGGCGACGGTAATGTTATTAGTGTTATAAGTAAGCAGTAGACTTAATTAACCCGGCCCAGAGTGAGTCTGATGAAAACTGCTGTGTCTGCCCGGTTCAGCTCTGGGATTTTCTCACATTGCACAGCGCTGTGAAGGAATAATCTCCGAGATTACCTACTGTTCTGCCTCTGTTTAGAAGTGAATGTAGGCTACAGCTCACAGCAACTTATCTCCAGCAATCATGTGGCTAACGTTGGAAGCAGGAAAACAGTCAAAGCCCCCTCCCCGCTGTTTTAAAGCGTTCTGCATGTGGTGTCTGCGTGTGACGTGCATGTTACCTTCCCCCCAAAAACGCCCCCAAACTTGGACACACATACATACATAGAGATACGTCTTGCTTTATTACCTAGATGAGTAGTAAGCAACTCTGCAAACACTTAAATGATTGTAGTAAGTACTGTATGGTCTGCCTTAGATTTTTCCCTCTCTCTGTCTCTCTCCCTGGCCCTCTGGCTCAGTCCTGTCTCTTTATGATTTAACCATCAGTTAAATGTTATTGGCAATGGCATGTTAAAGAGATGTCAGCCCTCCAGGTCTCATACCAGCAGTAATCACATGCATGTGCAGACTTTGTTTTCATCATTAGACAGAACTAAAACATAATCTCTGTGCCTGACTACACTTTGTTTTGGTACAGATCATGCTGTTTTACTTCGAAATGAATATAAAAAAAAATAACTGAGATGTCTCTCTTATGTTAGCAGGGAGGTTTAGGGTTAAAAATATTAGTTGACTGAATGACAAACTCAGCTTCTCATCGGTCTGTGACCTTTCACATCCTTTATGCTTGTCATGTACGGATGTACCAGAAACAGAACTGCACCTCAGCTAGGAATCTTTAGTGTGCAAGGTATTATCAGAGTCGATAACCACATTATACCTACGGAAAAAATTGGAAATGAGTTTGTTTTGCTTTTTAACATTTTTCATTTTTGTTTTGAAATGTTTTCATCACACAAACTTCACTGGGAGATAGTCTAGCAGCAACAGGAAAAACAACACTGTTTATACATAAATTACCAATACCTGAATAGCAAAAATCCATCACATATATGATTAATTTAATTGTTGATTAATCCATCCAAGTTTCTCAAAGTCCAAGGTGATGTCTTTAAATCTAAAACCCATATTGAGTTTAATATGATATAAAAAAGAAAAGAGCAGGAAACCTCTATATTTGAGAGGCTAAAAACAGCTTTTTCTGTTAGTTTTGCATGAAAAAGTACTTTATCGATCAATTGATTATCAAAATAGTTGACAGCGATTTTTTTCTGTCAGAAGCATCTGCAGCAGCAACTTGTTTTGACTCATTCAGCATGGAAATGTGATCTGATAATGTGAGATTTATCACCACAAACAGTCTGTACACTGAAGCACTGTATTATTATTATTATTATTATTATTATTATTATTAGAAGGTTATCAATGAACAGCAATCATTTAGTTTTTTGAGATTTTTTACCTGCCACATTAGAAAGCTTATTGCATGTCCAAAGTTGAGAATGACACAATTATTGAGTGCCGCATCACTTCCCAGCAACAAATTAAAAACATCTAAGCTAATCTTTTTGTCTGGGTTCATGTTGAATGTGAATCTACGTATGTTGATGCTTGTTGTATCTGTTGAAAGGTTTTTGTGTTTTGTTGTTCCCTCAGACTGCCCCACTGCCTCCGCTTCTAGATGGGTGAATCAGGCTCACGCCGCTCTACACTTGTTTCCCGCCTGCCAATCTTCCGCCGCAGCAGCAGTAAGAGGCAGGAGTCTCTCCCCTCCTCTCCGTCTTCAGGGGGACAGGGCAATGGCGTCCACACCTCTTCGCCCTCCAGCACCAACTCCAGTTCTGGCAGTACCGGGAAACGCCGGAGCCTTTTCCGAACTCCATCTCTCAATTTCTCAGCTAAACGGAATAGTGTTCCACGTGTCCAGCCTATCAACCTAAACCTCACACCCCCGCTGACACAGAGCACAGACACAAACGGTAATAATCAGCAGGCGATAACAACGTCATTGTCAACAGGGTTCAGTGAAGGTGGTGGACGCCCCAAGTCACGCCACTCATTTGGGTTTGGCAGCCACAAGCAAAAGAAAATCCAACGCTCTCAGACCGAGGATTTGGAAAAAGTGTCCTCCTCCTCTTCCTCCACAGCCAATCGAAACGTATTCATTAACTGTATCAGTGGCTCAGGGGCCAATGAGGGCGATGACTCTGGGTTCCTCGATGACTACAGCGGTGGCAGTAATAACAAACGGTCGTCACGGAAGAAACAGCTGCTGCCCAAATCTTTCTCAGCTCACCACCGCTTCTCCCGGACCTCCGATCATCACAGACCTCCTGAAGTGAATCTGGAACCTCCAAGCTCCACCACCATCACTCCAGGGGCAGGAGGGCTCACCCCGGGGTCATGGCCAGGGGAGCTGCTTGGTGCTGGAGGGGAGAGCTCACTCCAGTCCCCGATGATATCAGAGGACCAAACCACAGCCATCACCCCTTCAGAGTTCATCCCCATCACGGAGGATTCTGTGTCCGAGGTGGATGCTCTGCCAGCTCCCAGCCCCGGATCTGGTTTAGCCCCAGAATCTGCCTCTGTGCCTGGGCCGGCTGTTGACACAGCTCCACCTGAACCCCCACCTGCTCCGGAGAACTTCAGCGTGGCTGTCTCTAACTCCCAGGTAGTATGCTTGTTTTACGCTCTTTTCTCTCTCTCTGAATCATCAAATGGAGTCAAGTGGGTTAGTCAGTATAGACAAACAGTATGCTCCATGTCAAAAAAATGCTTGTAATTGTAATGCCACAGCATTTCATAAAAAAAAAAAAGAAAAAATACATTTTGACAAGCATGCTAAATTATCGGAACAATAAATCTTCGTAAACACAACAAACTGTATTTTTATGTGTAAAAAGATTGCACTATTAGTGCTTCAGGAATAGACAATACAACCATTGGATGTCAAGAACAAAAAAACATAAAGGAGGAATATTTATGACCACTGTGTGGAATCTGTGAAATGTGGCATAAAGATTTAGCACCAGGCATGAAAAGTCTTTTAATCAAAAGAGCTAATGCATGAAAAATGTCTGAAAACTGCCTTCCACATTTCACAGAACTTTTCCTTCTTCAAAGAATTTATTCTATTTAATTTCCTGGCAGAGGAGGGATCTCCAGAAAGAAAAGTATAACTGCTGCAAGACCAAGCTCTGCACTTAGTCCATTGAAGAGTCAAATCAAATCAAATCAAATACTGTATGACTGTGCTATCTAACCATGCACACTTTGTTGCCTGAGGATAGAGATGTTCTGATACCGATAGGCTCCGATACTGCCTAAAACGCTGGTATTGGGAAGTACTGGAGTTTATGCACCGTTCGGATACTATGTAATAAAGTCCTAAAGAAAATATATGTTAAAATAGTTTATTTATGTTATTTTTCCGTTATAACTGACTGTCAAACTGCATAATACAAGAAAGTTCTGTGGCATTCATTGTTTGTGTTTGTTCATGTTTCACAAAGAGTTTAACCTGAGCCAGACCGACTACAAAGAAGAAGAAATCATATCACATCTAGGGCTGAAACGATTCCTCGAATAACTCGAATAATTCGATTACAAAAAATCCTCGATGCAAAATGACTTGCCTCGAAGCTTCGTTAAATCAATGTTACTAACGTTGTATCGCTGACGGACGGTGTTTCCGCTACTGTCGCACACCAGACACGGCTCAGTCTGCTGCTGGCGACACATGCCAGAGCGTAAATAGTGAGGGCTGAGGGAAGAGACCGGCTGGAGGAAACCACAGAAAGGGTCCAAAGTTTGGAATCAGTTCAAACGTAATTAAAACTAAAACTCTGTACAGTGTGCCTACTGCAAAATCAAACTAGCTTACCACAATAATAGCACGACGTCAGTGCTTTAGCATCTCAACAGAAAACATTGAGTCTAACTTAATCATCCATTCCACGAAGAGGACCGACAAAAGTAAATCACAGAGTCGTATGGACGATGAAACTACATCAAACACAACAACTATCAAAATCAAAGACAAGAAGATACGTAGTGATGACCACGATCTGAGCTGACACGCTGACTATCCCTTCAGAAAAACAGCTGATTGTTGCGCATCTCTCTCTCTCTCTCTCTCTCTCTCTCTCGCTCTCTCGCTCTCTCGCTCTCTTGCTCTCTCTCTCTCTCTCTCTCTCTCTCTCTCTACGGAGAAACAGCTGATCAACGATCTAATAGCATAAGTGTAACAGATCTGTGTGACATTATAATCAAATATATAAATGAAAATAGGTTAAGTATAACTTATATGTATATATATAGGTCTAGTTTTGGTTGTTTAAAAAAACAAAAAAACAATAACAATAATTTTTTATTTATTTAAAAAAATTAAAATTAAAATATCCGATTAATCGAACGATAAAGTGCTAGATTAATCGATTACAAAAAGAATCGATAGCTGCAGCCCTAATCACATCCATACAGGGATAGTAGTATACAGTTGTTAAAACATAATCAAATACTGTATATGACACACTGGTATCGGATCGGTACCGGTATCGGCCGATACGCAAGTTCAGGTATCGGAATAGTTATCGGGAAGCAAAAAATGGTATCGGGCCATCTCTACCTGAGGACACAAATATCTTCCTACTAAATGCATTCTAAAGTGGGGTTTCCTCTCTGTAAATGTTCTTGCATTTGTAACATTTTAAAATGCCCTTGATGCATGTTCTGTTTTTTTACACATATTCAGTCCTCTTCTCAGGTTTTCTTCACTCCAGCCCAGTCCAGCGCAGAAAAACCTTTACTCCCTGACACCAGCACAGCAAACAACACAGATTATGAGACTGCCATTTCCCTCTCAGACCCTGAAACAGCAGTTCCCTGCCTACCTCTGCAGGAACAATCATTGGAAGAGAGGAAGGAGAGGTTGGAGGAGAGAAAGGAAGCGAGGGATGAGTTGTCAGCAGAGGAGAAGGAGTTGGTGGAGGAGAGGAAGGCAGGTTACCACACAGAGACCACAAGTGAGAGTGAGGCATGCGTGGTACGCAGCGAGGGTTGTCACTCCAACCCAGAGCAATCGGAAAGAAGGGCAAGAAACATACGCTCTATTCAAGAAAGAGGAAGTTTCTGTGGCTGCCACGAGCCAAGGTCCTCTCACTTGAGGAAACCACATGCAGGTATGAAACTCATGCAAACACTTGTAGGTAAATCATAGATTTACACACACACACACACACACAAACACACACACACAAACACACAGACACACACACACACACACACACACACACACACACACACACACACACACACACACACACACACACACACACACACACACAATATCATACACAATTTTACAATGGGAGTTACAGGCCCGAGTTGATCCCTCATGATAACTGAGACACACAGATGGACACAAACTTGGCTTCCACACTTGTTTGACATTCTTTTGTAATGAGGGCTCCATGAAATTGTTTCTTTGACTTCTTGCTGTGCAGTGATGATGTGTGCGGGCATATATACAGTATTTGCTGTATATGTAGCCTGTTGCTTGCTTTTTTTGGTGACATCGATGTATCCATTATGCTCTTTATCCCAATCACGCTTTTGCTTTACTTGCTTTCTAACTTACACACTAGGCCTTCACGATTCGGAGGAAAATATGAATCACGATTCTTTAGCTTAGAATTGATATCACGATTCTCTGCCATGATTTTTTTCTCACGAAGTGTAATGTTTATTGCACACATGAACCATGACAAAACAAAACAAATTGGCAGTACCAAACATAGATTTTTTTTGGCACCTATAGCACATTGTGCATCACCACAAGGCTGTAAACATAGAGGTTACAATGAAGAGAAAGGAGAGCATTGCAGCGCTTGGGAACGCTTTAAAACCTTTTTTATACAGTGTATGTTTAAAACTCACAGAAGAAAGTAGTAGCGTTTGTGATGCAGTCGGCTCGTAAAATTAAATGAGAATCAAAGTCATGCATTTTTTTTTTTATCAAAAACAAAATCGAAGTTATTTAAAAATTAAATCGTGAACAGGGTGAATCGAGATCGCGATTTTATAGCGATTAATCGTGCAGGCCTATTACACACTCACGCTCAATTTGCCATAATAATTTGGCAGTGTAAAAACGAACAGATGATATGTTAATATGTATGTGTATATACATACATATTAATATGTATAAGTGATGCCTTGCTCCTGCTCCTTCAGTGTTGTTTGGTTTTATTACTTCATTATGGTTGACTGAACAAGTGTGAACAGCGTAGTCTTTGAGAGCTGATTACCAAGCCTCTCAAAGAGATTCCCCCAGGAAACTGGTAAGTGGAGGGGGTGTAAACTGGGCTAATCATAATCAAAAGTATTCTTATACTCATGTCTTGCTCAGCTTGTTTCCACCTGGTAATTTAAAACTACTAGATGACTAGTATGGACAACATAATTTTTTCCCAACTTCCAAATTCTTTGGTAAATCAAAGTTCTGATAGAAGTTGAGAATGTTTCCAAATATTAAAAGAAATTGTACAGCTTGAAAACGGATTTGAAACTCTTGTAGCTGTCACTCCTAGCAGTAACTCAGAGACAGTTAATCTGAAAGAAATGCCCTCAGTTAAATAAATCAATGCCAGTTATTGGTGACGGTAGTGAAACATTCCTTAACCAAAAATGATTTGTTACTATCGTTCTCACTTCTTCAGCTGCTGTGACATATTTCAGAAGAGGTTTTGTAGCCCAGGCTTCTCTCGTAAAACAAAAATGAATAATTCCGCAGTAAATCTGCAGCCCATTATGTTGTTACAACTGTTTACCTCATGTCAAACTTTGATCAGACACTGACAAACATGGATTTCTGGCCGAGTTAATTACCCTTTCAGGAAATAGATAGATAACTTAAACTCATAAGGAGTGTTGGCAAATTTAG